>JAHHUM010000345.1:0-526052 GCA_036173005.1 Crenichthys baileyi
TTTTTTTTGTCCCTCCGGGGCCTCCGGTAGCTTTTTCCTTCCGGCCCTTCATAGTTTCCTTCCCCCACCTCCAGGGGGTTGTTCTGCACTGCTGAGGGTAAGACGGGGGAAAAAATTTAAATGCAAATGAAAAAATTTAAGGTTTTTTCTGCGTAAAGAAAGCCATTATGCCGAAGGTCTAGCACAGGGTATTTACTATTATTTTATTTTATGTTGTGAAGAAAGTTTTGGGGTGTTTTTCTAAACAAAAATTTTTGTTTTAGTTCCAAAAGAAAAATTCCCTCCTTTTTTTCATTTTCTTTTCCTTTTTCCCTTAAGTTTAAAAACATTTAATTATCTTTTCTGAAAAAATGAAAATTTGAAAAATTAATTCACCATCTTAATATCAAATTCCTTCTCTTTAAAAATTTTAAAAATCATTTACCTTCATTATCTCTGAAAAGCCCTCAGAGAAAAATTTGGGCCACCATTTTCAGCTCTAAACTCCCTTTTTTTTTAGAGATAAAACTTTTTAATTTAGTAAATTTCTAAAAATTTATCAGAGTAAATAATTACCATTTTAAAGATTTTTAAATACTTCCCCAAATTAGAGATAAAATCATTTCCCTTTGGGTTTTTTTTGATATCTCATAAAGAGAGAATTCACCCAAAACCATCCTTAAGCTCTAATTTCCCTGATTCTCAAAAATAAAATTTTCCCATCGTGCCCTCTACTGTGGCCCCCTTTTCAAGTTCTGGTTCTTTCTGGGATGCCCGGGTAACAGCCTGTACCGTCCTGGTGGTCCCTTACGAGGGGAAACTTCCCACATCTCCTTTTTTCCTTTCCCATTCCTTTATGGATTTTGAATGGTTTTTCTGGCCCAGGGTTTCGGGGGGAGTTTGTTTACACTTCCAAAACTCCAATTCCTTTATCATTTTAATTTTTTTGTGGGGAAGGGCATTGAATCCATTGGGGTTCCCCCTCCCAACCCAAATTTGCAGGAAAAAAGAAGCTGCTTGATCATGCTTTGCAGCAGTTTTGAAGATCTCAATTTTTTTTTAACCCGTTTTTCCCAAAAAACCTCGTGGAAAACACCAAAGCTAAAAGGGTGAGTTTTTCCCTTTTTAATTTCTCAAGGACGTCCCCCAAATTTTTTTAGAAAGGGGAATCCCCCAAACAAGGGTCCCACATCCCCAGATCTCATGGGGTTTTTTGGGGGAGGTGTACAAAACAAAAGTATGTTTCCTCCCCGAGGTTAAACCCAAAAACTCCTTTAATTTGGGGATTTGGGTCCCCCAATCTGGTTGTCCAAAGGGCCAAATCCATGCTCTGATCCAATGAGAGGGACAAAAAAAAACTTTTTGGGGGGGGGGGGGGTCAATTTTTTGTTTTGTCCACAGAAAAAAAAACTGGGACTGCTCACCCCTTTGAACTGATGGAGGCGTTAAAGGCTTCTTTGGGGGCTTGCCCTAATTTGGTAAAAAAAACTCAAAGGGATTTTTAACAATAAAAAAACTATATCTTTTTTTTTCGCAAGCTACCCTTTTTTTTTTCCTCCACCAAATTTAACGTCTGTCCTAAAAGGGAAAAAGTGCCAAAAGGGAAAAAGAATTTTTCCGTCACGGGTCTTTAAAAGGGCAAGAAACCACTGTGATGCCCAAAACCCCAATCAAAGGAACAATTAATTCTAAAGAAAAAAATACTCCCCCATTGTGGGGGGAAGCTTTTTTGTAAACGGGAATTTTTTTAAGTTATTTAGCCTTAAAGGGTTTTAAGGGAACGGGTTCCTCAAAACTGTTTGAGTTCAACTAATTTATCTTTTTTTAAATAGTAAAAAAGGAAAAAAAACTAAGACAATTTCTTAATTTGGGTTTAAAAAGATTTTTCTCTGGATTCTCTCCCAGTCAAAGAAAATTGTGCAGCCCCAGGAAATAATTTTTAAAATTTTAAAGGGGGAAAAGGAAAAAAAGGGAAAAAGGTTTTCCGTTTTTTTAGTGGAGGTGTGCCCCCCTGTCCCCCTGAGGGTGAAAAAGAAGCCCTCCGGGTCACTAAAAGCCTCTAATGCCTCATTTTTTTGGGCGGGAGAAATAGATTTAACTGAAAAGGGGTCTCCTTTGAAAACTTCAATTTTTAAAATTCTGCCCATTAGTTTTGAAAAAATGAAAAATTTTTTATTTTTGTTTTCAAAAACGCGGAAAATAAAAATTGGGGAGAAAAGGTAATTAACCTTGTTAAAAAAAGGGGGGGGCCGGGCTTGTTTAAAAAGGAAAAAAAAAGGAAAAAACCCATCCCTTTAAAATATTCTGCGTTTTAACAGGCGAAAGAAAAAAAAAAAAGGGCCAAAAAAGCTGAGGTCCTTTTTAAAAATTTGTCACTTAAAAAAAGTTTCTACCAAAAATAAAAACTCTAAAATAATGAGAGTAAAAAAAAAAACAGGGGCACATGACATTATTATTTTTAAAAGACTTTGGGAAAAATATTTTTTTTTTTTGAACATTTTCCGGGTTTTTTGTTTTTTTTTTTTTTCCCACTGACATTTTTTGGGTAATAATTTTGTTAAAAAAACTTGCGGTCACAGAATGTGACAGTTGTTATCATATAAAAGTGCCCCATATTATTATTTGTATTGAAAGAGTGAATATTTCCCCCAAAACCCTGTTTTTTGTTTGATTTCGTTGCCGGCCTCAAACGCCCAAATTAAATCCAAAAAATTACCTTTTTCCCCTTCAATTAGGGTCAGGGGGCCCAAAAAGGCCCGGGGGTACACCCTGGGAAAAAGGTTGGGCCGGGGTCCCATTCACAGGGGGAAACCCCAAAAAGGGGGGGCCCAAACACAAAAAAACAAAAAACCAAAAAGGGGGCAAAAAAAAACCCCTTAGGGGGAAAATTTGGGAGAGCCCCAATTAACCGTCTGTTTCTGGATAGGGAAAGGGAAAGGGCCGGGGGTACCCGGGAAAAACCCAAAGCATGCACGGGGAGAACATGCAAACCCCCATGCAAAAAGGGATTCGAATCCGGGATTTCTCACTCCCAAGGAAACATTGCAAAGGGTAACAAAATTTAAAAATTTTTATTTTTTATTTCTATTTGTGTTATTTTAAATTTTTTTGTGAATTTTATCTCATTGAGCGATTTTTTTCCCATTTTTTTATTGATTTTCCCTTTTGAAAAATTGCCTTTCTGCACTCTCCCTTTGTTTGGGGCCTCCTGGGTTTCCGGTAGCTCTTCCGGGCCCTTTCCCATAGCTTTTTTCCCCCCACCTCACAGTGTTGTTCTGCACTGCTGGGGGAAAGAGGGGGAAAATTTGATGCTATAAATAAAAGAAAGTTTTTTTCTGGGAAAAGTAGGCATATATGCTGAAGGTCTAGCACATGGTATTTACTATTATTTATTCTTATTTTGTGAAGCAGTTTTGGGCTTTTTTTCTAAAAAAATAATTTGTTTAGTTCCCCCAGAGAAAAATTTTCCTTTCCATTTATTCACCCTCTGATTTCCTTTTTCCTTAGAGATAAAACTTTTTAATTTAGTAAATTTCTGAAATTTTATAATAGATAAATTAATTCACCATTTAAAATATCAAATTTCCCCTTCCTTTAGATATAAAAATCATTTACCTTCTTTAAATCTCTAAAAGCCCTCAAAAGGAAAAATTTTGTCCACCATCTTCAGCTCTGACCCCCTTTTTTCTTTGAGATAAAACATTTAACTTAGTCATTTCTGAAACCCCCCTTATCCAGAGAAAAAATTTAAATTCCCCATCTTAAATCTAATTTACTTTCTCATTAGAGATAAAAATCATTTACCTTGATCATTTTTGATATTAAATCAGGAGAATTCACGCCTTTCTTAAGGCCCTGTTTTCCTGATTTCAAGAATAAAATTTTTTCCCATTTTTGTGCCCTTTTGCTGTGGCCCCCCTCAAGTTCGGGTTCTTCTGGGATGACCGGTAACAGCCTGTACCGGGCCGTGGTGGTACTTACGGGGAGGACTTCCCCCATTTTCCGTTTCCTTCATTCCTTCTGTGGATTTTGAATGGTTTTTGGTCCACGGTCTGGCGATCTTGTTTACACTTCCAGACTAGCAATTCTTTATCATTTTGATTGCGTGTGGAAGCACTGAATCCACTGTTTTTCACCTCAAAAAATTTTTGAAAGGACAAAAGAAGCTTTTTGATCATTCATGAAGCAGATTGAAGATCTCACCTTTTTTTTTTAAATTCTGTTTTAAAAAAATTTGGAAACACTAAAAAGCTCTTAGGGTGAGTCTTTCCATTAATTTCAAGGACGTCCGCAAATGTTTTAGGAAAGGAAAATCGCCCACAACGGTCGCCACATCCCCAGATCTCATGCGTCTTTTGCGGATGTTGTACAGAACAAAAAGTACTGCATTCCTCCACGGGGTTCAACGGCAACCCCTTTTAACTTGGATTTGGTGTCCCACCATTTTTTGGTTGTCCTAAGGCCCAAACCATGCTCAAACCCAAAAAATGAGATGGGAAAACAAAACGTTTTCAAACCCAGGGTTTGATTTTGTCCCAAAAAATAACTGGGATTTTGCTCGAGCCTTTGAAAAAAGGGAAAGGCGTTCATGGCTTCTTTATTTGAAAACCTAGGTTGGTAAAAAAAACCTAGGATTATTAACTAATCGCAAACCTTATATGGGTTTTTTTTTCGCAAGCTATCTTTTTTTCCCCTTTCTCACCAAAAAAAAGTACGTCTGTTTTCCCAAAAGGAAAGTGCCGGGAAAAAAAAAGAATTATTCCGTCACAGGGTCATTAAAGGCAAAAAACCATGGTGTCATAACCATAAAAGGAACAATTCATTCTAAAAAAAAAATTTACCCCCTCCCATTGTGGGTGGGAAATTTTTGTAAACTGAATTTTTTAAATTTTCAAATCTTAAATGGTTTTAAAGGGACAGGTTTCCCTAAAAACTTTTTTGAGTTCAAATAAAACTTATCAGGTTTTTAAAGTGAAAAAGGGAAAACAACTAAGACCAAATTTCTTAAAACCCCGGTTGGTCACAAGAGTTTTTCCTCTGGATTCTCTGCAGTAAAAGAAAAATATGTGCAGCTCAAGGAAATAATGTCTAATTTTTAAAGGAAAAAAAAAAGGAAAAAGGTTCCGTTTTTTTAGTGGTAGGGTTGTGAACCCCCTGTGGCCCTGAGGGTGAGAAAAAAGCCCTCCAGTCACTAAACCCCTCTAAATTGCCCCTCATGTTTTAGCGGGAAAAATGATTTAACTGAAAGCTTTTCCTCCAAAATTGAAAACTTCAAGTTTAATTCTGACATTAGATGAAAAAAAAATTTTTAAATTTTTGCTCATAAAACGGGATGAATGGAGAAAATTAAAAGCTGTTAAATAGCTGCCGCTTGTTCGGAAGGAACAGAGGACCATACCGTAAATATTCTGCGAATTTAAACAGGCGCAAGAAAAAAAAAAAAGGAAAAAAAGCTGAGCGTCTTTTAAAAAAAATTTTCCACTTAGGAAAAAAGTTTTCTAACCTAAAATAAAACTCTCAAATAATGAGAGTAAAAAAACCAGAAAAAGTGACACATGCACATTATTATATTTAAAAAAATTTTTAGAACATAGTTTTTTTTTTTAACATTTTCCCTGTGTTTTTTTTTTTTTTTTTTTACATTTTTTTTTGACATATTTAGGTAAAAAATTATTAAATAAATTTGGGGGTCACAAAATTTGACAGTTGTTTATATATAAGTGACCTTTTCCCTATTATTTTGTAGTGAAAGAGTGAATTTTTAAAAACCAAACTGTTTTTTGTGACTCTTTGCTGCCTAAACGTCCATACATCCATACCCGCTTTTTTCATGGGGTTTCATGGGCCAGAGCCGGGGCACACCCTGGAAAAGGGTTTTCCCAGTCCATCACGGGGGCAACCCCCAAGCAGAAAAAAACAAACAAACAAAACCATGCATACCCTTAGGGCAATTTAGAGAGACCAATTAACCCAAGTTACATGTTTTCGGGGGGACTATGGGGGGGGGGGAAAGGGGGGGGGGGGGTCCCGGGAGAAACCCAAGGGGGCTGGGGGGGGAAAAAAGAACACAAAAACTCCATGAAAAAAAAGTTCGAAAATCCAGGACTTTCTCACTGCAAGGCAACAGTGCTACTGTAACAGAATTAAAATTTTTATTTTTATTTCTATTTGTGTTATATTAAGTTTTTGTGAATTTTATCTCATTGAGCGATTTTATTTCCCATTGTTTTATTGATTTTCCCTGTGAGAATTGCCTTTCTGCACTCTGCCTTGTTTGTGCCTCCTGGGCTCCGGTAGCTCTTCCTGGCCTTCAAAGCTTCTTCCCCCACCTCACAGTGTTGTTCTGCACTGCTATGTGCACTGGTTCGCACTGATAATTACCATATCATACACAGGTATATCATCTCATCAAGTCAGTTGAATTTAAAATCCTCTACAGCGCTACTGCTCACACACCATTCATCTAAGTCACCTCTGTTTTTCTATGTATGTGTTCATAGAATTTACAAGATTAGAGGTTATTCCGATAAATTTACACATTTGTGTTAACAGAAAGACGATCAAATTTCTTATGTAATAAAACGATGAATAATAAACAGGATTCTAAGAAGGAAAAAGATCACTCAAGGAGTTTTGTACTATTTAATTCATATTACAGAGACAATGGAATAAAACAGCCGCTGCTGCTGCGTTCAACTGCCACTATTTACAACTGCCCCTGCTCTCATTTATTTTTAACATATTTAACTCTCCTTTATTGTTGCAAATATAAGTAACATAACAAAGCGAATGAAACAGAAGAAAACAGGCGAGGTCTGTAGTTCTCGACCGTCTCCAGCATTTCAACGGTTGATTCTACGTTTTAGAAGGGTCTTTGTGTGCCCTCTAGTGGTGGGATTTGAAATAACTTTATACATTTACTAGAAGTAATATTCAAAGAGAAAACAGATCCAATAAAATAAAAAAAACACTTAAAATATTTTAATTTATAACCAACACAACTTGTCAAACATTAGTGTTTGTCATAAAAACATAAACGTAACATAGTAGCTGTTGATGCCTTTTGTTTTTATTGTACCCATGTTTAATTAACTTAGTTAATTAGTTACAAGTTTGTTTCCAGTTCAGTGCAGTGAGGAAGCACACCTCTATGAATGTCCAGATAATGAAAACATTTCCCTAACCCAGAATACCTGAATAATTAAACATATTCCTCTTATGAAATAACAGATATAATGGTAAAAATATAATACTGATCTGTATGGTTTCAACAAAAGAAATATAGTGTATTCATGCCAAGGTTACATTAGTACTAGGTTACATTGAGTGAGTGAGGTTTTCATAAACACTCATTAGAAACACTCATCTGAAGATCTGCACTCTCAAGCTGGTAGCTGCTTACATCTGAAAGGACGTCTCTGCAAATAAATACCTTCTTACTAATTAATGTCTGGTGAACAGTTAGCACACTTAGCTTATGCCAATACAAACGTTGGTCAAAACTGTCTTTATGTACACAGAGAAATGTGTGAACCAGTGCCATACATACAGAGCATTATTTCTTTTATTTAATCATTTAATAATTATTTAATCATTATTACTTTTTGCATGTTTTGATTAGAAACAGCCATCTGGCTGTTAGTGTGGATCCCATCAGTGATGAAGCTGCTGATGGTTTGTTGTGGCATCTGAATAAAGAGAACCAGGACAACACCAACAGTCAAAGAATGAACTTTACCACCATCAGTTATATTACACAGTCTACACCCCTGACTAATACTCTGTAAGGATTTTTGATTATTGATTATAAATATTTAGCAAAAATTATAATTAAACATCATAATTCAGTAATAAATTCCAACCAAAAATCATTTCTTACAAATACATACCATAGATACACTCTAGTGCTGTGATTATTCGGCTCACAGCAATTAATAATTTCAATTAGTCAATTGTCATTAATATTTGAGAATTATTAACCAAAACCACGCCAAATGTCACTGTTAACCGTTTTATCTATGTGAAAATTTATTAGACCATTAGTCTCCCTTACAATCAACTATTCTACTCCAACAACTTTCACCTAATAAAGCATGCACTATTCTACTAAAGGAGTAAATAAATAACCAAACATAGGGAGGCAGACTGAGGGCTGATGAAGATCAAACCAGGACTTTATGGACAGAAGTGGGAATAAAACAACACTTTTAAATGACTTTGAAAATTAACAAAGTTAATAAACGGTGAAGCTTCTTTTTGTCCAGTAATGCGTCTTGATAGCTGCTGTCAGCTGACAGAATGGTAGAACCGGGTCACTTAAACATTATACAGCGAGGAGAAGCTTGGTTCTGAGCTCAGTTGTTGGTGAACTGGTCTAAAAAAAAGGGGGTAATAAACTTTCAAGCAGGAAGCAGTGTGAGAACAAAGGCAATAAACCACTGAGACACTGGGATAGTTAGGGGTTGTGAGCCGAGGTACAGCTCACTGCCTCGGGTTTGTTTCCAAGTGAAATGTCAATGGTCCAACTTTAAATTCCTGACTGATTTAGGATCAGCCAGTCAACACACAGTGAAACACCGACATTCAACTTTGGTATGCCCAGCCACGCTTCACAGTCCACAGTATTCTTTCCTGGTTTGTTGACTTTGCTGTACAAAGGAGCAGGAATCCTTTACAACATCCTATCTTTTAGACTAAGCTCTGCAGGAATGGCTTTAATGTTAACAGAGATATTAAACAGAAACAATCAGAGTAACTTAATGACTGGAATGAAAGCAAAAAGGTTTTTTTTAGTCTTAAATATGATGTGACAATCCTGTACGTCCCTTACTTTGCTTGTCTTATGTTTTTGGTGGTTGTGTATTTTCTTTGCTTCTGTGCGATTGCGTGGTAACTTCTGATTGTGGGCGGCAACGTGGGAGTGGTGGCGGTGTTAGTTTGGGTGCGTGTGAGATGGCACTTGTAGACCTTAATCATGAAATATCAAATATAATAAATATAAATAGCTGGTCTTTGCATTTAAGACATTGAAGCTGGTCACTGATGATCCTAACAAAACGTAGCGATACACAAATGAGTGAGATTGAAATTGTTAGTCTCAGATGCATGATTCCAACCTTTTGCTGACATCTGCTGTCATGTCAGAGGAACTACAAGTTGATGAACGCCTTATCTTTTTAGACGGGTGAACATCTATATAAATGATCACACCCTAAGAGTTTTACAATGCTAGGTGTATTTAGTTTTAAACAGAATATTTATACTTTGGTGAAATGTATTTAAGAACGAGTACATCTTATGTAGAAGATGAAAAGGCTCAACACCACTGAAATAAAATTACTGTAGTGACTGTGTTAACTCACATGCTTTTTATTCAAAGCCCTGTAATACAAAATGTACTATTTGTAACTTCTTTAACTAACTGAAAAACCTGTTTATGTTCTCAGGAAAAATGAGCAAAGTAAGGGAAAGCAAAAAAAAAAGAGGTTACCTTTTATTAGAAGACTTTTAAATATCGAGGATTCCTTTGTTGGGAAGAACATTTAGATAAAATCAGAATCGATTATTGTCAGATGGAGCAGGACGGACCGTATTAATGAGTGAAAATGAGTGAAAATTCAAGAGTCATATTGAATCCAGTTTTTGAATTAAGTTTTCTGCTGACATAAACAGACAGACAAAATAACTAATACATGTGCCGGTCAACAAATAATTTGCCATCTCCCAGGCCTATTTTCCTGGATAAAATGAATTACCCCAAGCTGGCTAAAAAAATTAGAAATGTAGAAATGAGTAACTTGAGGCAATTTTTTGGATAAGTTCAGCTAAGTTTCAGTCATGTATAAATGTGTAGCTGTGGTCATCAATGCAGGGTGTGAACTGATTTCACATTGGGTTGTTTTGCTTCTCTTCCTCCTCCTTCTGTAATGCAACAAAGGCTCTCAAAGATGAGATGTTCTCATAATTAGGATCCATACCAAGCTAGTATAGGAGATAAAATGATGTGAATTAAAAAGTTTGTTTATTAAAATATATTTTTCTAAAACATAAAACAATGGAAAACATTAGTGTTTTAGAGCTGTCTGCACTATTATCAAATGTGTTTCTTTAACTCCTTTAGTGCTGTTTTACGTTTTAATGCTGCATGTTTACGTAGAAGGCATCTGGACTTCTTCTCCTGTTTCTTAAAGACATTTCACCTCTCATCCAAAGTGCATCTTCAGTTCTAAACATGGTTGGAAGTAACAGGCTTCTAAGTTAAAGTTGTAGTCAGAACTATAGATCTCAGTGGACACAGTGGAAACTGTCAGGAAATGACTCCAAGAGGAGAAGCAGCTGCAAGACAAGACCAGGACAAAATCTACAGACAGCAGCATGGATGTGCCATGGGATCCCCAGTTTCACCCATGGGAGCTAATCTCTACATGGAGGAAGTGGAAACCTGAGTGTGAACTTCCACAAGGGAACAACACCTGGCTACTTGTTTAGATATGTGGATGACACTCAGGTTAAAATCCAAGCCACATAAGTGAAAGCCTTTACTGAACACATCAACTCAATGGAAAAAAAAACACCAAGTTGCTAAAGAAGGATGCCGACGACAAGTTACCTTTTTTGGACTGCCTGATTGCTCCATTAGTGAGCTTAATGGGCCTATTAGTGTGATTGTTCTGACTACCTTGGTACTTTCAACCATGTTCAGACTTGAAGAAACCTGTTGGATGAGAGGCGATACGTTTTCAAGAAACAAGAGAAGTGCAGTTGCCTTCTATTTAAGCTCTTATGATAATATAATATTATAATAAGGAGTGTGTTTAATCAAATGAATGCCTTACCTCTAAATTCTCTTCATGTTCCTTCTTTTCAGTTTCTAAGCCAATCGTTATCTTCTTCCTGTATTAAGTAAGTTCAGTATTTCAGCAAACGGAAAAAAGTATATAATCAAAGGTCAGAATATAAAAATAAAAAGAGTGGTGCTGGAACTGTGATTTGTCTGATATTACCTCATCCAAAGAGAGAGAAAAATGAGAAGAATCAGCAGCAGCAGTATAACTACAGCCAGCTTTGTTATATTCCTTATCTTGGATGACATCCCTAAGAGAATTAAGAGAAATCAACTTTTTTAATGGAAAATGGGCATAAATACCTGCATCAAAACCAGTTGGTACAAAGGAGGAAAAAGTGGATTTATCCCAACTGATTTCATCATTGCAATATTTACCAATAACATCTCAGCTGCATGTTTTTCTGATGCCATGCAGCCCTAGTCTGATCAAAACTGTCTTGACTGTGTCTTAAGTGTGTTCACACCTGTACTTAGGGCTGTAGAGACAGGATCATAGGATTGATAGACAGGATTGATAGTGCTAGGTCAGAATGGGCCTATTAGTTTAATTATTAGTTTAATCATGTGGTCCAAAGCATCGTCTTCCACAGCAAAGTATGGTCCCATGTTCGCTCCATTGATGTTATGTGTTGCTCATGACTGTGGCTCTGAATTGTTAGCAAGGAGCTGTTTGAATGCTACATGCAGCTGGGTTTGCGGTTAAGGTTCTTTGTTCTACTTATCTAATGTATTTACAATTGGGTGGTAGTGTCTGAAGTGAATAACTAAGTTTGATGATGGTCATTACCAACATAAAGCTCTAGATCAGTTCACCTTTCATCTCAATCATCACTATAGTTGACTAAGAAACTAGCAAGCTCTAGTTTGCTGATGTCCCCCATGATGGTTTGTTGTGGTTTCACTTCACGGGTTATCTTTCCCTAGTGTTACACCCCTAATCAACAACCAGACACTTTTATTTGATTAACCATACAAATCTGTTGGTTGTTTATACGTTATACATGGTGTTAACATAAACTCTTATGGCATGTTTTAGATTGGAATTGTTTTCTGATAGTAGGATGCTTAGGTGTGGTGTCCTCTCATGCTTGATGGTAGCTTTGTGGTTTAAATCGCTTTCTATTATATCAAAGTGAAGGTCATAAGAGAAGAACTTCTCACTATCTCTACACAAAATCCCACTTCTAAAAGTAAAACTGTAGCATAGATAGCGTGAACATGGTGACTTATCCAACTAACATGCAACAACAGTGAGATGTATGGCGCATTTGTGACTTCCTCTTTTGTTCTGAACATCACAGTAATAAATGCCACTGTGTTGTTGGCCTATATTTGTAATGTTGCAGCGACTGGTAATTTTCTTTGAACCAGCTGTAATTAGCTGCAGGGTTAGCATCACTGCTGCAGGTCAGCGTCAATGAAATTCCCTCTGTGATCTCACCAGAAGGAGTAAATGAGACCAAGGGAAGCCTCGGAGCATCTGAATAAAATAATACATGTAGGTATAAAGATCAGATAAGGATGTTCATATCAAATAGCAACATGATGTCCTACATGCTTCATTTTTGCTTTGCTGTAGACATATCTGAATCCTGGAGTCATGGTACCAAGGATGTCTTTGGTGTTAATCAGAGGAAATTTTAGCATCAATTAGTTACCACCAAAAATCATGCCAGGTAAGGTTTCTAAGATGAACTGTAATATAAAGCTAAACCAGAGAACTGACCAAAAAGGTCATGGTTCAAGGATGCAAAATCTCGAAATATCATTGAAATTATTTCTTTGGATTTAGTAATTGTGAGACAATGTAAATACCGAGACCCACTCTGTTTATATATATATATGATCCCCTTCTCACCAGGTAATGCACAAAACCGCACCTTTCATTCAAACATGCATTCTCAGAAGTTTTTATTTTTCTTGTTTTTCTTTTTAAAATAAAAGCATTGAGACATGGTATTTGTTCGCTCTGAGATAAAACTTACTAACTGTGAAGCTGCTTCAGTAAGTAAGAAGACTAGAGCTTCTGCAACACATGAAAATAGTTACTCCCATATAAAAAAATCTCTGGGAAATGAATTCCAGTTTAGTTTAGTTTTCAGCTGAGACCAACAGCATTCCTGGGACTTAATGAGGAAATGGACCTCTCTTCATTTATATAAAACAAGAAGGTTGATGAGGAGACTAATATTTTATTATGTCTAATGTAATGGTCAATTTGTGAATCATTTCTTAATGGCAATTATTTTCTTTATGTTTAAGATATATTTCTTCTCTCCTGTCAGCTAATATAAAACAGAAGTGTACTAAGTAAGATGATGTCAAAGTCCAATCCTCGTCACAACGCATTCGCAAGAATTGTTTTTATTAAAATTGCCTTGTAAAATGAAGGCATTAAAAATATTTTTGACAAGTTCCTACCATGCATAGATTTAGTTTACACGGTTTAAAGGTTTAATAAAGAAAGCAAAATAAATAGAAAATAGTGGGGTCATTTTAAGAAATAAAATGTTTCTTACATTCTACATCAATTGAGATGTCCTCCGGTTTCATCATTTTGAGCACATTGTCAGCTGTGCAGAAATATTTTCCAGAGTCAGAAGACTGAACAGACTTGAAGACAAGTTGGGAGTCTTTGCCGAGAGGATCCGGAGCGTTCTTCTTGTACCAGTTGTAATTAGCTGCAGGGTTAGCGTTACTGCTACAGGTCAGCGTCAAAGAAATTCCCGCTGTGATCTCACCAGAAGGACTAACTGAAACAATGGGGGGCCTCGGTGCATCTGAAAGAGAAAATATGAACATTTAAGCAACTGGATAAGCTCTGTCAACCTAATTATTTTTTTTTGTAATAAACTAGTATATAAGTGTTAGGCAACATGGAAGTAGTATCTAATTGTGGACAAAACTGCATCTTTGCAAATAATAGGTATAATGATTATATTGATTATTTCTCAGCAAAAATAATGGGTCTTCAACAGCCTTTGTTGCTGGAAGAAAGTGTGCTTATTTATTGCTTAATGCCCTACACATTGGGGTTCTTTTATGTTTTGGTTTGAAATAAGGGTCATGTTTGGTAATTTGACAGCTTGTTTTGTATGGAACCCCAAAGTGTTCAAAATTAAATAAATAAATTAAACATTATGAAACAAGTATCTACATCAATAAATGATGGATAATGATTTAATGTGACAATGACATTTTGAAATAACTGAATGCATATTAAATTTTTTACTTCAAAATGTCAGCTTTTATTTTATAAGGGTGATTTTTTTCCCGATGGCCATTTATTTCATAATGTCAGTTTACAACTAAATGACTGTGGGCCAATCAGGGAAAAGGTACCCAAGAAAACTAATCTTTATGTATGGATCAACCAATGAGGATGCAGGTCCAGCCTGTTGACGCTGATTGGCCCCACAGTCATTCAGTTGTAAAGTGACATAATGAAATAAATGGCCATGGGGACAAATTACCCTTATAAAATAAAAGCTGGCTTTTTGATATAAAAGCTGACTTTTAAAAAATTACAATATGAAATAAAAAAAACTGATGGAATTACAACAATAATTTCAATTATTAGGTAAAAATTTTATATGAAAATTATTTTATATTATAAATCAGATTTTTAATGGAAAATGAAATATATTATATACACTGCTCAAAAAAATACATGGAAAACTTAAACAACACAATATAACTCCAAGTAAATCAAACTTCTGTGAAATCAAACTGTCCACTTAGAAAGCAACACTGATTGACAATCAATTTCACATGCTGTTGTGCAAATGGAATAGACAGCAGGGGGAAATCTTTGGCGATTAGCAAGATACACTCAATAAAGGAGTGGTTCTGCAGGTGGGGACCACAGACCACTTCTCAGTACCTATGCTTTCTGGCTGATGTTTTGGTCACTTTTGAATGTTGGTGGTGCTTTCACACTCATGGCAGCATGAGACGGACTCTACAACCCACACAAGTGGCTCAGGTAGTGCAGCTCATCCAGGATGGCACAGCAATGCGAGCTGTGGCAAGAAGGTTTGCTGTGTCTGTCAGCGTAGTGTCCAGAGCCTGGAGGCGCTACCAGGAGACAGGCCAGTACACCAGGAGACGTGGAGGAGGCCGTAGGAGGGCAACAACCCAGCAGCATGAGCGCTACCTCCACCTTTGTGCAAGGAGGAACAGGAGGAGCACTGCCAGAGCCCTGCAAAATGACCTCCAGCAGGCCACAAATGTGCATGTGTCTGCACAAACGGTTAGAAACCGACTCCATGAGGATGGTATGAGGGCAGACGTCCACAAATGGGGGTTGTGCTCACAGCCCAACACCGTGCAGGACGCTTGGCATTTGCCAGAGAACACCAGGATTGGCAAATTCGCCACTGGCTCCCCGTGCTCTTCACAGATGAAAGCAGGTTCACACTGAGCACATTTGACAGACGTGACAGAGTCTGGAGACACCGTGGAGAGCGATCTGCTGCCTGCAACATCCTTCAGCGTGACCGGTTTGGCAGTGGGTCAGTAATGGTGTGGGCATTTCTTTGGAGGGCCGCATGGCCCTCCATGTGCTCGCCAGAGGTAGCCTGACTGCCATTAGGTACGGAGATGAGATCCTCAGACCCTTTGTGAGACCATATGCTGGTGCGGTTGGCCTGGGTTCCTCCTAATGCAGGACAATGCTAGACCTCATGTGGCTGGAGTGTGTCAGCAGTTCCTGCAAGATGAAGACAGTGAAGCTATGGACTGGCCCGCCCGTTCCCCAGACCTGAATCCGATTGAGCACATCTGGGAGATCATGTCTCGCTCCATCCACCAAGGTCACGTTGCACCACAGACTGTCCAGGAGTTGGCGGATGCTTTAGTCCAGGTCTGGGAGGAGATCCCTCAGGAGACCAGCCGCCGTTTTATCAGGAGCATGCCCAGGTGTTGTAGGGAGGTCATACAGGCACGTGGAGGCCACACACAATACTGAGCCTCATTTTGACTTGTTTTAAGGACATTACATCAAAGTTGGATCAGCCTGTAGTGTGTTTTTCCACTTTAATTTTGTGTGTGACTCCAAATCCAGGCCTCCATTGGTTAATAAATTTGATTTCCATTGATGATCTTTGTGTGATTTTGTTGTCAGCACATTCAACTTTGTACAGAACAAAGAATTCAATGAGAATATTTGATTCATTCAGATCTAGGATGTGTTATTTGAGTGTTCCCTTTATTTTTTTGAACAGTGTATAATAATGAGGTGAGAATTTCATATGCATTCAATTATTTCACAATTTCATTGTCACATTAAATCATTATTTATTGATGTAGATTCTTATTTCATATTTCATTTATTTATTTAATTTTGAACACTTTGGCGTTCCACAGTTTTGTAGGAGGAGCTGCATGAGCAACAGTTGAAGAGTGCTCAGAGGATGGGGAGCAGAATTGTTGCGCTAGATTTATACTTGACGCACTGAACATGGCGCGAGGGACACTATGCTAATACTCAAGAGCTGGTATGGGACAACCTAAAAAAAATATTTGACTTACTTACACCTTACAATAATAAAGATGACTTTAGATGTCATGATTGTCAGCACATTCTCAGCTGTGCAGTAATACTCTCCTGAGTCAGAGGACTGGGCAGACTTGAAGAAAAGTTGGGAATCATTGCTGAGAAGACCAGCGTTTCTCTTGTACCAGGTGTAATTAGCTGCTGGGTTAGCAGTGGTGCAAGTTAGAGTTATTGAACTGCCCTCTAGTATTTCACCAGAGGAACCCAATGACACAGAGGGCAGCTTTGGCATATCTGGAATAGAAAACATGAACATTTATTGGTAACACCATGTATCGCTAAATGTATTATTTTTGGCATGAGTATTTAGAACTTAGAACTTCTAAGGTAAATATAAAATGCAAATTTCAAAGAAAAAAAAGCTGTCTAAACCAACCAGACCATCTGTGTAAAAGAAACAACCACCCATACCTTCCTATCCCCCTATGTTGTTTAGTCATTAATTTACGGTGATTAACAAAAATGTTTGGAAAGCATTCATTTTTATTTGCCACAGACAGGCCTGATACTGCCAGACATATACAGTCAGGAAATAACTTAAATAGGACCTTTCTGACAACATGAAGTGGGCTAAAATATCTCAGAAAGGAACACATTATGTCCCGAACTGAACGTTTGAAGATTTTGGAGTGGCCTGGTCAACGTCTGGACTTAAATCTGATTGAGATGCTTAGCCGTAATTCCTCCACAGTGAAGTAAGAGACCTGTTATTGCAAATGATTGCAAATGACCACTTGCACAGATTGCCGGCAAGGATAACACAACCAGTTATTGGGTTTAGGGGGTAATTACTTTTTCATATTGGACCAGGTTGCTTTTTATTGCTTTATTCTATCAATAAACAAAATTATCCTTTGAAAACTGTGTATTGAATTTTCTTAGGTTATCTTTGTGGAACATTAAAATGTGTATGTTGATTTGAAACATTTCATTTTGACAAAAAAGAAAAATACAGAAGAAACCTTTAAGGGGAAAATACTTTTTTCTCTGCACTGAATTTTGTGTTACTTAATTTCTACAATTCTCTATAAAAATGCAGGATGTATGAGAAATATATATATAGATTTACAAATTCCTAAAAGAGGTAAATCCTGTTTAAGTATGTTGTGTTTTGTTAATGTATACAAAATGTATCTTTTTCCTCGTGATAATTGGTAACGCATCAATTATAATACAAATAAAACAACTTGGGAACGGTTTCATACCAATTTGTTTGGTTCATTTCAATAAAATGTGAACTATCCAATAATTATTTTTTGTTTCTGTCTTTTAGGGGCTAACCATTGTTTTATGGCATTCTAACTGAACAACACATTAATTCACTAGCATGAACCATTTGTGTGGCACAAAACAATATGCTAAAAGCAACTGACACACTGGTGGAGAAGGGAACTTCTCGTATCCTGGTGCAGCACATGAAATGTGGTCTGTATCAGAAAATGTGTATGAAAGAGAAGAGGAGGTCCCTGGCAAAATTTCCTTCCCGTTCTTGATCCAGGTGTAGGGATGGTGATCAGGCAGACAATTGCTTTTGCATTTCATTTCTGTCTAAGTATGATTCTGTCTGCGCTCCGATTTGATCACATGCAGCTCAAGGGCTGAATGCAAGACAACATAACAGGAATTAAACTCATATAATCGCTTAACACAGTTTGATCATCAAATTAAAGTTGAAAATATTACCAGAGACAAACAAATGAACCCCTGGTAAGCCAGTACATTTTCCATGTTGGTGATTTGTTATGAACCTTATCTTGTAAACAGCGGAGTCAGTCTCTCTTGCATCTCTGATTTCCACAGTGCAGCCGTCTTTATACGCTAATTTGGTTTTATGACATTAATGAAGTGACAAAAGTGGCCCAGAGCCAGCTGTCATCAAACATATCAAATTTAGATCAGACGTTTTATATTCCAGTTATGACAACGTCCTAATTTTTTCATTTGCCACAGCCAAACTTATAAATGGAAAACGGACTGAGTTTGAAGCCAGTAACAGTTCAGTTTTCTTTAAGACATTGCAAAAGTGTAAAAAATAAAACTGGTGGCATTGATACAAAATGGTGGACTTCTTGTTGGGTTTGAGCCATACCCCCTAGATACTTTTTGTAAATCGCAGGCTGTTTCTGAATTTTTTTAAAAGACAAAAAAGGTTAATTTTTGCCTCGTTGTGCATAACTTAATTCACTTTAGTGGATGTTTAGGCCTCAAAAAGGCAACTTAAAGTGACTTGAGTGTCTATGTACAGGGATATTTTATATAATAAGGGTAGCAAATGTTTGCTTGGTTACAAAAATACAAAACATTCATCACTCTTAATTTGGCCCCTTCACAACAAGGTAATTTGTGACATTTATGAACATTATGATTTAATCCTAAAGAAAATGTTTTCTTTCTTTTTCAGCATTTTTAAAAAATCCATTAATAATAAAAATTACACATAGGCTCCCTTATAGTTTACATTTTGCATTCAGAAAAGAATTATGTGACATTTTACAGACAACAAACTGACTCCAACCAAACTATTTCCATAAGTAGTCCACTTACATGACACTCTGCTTTATTCTACAGATTGCATGCATCCTTTATTTAATAGACAGATAAAAGAGAACGACATACAGTACCTGACTGAGAAAGAAATGTGAGAACAAATGCACTCACTGTAGCAGTCAAAAGCATGTTTTTTTCTTCCATCACTTTTTGTAGTCTTAGTGACACAAAGACATGTCCTGAGAAGGTTCTGTCACAAATGATTCTAGCTTCAGTACTGATGGCCACTGTCACATTTCCTGTGTGGTTTGAACACAGCAGCTAAAACAGTCCAAGGTACCTTCAATTTCACACGATTGGTTTCTATGACCTTACAAAGTGCTTAACACATGGTGCATGCTTTTATACTTTGTTTGCGACTGATTAAAGAAGAGTAGTAAAAGCGAAAGCATTATTTCAGTGGTTCATAGTTCAAATGATGGAGTGAAAATTAAATGTCAATTTACTAACTAAACTTTGTATTTACATTTTATAACAAAACACAGATAAGCTCAAAACTACCCAGTGCCCCCCAAATTTCCAGACAACAAACTGTGTTGTAAAGAGAGTTTATTATCTAAGGTGTAATCTAATCCAAACAAAAACAAAAAACAATCTTTATGTTGTTAATGATCAATAGACATACAGAAGACAACTGGGTCAGAAAGAATTCAGGACACACCTAATTTTATTGCATTCATGTATTTTCTTTGACCTGCTGCACAAACATCTGTGGATTTAAGGAATGTCTGGGAAATTTCCTGTACTTCAGTTTGGAGCACTAGAGCTCCTGGAACCATTTTATGCAGGACAGGATGACTAACACTAAAGTAATAAATGATATACTAGAACATAGAGAAAAGTGCGTCATATTTCTGGTGTTGTAAAAGTGAGCTAGCAGAACAGTGAACATAGAAAAAATGATTACAGAAGACAAGCAGGCAGAGTTAGAGTGTAATAGAGTTTTGTAGTGGTTTTACTGTAGTCTGATACTTTTATTTGAAATGATATTCAGATTTTCTCCTCAGGGGGATTCAGATCGGAGTTCGTTCTCGCTGCTGTATTCGACTGCTCCAGAAGGAAGCAGAGAGCTGTTGTCATCGCCCTTCACCTACAGGACAAAATCCAACATCTTAAGATCTAAATACTGTATGGAACAAAACACCAATTTTAATTCCTGTACTTACTGTCACACATGGTACTCTTTCAAACTAATCTGTATGAGTGGTCTTAGCACAAAACACTCTAAAGTATAAAAAAAGATGAAAATGTTTCAGAACCTACAGGACCACTGATAAGTTGCTGGAAAAAAAAAGTCTGATAACAAAAAGAAAAATAGTAATGATGAAAACTGAGACTAGGAAGATTTCTTTCTATTTCTGCTTCTTTATCTACCAAGCATTGGTGTGCCAAAGCTTCCTTCCCATACTTCTTTCTCTCTAATCCCTCTCCTCTGTTTTCTTTTTTTTTTCTCCCTTTCTCTTCTGATTAACTATTCTCAAATCTGCCCAGAAACAGGGGCAAAACTTCTCGCTAGATGATTTTTGAATTTCCAGTCTGACTTCTGCAACACACAGCCAGAGCTGCAATATTATGCTTTAGATGAAAGCATGTTCATGTTTTAGGATGGCTCAGTTAAAGTCCAGACACAAATCCAACTGAGAATCAGTGGCAAGACTTGAAAATTGACATCTACAGTTGCTCTCCTTTCAATCTGACTTGGGAAGAGATTTTACAATAAAGAATAGGCAAAAATTTTGCAGATGTGCGGAGGTGGTAAAAAACATAAAATCCCAACACATTCCCTGTGGTTGTAATGTGACAAAATGTGGAAAAAGTTTAAGGGGTAGACATACTTTTGCAAGGATCTGTGACTTCATAGATGCTGGTAAGCTATTTTTAATTATTCTAGTTCAAGGATATAGAGAAAATACATTAAGCTAAGTTTAAAACTGTATTTATTTAAAAAGATTAAGATTATCTCTTTATCCATTTCTGCAGGAGCTGGAAGCCTGTTAATATTTCCTTTAATCCTAGTGGAAAATAATAGTTGTCGTACCACAAGAGGGGAGTAACTCTTATAGCTTCTGATGATTCTTCCAGATAAAACACACACTGTGACTGAGACACAAACTTGCAGGACGAGCAGGACCAGAAAGACGCCCAGGAGTCCGTAAAGCAGCTCCTAAAAGATGCAACCAAAACAAAGATGAACACTCGAGATGCGGACATTTGTATTTATTCTCTGATTCTCACAGGCTCCAACGTACACATACAGTTATCTAAATCTGTTAATATGTGGGGCTGGAGGTTCCAAAAGGTCATAACTTGACAAGACCAAGACTTTTTAAGTTCGGGTCAGTGATCATGATTAAGTGCAGATGGTAATTTTTCTTTGCAACATAAGTAGATCTCATTTGAAAGCACTCTCTGGATTGAAAAATATGCAAAACAATAGGAAAGTTAAAGGATCGCAGTGAAGATCTAAGGAGAACTGGAGAAAGCACCACAGCCAACACATTTAAGATTGACTTAGACTTGCAGTGGGCATCATGGATGAGCCAAATCTATTCTAAGGGAAGATTTGTTGGTCAGACGAGACAAAGATTGAGCTGCTTGGACGCAAGGGCAGGAAGCATGTTTGGAGGAGTTCAGATGAGGCTTTCAAACCTGAGAATACTGAACCAGCTGTGCAGCATGGCGTCTCTACGCTTTCAGCTCTACACACTCACATCATCTGTTCATCTCAGACTTACATCCAGTGTCCACAGTTCCCCGGGGCATCTCTGTTCCCATTCAGACGCAGCTCTGCTTTGAAGGGCTTTGAAGTGGATGTTGGAGGTTTGGTAGTCACAAAAAATCTTGGAGAGGGGGGCACTGGCCAGCAGCAAGCAATTGTAGATCACCCCTGCCAGGCTGAGCAGAACGCTGAACCCGTTGGACACCAGAGACACCCAGACCTGCAGAGACGGGAACCACTTAGACTTAAACTGACCCAGAAATGCTTTGCTTTTTCTACTGATGCACTTGAAATCACTGTGCTGCAGGTGGCTGAGCTGGAGACACCTATATATTGATCATTGTATTTACACCTCACAGCTAAATGAACATAGAATAAAAGAAGAAAACACATTAACCATTATAATTTCATCCAACAAATAAATGAAAAGTACTGAAATAAATGACGAATAATAAAAATTCTGGAGCAAAAAAATATTTTTAATCATAAATTTGTTTTGTCAGAACACAAAATAATTTAGGTTTATCTTCCACCTGTGATGCTTGAGTTTAGTTAATCATTAAATTTTTATTATTTTTTTTTATTAAAACCAAAGAGAGGACATTATTGTTCTAAAAAGGCAAAACCTCACCAGTGCGGCTGAAGTGCGTCTTCCTGCCGCCAGAGCCAGAGAGCCGGATACTACAAACTGAAAAACACCAGAATGTCCAGGTTAGATCATTAGTTTATCCTAAAAAAAACTAATAATACTTTTCACCAATTTCTATCATTTTATAGCCTTTTCACATCTGTCACATTTCAATCAGATGTCCTAAATTCATTCATGATCTGGCCAAGATGGCCATTTTTCAAACTTTCTGTTGACATCAAATCAGCATCTACAAAAACATATGAAAGTTGTTTTGGTTTTTTTATATTGATGTTTTTCATTCGTGGTGATATTAAATTACTTCAGAAGTACTGGAAAAAGATGTAATTCAGTTTTCCATTGCAAGCTAATATTCTGGCAAAGCAACTTCGGAGTATCTGCAGGAATCCCACAATCTGTAGGAACACCAACTTCTCATCCAGAACATTCTAGCCAGAACATTTCATACTTTACAGTAAAGTCCTGGGAAGTCCTTCTAGCACCGTCCCACTGCAGCATATGTCAGGTACTTTTCCAAATTAACCATGCCTACTTCCCATTTCTGATGGTCCACACCATAAGTTGTGAAATACATCATGAGAAAAAAGGTTTTGTCCAGACAGTGTGTTGAAAACAGACTGAAAGAACTTTGAAATCTTTTCTCACAGTCCTGTCTGAGGGAAAAGAGTTTTGGATTGTTCTGGGTATGTAGAAACCTTTAGGCTGAGCCCGACCACTCTATGGAATATCTCAGTCATGATCCATATCTCTCGACCAAAGCTCCATCCTACCATTACTCGGGATAGTTGAACTCCTCTGTTTTATGCACAGCCTGACCCCTGACCCGCAGGGAGCAAATAACCTTTTTCCAGTTAAGAACCATAGCCTCAGACTTAGAGAAAGTGACTCTCAGATTATGGCTTGAAGACAGAACCATATCATATGCAAAAAGGACAGAATAAGTCCAATGTGCACTAGGACCATGCTCGACAATGCAGACACAGCTCTTGATTTTGGTAAACAGAGACCGAATAGGCCTTAAACGCCATCTGGGAACCAAATACAAAAATTTGCCAAAGTTGAAGGAAAAACTCAAAAAGATCTTTAGAAGGCCTGGAGAGCTATACACCAGGACCATTTTAAAGGGTTAAAGGGCAACCTCAGGATATGTAGTAGGAAAACTGCAACAGATGAGGACTAAATCAGAAGTTTAAAACAGGATTGTACATCGTTATCTGGATTTAATTTCAGATTTCCACAGTTTTGTGATTACGTACCAAAACACCAAGGCCAAACGGAGCACAGAGGATCAGAGCCTTTGAAAATAACACCAACAGACTGAAGAGTACACACAGCATGCCAATGAAGATCTGAACGACCTGGCAAAAGACAAAAGGATCAGATACTGTCTGCTAAGTTCATTTAGTCACCAAAGTCTATTCACTGTCAGACTCTCACCCCGAGGGCCTGTGGTTCCCCCCGCAGGAAGATGTCCTCCTTGCCCTCTTTCATAGAGGGGCGAGGTGGGGTCTTTGGGACAGGGTGCAGAGCCTGTGCTGTGGGGTTGGCAGGAGTCTGCAGGGGAATGGAGAGGTCATCCTTGGGGATAACTTGTGTTACAATCACGACTCCACCCACAGTGGTGACAGATGTGGACGTCATGATGGAGATCAACGGAGCACAGAGTGAATTCTGGGAAAATATACAGGTACAAATGAGACAAAAAGTCCTGAAGATGCTTAAAATATTAACTGAAACAAGAGTTTGTGAGCCACAAGACACAGAGTCCAAGAGACAAATCACAATTTCTCCCCCTTTTAGAAGTATAAACATCTGGACTCTTTATTGATGAGTTCGTGCACCAGGCCAACTGTTCTTTGCAGGCTTTCTTCTGTTAACTGAGGTTTCTGCACAACTCTCAGAAGGTCCCACCAAAGTATTTCAGGTCTGGACTTTGGGTAGTTGTAACACTGTTGTCCTTTTCTCTTTTATCCATTTTGTTTTACATTTGCTGCTTTTTAGGGGGCTCACTATCCTGTTGATGATATTCCAATAGCCTTGTTCTTCATTTAAATGCAGCTGGGCAAGCCTAAGTGTCATGCTGCCATGTTATTTTTAAAGAGCAGATGCTTTTTTCTTCAGCTGTACAAACATTTTTCCTTCTAGTCGACTTGTCATCCACTGGCCTGAGATGTTTTCCTTCTTCTCTAAACCTTCCAAATGTTAAGGAAATCCAATGTTTTTCTGACAGGATGGTAGAAAGATAAAACAGATGAGACAAAGAAAACATTTGACACATTAGACAAAAAAAAAGATTATATGTCTAATCCAAGTGATTTAGATGGCGGATCTGCAAAAATGTCTAAGATATAGTTTTGAAAGGAAAACTATGGGAGTAAAATAGTCTCATGTCTGTAGAGTCAGACATTTTTTAAACATTGAATTTATAACACTGCATTTTTATCCTGTGCAATTATGTATGTGAATTTTTTTTTGTACTTAAAATTTACCAGCAAAAATTCACCTGCAAGAATTCGCCTGAAAAAATTCACCTGCAGAAATTCGCCTGCAAAAATTCGCCTGCAAATGTGTCAAGCCAAAGTAATCAGCACTCGATCGAGTCAGGCGTCTTTTAGCCAATCAGACTACGCTTATTTCACGTGACACACCATTGCCTTGGGCAGAGGCGAGTCTCCAAACAGTTTGCTGGATAGTGGCTTAATGAAGATCAGTGATGAGATTCAAATGGGTGTTAAGGTCAACACATTTGCAGGCAAATTTCTGCAGGTGAATTTTTTTCAGGCGAATTCTTGCAGGTGAATTTTTGCTGGCAAATTTTAAGTACAAAAAAAAATGTACATACATAATTGCACAGGATAAAAATTCAGCGTGATAAATTCAATGTCTAAAAAATCTCTGATTCTAATGAGACTATTTTACTTCCATAGAAAACGGTCAAATGAAAGGGACTTTAAACAAACCTACAATTTTATAAAACCGTGCCTGCAGAGTTGAAGCACCGTCGCTCAGAAAGTTATACACAGACAAAACCCAAATGAAAGTCCTGACTAATCTTGACTAGACTTTTCAATCCTGACTTCACCGGGAAACACTCCAGAGCCATAGAAGCTGCTGGCAGCTGTTCGACAGGGTGCGTCCAACTCCTGATAAACACAGAGACTAAGAGCTTTTATTGTACCCCGGGACGTTTTGTGCAAACAACCAGGAAGGACAGAAGCAAAAACAGCCGTGGGCCAGGAATTAAAAACAAAGTCTCTTGTGGCAATAAGCGTCACCCTGCAGCACCATAAAAAACATAAATAAAAAAAGAGGCATTTCATTGTAATCATAACAATTCACTTTCATTCTTGAGTTTTTAGATATTAAAACTCAATGACAAAAATTAACACGTCCAAGTGGCCTTAGTAAAAAGCTACTAAAACAGGAACTCTGTGGCGCAGCTTAATAAACTCCACAACAGACAATAAAAGACAATACATCTAATATTATTTCAGAAAGCTCTCATCTCATTTCCTGAGAAAAAGAATGTTGCTTACCTGTTTTAAATTCGTTAGTTTACAGAGATATTCGGAGTGGAGATCTGAGTTCAAAACTGTCAATCTGTTCTGGTTCAGGTCGGGGTTGTCTTCAGGTGTCCTTTGGAAACCGTATATCTCACAAATAGGTCACCTTTTCCGCTCTAAAACTAAGTTTACGATGACATCATAACAAACACGGCGATAAGAGAAAAATAAAACAAATTCATACATTAGGATGACAATATAGAAATTTCACGAAAAATTGAGATAAAATGTTTTGAGCTGTCGACAAGGCTAAACAGATTAGGCAATTATTAGCTACTTCGCGTGTTTTAACAAGATATCTGTATTATTTATGATTGATTTTAACTACAGATTGATTCTTATAGATTATCATCAACGCCGTTAGATTCGTTTCCGCCTTACAGACAGCGTTATCCTCCTAATCTGCTGTGCTTCTGAATTTTAGAATTCCAGTGGTCTATGAAGGCATCACAGGGAAGCTCCACAGCGTCATTTCTGGGAACAGAAGTTTGTTGACCCAATGTCAAACAAACGATTTTTAAATAAAACGCAAAAAAAAAAATGTGTAACACGTTGCGAATTAAAAATAAAATGTAGCTTAGCATAAACTCATCCGCACTGGCCACTTTATTAGGTATACCTTTGCTGTTTCTTTGTTTTCAGACTCAACAGTGTGCAAATTTATTGGCTGCACAATGCTACTCTGTTGTTTTAGGATATGTGGAGGCCATCAGAGTACAGAGTTCATTGTCATGTTTAACAAATCAGGTTTAAATCACTTGAGCATTGTGACATGGTCCATTATCTTGCTGGAGTTAGCCATCAGAAGATGAGTACACTGTGGTCGTAAAGGGATGGTAATGGTCAGCAACAACACTCAGGTACAATGCTGCGTTAAAGTGTCTCCCTGGGGTGGCAATGGTGGAGCTGAGCTGGATAGTGTTTCTCCCTGGGCAGTTGCAGTGGCGGGAATGTCTTTATTTTTTATTTTTTTATTTTTTTTATTTTTTACCGTGTCCTGTCCGGCAGAGTAGCGCTCAGAATTGTTGTCTGATAGCCAAGAAATTGCCCAACAGATTTACTTTCACAAGCGGAGCATCACAGCTATTGCTTTAAGGCTCTGCTTGATATTTATAAAAGAAACTTTATTATAAACTTCTTTGGGAATATTTCAATTGTTACGGACACGGAGACTGACATGAAAAGGAAAACAGAAGCTTGACAAAGAGAGAGATGGGGCAAAAGGGAAAAAGGGGAAAAAGGAGGAGAGAGTGGAGGAGAGAAAGAAGGATGAATAGAATAAAAGATTACACCCTGCTTGCTTATACACAAAATAACACACGGTATTTATGAATGTAAAATGTACTTATTGAGAAGTGCAGCCCAATATAGATCATCTGTGTATCTATCAACACCTGTGTGGATGCGCTTTGTATACAAGGTTTCTCCACAGAAATATGCAATAGCGTATTTATTACTTTATACATTTTTTTCACACTTTAATGTTTCTAATAAATGTTTATATCAGATATTAATAACCGGAGTAAATACAAAATGCATTTATGAAATGATTATTTAGTGAGGGAAGAAAGATATTTAAACCAAGACTCATTCCTGAACAAATGAGCACATACAGTTCTGAGGTTTGGACTCCTGTTCTCATCGAAAAACAATTTTGAACTTCTTATAATGATACATTTTTAGTATTATCCAAAAACTATTCTACCTTCTGCACTCGTCAGTCCATATCTTGTGCAATGAAGGAGCTCCATTTTACCTCTGCCAGTGTAGATCTGCTCCCAGACACTTTTAAGAAACATTGTAAAACAATAGTTTTCTCACCATATGTCCCTTGCGTGGCCCAGTTCAAGCAGAACCAGTGAGAGTTATAAATGCATGCTTTTCTCTCTGTTTTTCTTCCATTACTGCTGGCTCATTGCCTTCTGTCCCATGCCCTTTGTCCTGTATCTGCGCCTTCTGGGCATGCTCAAGGCCACATCAGGTGTGGTGCCCCTGGGACTGCTGTCACTGCGGCCCCTCCAGATGTGGCTGACCGGCTTATGTCTGGATCCCACACAGCGTGCCCCCAAAACCAGGAGGGTTCAGGTTTCGCCTCACTTCCTCCAGTCCCTGCCCTTGTGGAGGGACCAGACATATATTATGGTGGGGGTCCGTCACGGGCACCTCCCGTATTGGAGAGAGGTCGTGTACACAGATGCATCCACTGGGGCGCAACCTGGCAGGACCGAATGGAACAGGGGATCTGGTCTCCCCAACAAGACAGGGAGCACGTCAGTGTCCTGGGGTTCCTGGCATTGGTCCTGGCTCTTTTGAGCTTCCTTCTTAGGTTGTGAGGCAGGCATGTCGTGGTGAGGTTAGACATCACCTCAGTTGTCTGTTATGTCAATCATCAAGGCGGGACAAGGTCATGGAAGTTGTTGTCCTTGACTCACCGGCTCCTGACCTGGGAGGCCCTGCGCTTCCCCAGCCTGAGGGTGGCATGCATTTCAGGCCCGCAGAAAGAACCAGAATGGATGCTTCACCCAGAGGTGGTAAGTTGCATCTGGTGGACCTTCGACCTCTTAGCTTCCAGAGAGGCAGTTCACTGTCCCCTTTGGTTCTCCCTGAGAGACTGCACCAGTCCCAGGGCCACAATGCACTTGTTCACACCATTGGCCCCAGGCTTTCCTTTACGCTTTTCCCTCGTTCGGCCTAATCTTTCAAATTCTCCTGAAGGTTCTTCAGGAGGGTCCTCTTGGTGGCCCCCTTCTGGCTAGCGAGGACTTGGTTTCACCTGCTGCACAGGCTTTGCTCTGGCTCGCCGATTCGCCTTTCCTCCAGAAGGGACCTCCTGTCCGAGCTTGGGGGTTGGGTTCTCCACTCAGAGCCGAGTCGCCTCTAGCTCAGGTTTTGGCCCCTGCAGGGCCAAACCCTTTTCCCAATACAGGGAGGAGGTAGGCCGCACTATGGCTAGTGCGTATGCACCGTCCACACGTGCCGTCTATACGAATTAGTTGGCGGTCTTCGAGGATTGGTTCCGTGGTGGCGCTGGACCCTGTACATTGTCCATTCGCTGACATATTTGCCTTCCTTCGGCATTTGTTGGATCTGGATCAGTCCCGGTCCACAATGAAAGTCTATGTGGCTGCCATCTCTCATTGGCATCATGGGCGTAATGGTTGTTCCATGGGATGGGATAAGGATGTTCCCCTGTTCCTGAAGGGTGCAAGGCGCCCTTTGGTTCCACCCGTTTGAGCCCTTGGCAGCGGTGGGCTTTAAGTGGCCTTTTGGCGATGGCTTCTGCCAAATGGGTGAACTCCACACCTTGTCTGTGAGTGAGAGATGTTGCCGGTGGATCCTGGACGGGTCAGGTGTCACACTGTGGGAGGATGACTCCTTTATTCCTAATTTGCCTTTGGCTGCAGGCCAGACTCAGCCATTACAGCTCGCCCGTTTTAACAACGGGGCCCCGTCTGAGCCTCTGTGCCCTGTCCGGGCGCTCGAGGCATATTACCGTTCAACAGCGCCCCTGCGACGGACAGATTCCCTGTTTGTTTGCTATGCCGGCTCACAGAAAGGTCTGGCCCTCTCTAAACAGCGGCTCTCGCATTGTATTGTTGATATGATCGCTGCGGCTTATGCCTTGCAGAACTGGCCTCTGTCTACTGGCATCAGTGCCACTCCACGGGGGGCGTGACAACCTCATGGGGTTCTGCGAGATGGAACCACATGAAGCAGTGATTGCTTTAGGAAACATATTCCAGCTCACCGGGGGCTGAGCATCTCTAAAGGTCAAATACTAGAATCTCCCCTGATCAGGCGTCTAGTTATTTTTATTTTATAAGCGCCGACTGGCCAGGATCAAAAACCAAATAAATTGAGCTTTTAGATGCAGTTACATTCAAAGTAAGGCTTGAGCATTTTTATAAAAACCTTTATAGTTATGCAAATACTGAACTACAATGAAAGCTAAACTGATCTCCCATGGCTTAAGTGTATGGGTATAGTGTGTAAGAAATCCAAATAAAAAGGCTTCACACTTGGCATTAAAATTTAATCTGAATGATCAGATCTGTGTTAGCTGCTGCACTTGCAAATTAACTCATTCAGTGAACTTATTTGCAGCAGTGGGCTGTGAACAAATCCAGCAAAACATCCAGTGATGTTTCTCTATATTTACAAATACATTCAGTCACCTAAACTACACCATTATACAGATATTTTTTTAGATCTCAAAATTATTAAATCTGTCCTAACTTAATGCTCCATGTGGTTTTTCTTATCACAGAATGAGTCATCTACTTTCTCTGTTAAACATTTACCATTAAATACTACATGTAATTCAAATAAGTTGAGGTATTCGTTACAATATATCTTACAATTTCAGCTCAAGTGTGAGCACTGATGTTGTTAAATTGTCGTCTTGAGAAATGTTGAAAGTTGTCGGTTTTCTGCTAATCTCAGTTTTGCCTTTTGAAAGGGGAGCTTTCACACACTCACATGCACACACACACATGCTCAAGATAAACATATGCACCCCTTCACAACGCCTTCACCGGATCCCCCTGCATGATGTTATTTCGTATATATGTTGCTTCTTTGTGCTGAGGTTTTTTTTGCAATCTCAAACTGCATCCTGCTAAGGATAAAGTGTGAAATAGGATTTTTTCCCTCTTCTTACCTAATGTGGTCTCTTTTCTCATCTACCTAATTGTGTGATTTCATTACTTTTCATAGATTTTCAGATTTCTCAAAAGGATTACCAGCGAAAGCCAAATATTATTAGTATTTTAAAATTTGGACTAAAGCTGTTTCTACACCAATGACCAGAGAATTTTAGATTTCTTAAAAGGATTGTATTACAACTATATCATACCAATGACAGCCAAACATTATTAGTATTTAAAAACAGTGTTTTATACCAGTGACACAGTTTATTTGAATGATGGGACCACAGCTGCCTCATACCAGCGACCTCAAGGATTAATATTATCATTTTTCTTCTAGCACAGGATGAATTACTTACAACAGAGGACTTAATGAGCTAATTACCTCTATTAGAAAGATTGGATTAGAACCAGCTTTTTCCAGTAAACTCCCAAGGATTATTAATGTCATTTGATTTGTTTTTCTGTGTTTGATTTTTTGACACAATAAGCAAAAACATGTTTTATTTGTAAAGATATGAGATTTAGTAGCACAACTTGTATTATTTAATTAGCCCTGCACACAGTAATATTGCAATGTTTTGGTTACCTTTTCCTCTATAATTTGGAAACGCCATCCTATAAAATGAAATATAACTGCCTGGCATCAATAACCAGCCCTTTCTACTGTCTCAGATTTTCTCTGTATTCCTTGGAGCAAAAACTGGGAGAGAATTATGATTTTTAATAAAGCTGAAAATATATATAGTATAGTATATTTTGTCTTTTTCCCTTTACAAGGGCTTATTTTTGAAGGAAGTACCTTGAAAACGTTCTTGCTAAATTGATGCTCTCGCTTTAGTTATTACCCAGTTCAATACTATGTAAAATTTTTTCTCCAACTGAATTAAATTTGAATAATTTTACATTTATTCTGAAGTCAACATTGAACAGTGTTTATTTTAGAAAAAAGGCTCCATTCTTTTTTAGCTTGTCTCAGAACTTGTTCTAAAACGTTTATCACAAAAGAAACCAGTCTTTTCTATTTTATTTTCCTGCATTCCTATTGTCAAACTGAGAGTTTCAAAACATTTTTGGCAGACTAAAAATATTCAGGTTCCAGGTTTGATACATTTTGTAATGACCAGATTTTCACTAATCAGCAGACACATCTCTTGTTGCAAGCAGAGAAAAACAGATTTTTTTCACACAGAACAACATAGACTGTTTGCTGTTTCACTAAACTTGAACTCCTGTCATGTGCATGATTGGGGGAGAACTGTTTAATAAACTTCTGACTTTAATTCCAGGGCTTTTAGCAAAATGGGATTAAATAAGAGGAGGCCGATAGTCGAACCTCGGCTTCAGGAGGAGCAGTGTGGTTTTCTTCCCGGCCGTGGAACACTGGACCAGTTCTACATCTTCAACAGGGTACTCAAGGGTTCATAGGAGCACCCAACCAGTCCACATGTGTTTTGTGGACCTGGAGAAGGCATTCAGCTGTGTCCCTCGTGGTGCCCTGTGTGGGGTGCTCCAGGAGTATGGAGTCGGGGCCCCTTTATTAGGGGCCATCCGGCCTCTGTACAAGCGGAGCAGGAGTTTGGTCCACATTTGGACCTGTTCCCGGTGCATGTTGGACTCTGGCAGGGCTGCCCTTTGTCACTGGTCCTTGTTCATAACTTTTATGGACAGGATTGCTAGGTGCAGCCAAGGGCCGGAGGGCGTCTGGTTTGTTTGGGGGGGACTTCCTGGCTTCCTGAGCCAGTTGAGGTGACTCGGGCATTTATACCGGATGCCTCCTGGACGCCTCCCTCGGGAGGTGTTCCAGGTACGTCCCACCGGGAGGAGGCCCAGGGGACGGCCCAGGAGGAGGGAGGGACTGGAGGGACTATGTCTCTCGGCTGGCCTTGGAACGACTTGAGTTCCCCCCAGAGGAGCTGGAGGAGGTGTCTGGGGAGAGGGACGTCTGGGTGTCTCTACTGAGTCTGCTGCCCCCCGTGACCTGGTCCCGGATGAAGCAGAAGACGACGAGTATGAGTACGAGAATTAAATAAGAAGGTCTAAAAGAGGCTCATTCTGGGACCTTTACTCCCAGCAGGACACCTTCATTCACTCAGGTTCAACTGGTCTCAGATGCAGACCTGGGTCCGTTTTTAGGTTATAGGGGATGAAACTCAGGTCATTTGTCAGTCTTTTTAATATGACCCAAAGAGGAGCGAGACAGTTTACTGACTGAAACTTTAGGAAACCAAAAACTGTTGTAACTCTGAACTTCACCTTTGCAGGTCCGTCAGCTTGTTCATCATAAGTGGACCAAGAGACCAGCTTTTTAAGAGGTGGTATTTCTTTTTAACTGCTTGTTCTTCTTTTGGCATCTTGTTCCTCTATCACTACATCTACTGCTGGAAACACAAGAAAAGTCTAACAAGTGCAGTCTGAAAGTGGAACCTAGGCATATCTAAAATATATATAAAATATGTTTTAATCTTTAATTTGTTTAGCTGCCACAGAGTCTGAAATCTGTTGACGAAACAATCCAAAAAGACTAAACGTATTTGTGGTCTGCCAAACTGCAAGCACCTCAGTTTATGTTTGTATGAACTATGGTATTTATTTACATTTTTATCCAATAGATGCACCCAGGCCTCCTTGTGTTAATGTGACTCCTCCTGGTGTGATCATGGAGGGCAGCTCGGTGACTCTGACCTGCAGCAGTGATGCTAACCCAGCAGCTAATTACACCTGGTACAAGGAAGGAGAGAAGTCACCAAAAGCTACAGGAGAAAACTTCTCCATCAGTAACATTATCTTCCAGCAGAGAGGAAATTATTACTGTGAAGCTCAGAACAGCAGAGGGCGCAGTAAGAACATTGTAAATGTGAATATTATGGATGGTGAGTTATCCTAAGGCTGCAGTTGGAGCTGCAACACTCTGCCTAAGTACTGGGTCCTTCACGGTCAACTAAATAATGCTCAACACTCATATTCTGCAAAATACTTTAAATCTTATATGAACATCAAAAAAGTTCACTGTTGTTTCTAGGAAAAGCCTTGGTAGACTTTTAAGGCACAACTACTGAGAGGGTTGGAGGTACAGCTATGGTTAGCCCAAAATAGGTACAAAAGAGCTCATTTTTACCATCAATATATCAAATCTCATTATTTAACCTGTGGAGAAGTTCATGCCTATTCATCATGATCTCCAAGTCTTTGAGCTCTGCTTATTTTGCACCAGATATCCTGGAAACCACAAGTTTTTGGCTCAAAGCAAATTTTTATCTTGGATGTAAAGGAGAGCAGTGTTGCACAGAGATTAGGAATGAAATGTCTATGCTGGATACATTTGAGCCTTAATAAGTTGGCTCAGACATTAAGAAGCATTTTAATCTGCACAGTGATTGGATGTTCTTTTGGGGGGAGCCAGCTTTCATCCTGCTTCTTCGTTGTGATAGGCCTCTTTTTTTGCAGCTTCACCTGTTTTGCTTTACTGTGCACATATACTGAGCCAGTATACCTGGGTTGATAAAAAGCTTTGTTGTGCCACTTACTACCCTAACCCTAAACCCAGATAGGCTGAAACTGCTTCATATGATAAGGTACAGGAGATGCAAACCACTCAAAAAAAGAACAGAACTGTTATTTGCCAAAAGGTACAGAGAGGAACCATTAAATATGTTTAGGACAAAGTTTAATGGTCCCATGAGAAAAAGATGAACCTGTACCAAAGTGATAGGAAGGCTAAAGTTTGGAAAAACAAAAGATTGGTTCATTATCCCAAACATAAAAGCTTATCTGTGAAACACAGTGGAGGTATCATCATAGACTGTGATTGCATGGCTTCTTCCAGGATGGGCTCATTAATCTTCAGAAAATATTTCCTGCCAGTTTGGAGAAAGATGCAGCCAAAATCATTGGGAGATCCTTCATCATACAGCGAGATAATTACCCATTTTGCCCCTTCTCACTTTTGTACCTTAGCATTTACAGTCATTTTGGACTGGACTTTGCCACTTACAAAATGGTGCTGTCTACCACAAGATATTTTACTGACCATGCATAAATGATAATGCCAGCAGGATCTTTTGTACCCACTTTAACAGCCAGTGATTGTAATGTTTTTAAACCCCAACTAAATTGACTCAAAATGACACAACCATTGGAGGAAGTCCAAATGCGTTTTATTGAGGTTTTCAGGTGGAGTCCTCTTGTGTTGGGAGGATTAGATTCACACCGAGTCAAATAATTTTTCACAGAATATAAAGATTTACATTCTCAAGGTGATCTGAAAAGCTGCTGAAGGATAACTCCCATCGGAGCAGTGTTGAGGACTTCTTGTTACAATACACATGAAGGAAGGAGAATGGAGGATGACCACGATTGAGGGAATAAACTGGTAGCAACATTGGTCAGCCAGGTAGGGGATAAATCCCAAATCATTTATCCATATCCAAAACCCTTTTTATGAGTCCCAGGGTCCAAAACAGTTCATATTTAGAATCCAAAAAACACTGGAGTGAGCGCAAAGGTCCTGCACTACAATATGACCTGGTTGCAAAACAAATCCAGAACTTCCCATTGCAGCAAGGGCAAGGTAGAGACAAGGTCAAAAGCAGTCAAGGTCAGACCGACAGGGCTCAAAAATTATGTCCGGAGAACAGAACTGGCTGAACTAACGAAATGGGGCAACAGATAACCAGGTAGGGAGCAGGAGGAAACAGGTGTTTTTTATAAGCAGCAGAACAGCTGTAGACAAACAAGAACAGAGGGAATAAGTAAGTGATGGGTTCAGGAATAGCTGGTAATAGTTCTGCTAATAGTTTGCTCTTTGTAAATGTGGTTTTATGACTCCAATAAACAAAATCAAGGTTATTCTGATTTGACCAGGGTTCATAAAATGTCATATTTAACATAGTCTCTCAGACTCAAATGGCCCAAACAAGAATCAGAACCAAAATAAAAGGATGTGCTGTTGTACAAAGTTTTCAGATTATACTCCACAATTGAATAAAATTATTTATTAGATCTATGTTTTCTTTGACCATTTATTAAAATAACTCATGAACATACTCAACAACAGCCATCAATAACCATGTATGCCATAGTTTAAGTGCAGCAGAACAAAACTGTATGAGTACAGGTATAAAATTGAAGGAGGATGGGACAAAATAGCAAAGCATAGGTGTGAAATGACAAAAACAGACATACCAAAACAACAAAAGACATCAGGGGAAAGAAGTGGAAAGTTCTAGACTGGCCAAGTCAAGTCTTCAGGCCTAAATCCTATAGTGCTTGCATTTTACCTGCTGAAGAGAAGACTGAAGGGACTAAGCCCCCAAAAAACAATCAAAACTAAAAGTGGCTGCAGTGAGAGCCTGGAAAGGCTTCACAGAAGAAGAATGCAAAAGTTGAGTAATGTCAATGTGTCACACAGTTCATGCATTATAATAAGTAAACATTTACAACTAGAGCCCAAGTATTATTCACTATGTCTATAAATGTCCATCTCTTCTAATACTTCTAATCACATTAAAAATTGACATTCTGTTACAAATAACATTCTCTTCTGAGATGTGTAACAGATTCACATGTAAGTACCCATAACTGAAAACTGCATTGTTGATTTCTTGGCTCATACTTATATTTTGATGTAAAATAAGCATTAAATGGTAAGTTTGAAACCACTGACATTACATCTGTTAAGAAAGCTGGAGATAGCAACATTTCATTAAATGAGCTCACTTTGTTAAACAAAACCAGAACCAGAAAAAGGTCAACTAATTGTATGCCTGAACAGGAAACAATACTTTATGGTTGTTCAGTGTTGGGGATCAATGTGCCTTGAAGAACAGTCATTGCTAACGTCTGTTTTTGCATACCGTACTTAACTGTTATTTTCTCCATGTTGTCTCTGTTAGTCATGGAAACGAGTCACTGCTGCTGCAGTTCCTACTGTTCTCTTGTCTCTGACACTTATTTCCATCTTTGTGTGGATCATGTGAGCAGCTCTGTTACAACAAAGAGCTGTTTGCACAGTAATGATTTTGTTTGGGTCCTCAGGTTCACCTTCTAAGCTAATTTCTTCCCAGCAGGAAAAACAAGGTCTGGAAGAAGCAGCCCAGACCTGAAGCACGACAATTCCCCAGAGAGCAGGTCAGAGAAAAAAGTTACTGAGGTCTAGTCTGCCGAGATACATGTCAGATGTCCTCTGAGTCTTTAGCAGTCTTAGAACATTTTCCTTAAGCTTCTACTTTAAAGCTATTGGATCTTCTTTCAACATGGTTGGTGCTGCTTTGTGGAACAATTAATCAATCCAAATAATTACCAGAAATTAAACCAACATTATTTTTTTCACTTTTCTTTTTAGTTCCTGATCTGGTTCTGCTGTATATTGTGTCTGTGTAAGTAACAATACTCTAAAGCTCTCTCAAAGGGGTCCCCTACAGATTTATTGTGATTTGTGTCCACAGATGAAAGCAACAGAGGAAAATGTTGTCTTTGCTGCCGTCCACTTTACACAGAAACATGACGATCAACTTTACTCCAACATCAGATCAACTCAGTCCAGGAGACACATGAAGAACAGGAAGAGATGGTAGAGTATGCCTCTGTTAACTTCGATAGAGCCACAGCTGCTCCAAGGTGAGACGATCTTTACATCATATTTAAGGCTAAAAAACCTTTTTGTTTTCATTCCAGTCATTAAATTACTCTGATTGTTACTGTATAATATCTCTGTTAACAATAACACCATTTCTGCAGAGCTCAGTGTAAAATGCAGGATGTTGCAGAGGATTCAGCTCCTTTGTAAAGCAAAATCAACAAACCAAGACAGAATGGTACATCTCAACTTTTTCTGTAATAATAATGTTGATGTTTTTTTTTAAAAACTCAAAAGATATTTAAAACAGGGCTCATAAAACTGGGAGGAACCTCACTCTTTCTTGGGACAAGTTAAATCTCTACAGCAGTTTTTCTGCCAGGCAAATTAAAAAGGGTATGACATTTTATTTTATTTCTTTGGCCTTTTTTAAATGTCTTGCTATGAAGCTTTGCATCAAGTCAGTCACAGTGTTTACCTCTAATTTGCCCAATCAGATTCTGTTGTTCTCTCACAGTTTCCATGATGTTTAGTAAACCACTTCATAATAAGAAGCAACAGTCTGCTTTTGTTTAAAAGGTTAATACAACTGATGATTACTTCATCCTCAGCAAGTGAGACAACATTGGACGTAACTGTAGAACCTGATCTGTGTTTGGACTGTTTTGATCCTGTGGAGCTTCCTGAGTTATCAGAAATATTAGCTTCATCTAAACCTTCAACTTTTATGTTAGGACCCAATCCCAACACAATTATTTAAGGAAGTGTTCCCCTCTGATTACCACCGCCATTTTAGATATGATTATTTATCCTTAGTAAATGGGTATGTAACCACAAGCTTTTAAGGTAGCTGTAAATTAAACCTTTGCTTTAAGAAACCTTCGCTTGATCGAGATGGACTTAATAAATTCAGAGCCTATATTCAATCTTCCATTCTTATCTAAAAATTCTTGAGAAAATAGTTGCCAATCAAATGTGTGAGCATTTACACAGCAATGACCTTGTTTGAAGAGTTTCAGTCAGGTTTCAGAACATCATCAAAAGCACTGAACACAGCTCTGCTGAAAGTCACTAATGATATTCTTATTGCCTCAGATAAATGGACTTGTGTCTGTACTTGTCCTGTTAGATCTCAGTACTGCATTTGATACAGTCGATCATAATATTCTCTTACAAAAGGCTCGAATATGCTGTAGGGATCAGGGGAACAGGCTGGTTTAAATCGTATTTGTCTGACAGATTCCAGTTTGTTCATGTAAATGATAAATCATCTTTAAACTTCCAGGGTTAATTGTGGAGTACCACAGGGTTCAGTACTTGGGCCAGTTCTCTTTACTATATATATAGTTCTTCCAATAGGTCAAATTATCAGGCAGCATAGAATAAATTTTCACTGTTACACTGATGATACTCAGCTTTACTTATCCATAAATCCTGAGGCCCAACCGTTAGATAGAGCACAGCATGTCTTGAAGACATAAAAACTTTGGATGACTTTAAATTTTCTGCTTCTAAATTCAGACAAGACAGAAGTTTGTCGTCTTTTGGACTGGGGAGGAGTCTTTAAAAAAAGGAAACTGCTTAGGTCAATCACTTACCCTGGATGGCATAAATTGACCTCCAATAATAAAGTTAAAAAACCTTGGTGTTATTTTTGACCAGGACCTGTCATTTAAATCCATATTAAACAGGTTTCTAGGATTTCCTTTTTTCATCTCCGGTAACATTGCCAAAATTAGAAATATCCTGTCCAGGTTTGATGCTGAAAAGCTAGTCCATGCATTTGTTTACTTCAAGGCTGGACTATTGTAATTCTTTACTATCAGGATGTCCACAAAAATGCAGTGTTAAAAGCCTTCAGCTGATTCAAAATGCTGCAGCAAGAGTGCTAAAGAAATTAAAAAAGAGAGATCATATTTCCCCTACTTTAGCTTCCCCCCCCTTCATTGGCTTCCCTGTTAAACCAGAATAGAATTTAAAATTCTCCTCCTCACCAAGAGAGGCGTATAGAGAAAGAGCTCCGATTAACTGAACTTTAGCTCCCCTGTCGTGGCGCGGTAACATCAGAGATCTGATGTGTTTCCATGGTACATTTCTAAAGCAGATCAGTCACTATCTTTAGGCGAACAATGTACACTCACGAGCTCAAAAGATACACAAGGGAGAGTGATTTGCATTTTACTAGTGGTGTCGAACCTAAGACAATAGTACAAAGTGTGCATAGACAGTAGATCAGTGATGTCTTGCACTATATAAAGATAGTGGTAAGAACTCGCTGGCGGCGATGATAAGCGACAAAGATGCCTCTCCCAGTTAGAGATCTACACGTTTCTCAGTCTCCTCTTCAGTCGATGGATTAATAGCGAGGGTACTAGTGTGAGACAAAGAGTGGATTAGGAACTGACATTCTGGGAAGAGCTAGCAGACTCGCACAAAGCGATACGACAATGCAGAGAACCGACTTGCGTGTGTGCACTATGGAATGAGGAGACTTGATCACCGATCTACGTGCACTACCCATGGCTTTGCGAGGTCTGTGATAAACAGACCAGACCGTAGCGGTCACTATTAAGCCTCCGCGTGCTTTTTTTTATAGAACGAAGTGTACAATGTAAGCTTATAGTTTTTAAGATGGGTGGAGTGGACTTAGCGTTGAGCGGCAATTCCTGAGCTAGTCTTCCTTATTTAACTTACATACTAAATTTGCGAAAAGGTTTACCTGTCCGCTGCTTCTCCCCTTGTTGGATGGAATGTGTAAGGGGGATATCAGAGGAGCTCAAATAGAAATTTTAAAGGCAGCTCCGGAATGAAGAATAATGTTGTGTTTGAAGGTGTCAAACTAGGGACAAACACCTGCCCTAACACATTGACAAATATTAGTCTCGCTGGCCCTAATCGTCGACCTACTGTATTTATATTGTACGGCTCGAAGTAAGTCTGAGCGGGTAGACACTCTTTTTTTTTGTCTTTTCCCATGGTTTTGGGTCCAAATCTGACACGAGAGAGATCCCAATCCTTGTGGGATTACTCATGTTTATTAGAACAATGGCCATTAGTGGGCTCTTGGAATGACACCCTGTCTACTTTAAGGCTAGGCTTAAACAACTTTCCTTTTTTTGATAAAGCTTATAGTTTTAAGTGGCTAGGTTTATCTCCTCATGAGCTATCTCTGTAGTACACCATTCTGTAGATCTACTACGGTGATACTCTTGCTTCAGCGGACTCCTAAAGTCACTAAAGAGGGGTAAAGCATAAGAGAGGGGAAGAAATTGACAAGTCAAACTTCGCACCAGAGCAGTCAGGGATGAATGTAATTATCGGTAGTATCTGCTAGAGTAAAAACTTCTACATCATAGTGCACTCGGAGACCGTCCGTATGCAGTGGGGGCATGTGGAGGGACTATATATGGACGCAACGTGCCACACAGGAGGACAGTCAATCAAATTTTACCTTTTCCTTCCCCATAGAAAGTACTCCTGATCATTCCTTCTTTGTTCTCTTTGTGTCTCTGCTCTGTTTTCTCTAACTCCCAGTCGGGGATCGTCGGCAGATAGGCCACTCACACTGAGCCTGGTTCACCTGGAGTTTTCTTCTGTTAAAAGGGCGTTTTTTTCTCTCCACTGTCGCTACATGCATGCTCAGTATGAGGGAATTGCATGCAAATTCAACGCCAGTGACTGTCCACTGTCTTACATGTTCATCCGGGAGGATGAATGCTGCAAGTCACTGGGGGGGGGGGGGGGGCATGGATGCAATCTGCTGGGTTTCCTTAGATAGAAAAACTTTTTATCCAATTTGAATAAATAACAGAATCTGACTTCACTGTTCAATGATTAAGATTAATTGGAATGTATGTTGCTGACCTTCGTGAAGTGCCTTGAGACAACATGTGTTGTGAATTGGCGCTATATAAATAAACTGAATTGAATTGAATTGAACTACATTCAACTGGTAAAATGACCTATGAATAAATAAACATGTAAAAATAAACATATAAACTGGTGTGATTGGAACAAACAATGAGCAATGACTAAAAAGGTAAACAACTAAGATTGCTTTTTAACTTGGCCACACGAATTTCACTGGGTCCTCTGCCGTCAGGAGAATTGTGTCGATAGTTTAGTTCAAATGAGTGTCAGTTTAGCAGTTTAATACACATTTACAATTGCAGTATGTAAAAAATCCAGACCAGCTATTCCAAGTTAAAATTATTGTAAACTGAATGATTAAGTTGTTGGGCCCCATTTTATGAGGTAAATGAACTAAACTTACGCTAAGAGCCATTTCCAGACGTAGTGGGCCGATTCTATGTGAGGAGGCAATCTCTGGAGAAATAGAAGCTTTACTTTTGTTCTCCACAGTGGCCTACGATCACCACCAGTTAATCCAATGCATTAACTTGTATTAACTTGAATGTGGTTGAACTGTCCTGCTTGCCGTTTTAATACTGTGGACTGTGAAGTGTGGCTGGGCATAGCAAAGTTGAATGTCGGTGTTTCACTGTGTGTTGACTGGCTGATCCTAAATCAGTCAGGAATTTAAAGTTGGACCATTGACATTTCACTTGGAAACAAACCCGAGGCAGTGAGCTGTACCTCGGCTCGCAACCCCCAACTATCCCAGTGTCTCAGTGGTTTATTGCCTTTGTTCTCATACTGGTTCCCGCTTGGAAGTTTATTACCCCCTTTTTTTCAGACCAGTTCACCAACAACTGAGCTCAGAACCAAGCTTCTCCTCGCTGTATAATGTTGAAGTGACCCGGTTCTACCATTCTGTCAGCTGACGGCTGCTATCAAGACGCATCTGTAAGAATTATGATTATTGATTAATTAATATTTATCAAGAATTATGGTAACCGGTCTCGGTTTCCAGCTGGAAAAAGCAATGATGGGTGTCTCCGGTGTCCTTATATAGCCCACTGTGACATCAGAGCTACGATGCCCCTTCCTATCAGCTGCAATGCCTGCTGGGAGTTGTGGTAGTAGACCATACTGGTGTATATAGTAGCAAACACATGGTCTAACACATCACTGGAAAAGAAGCTTCAACGTTTATTAATGTTGTTAATCTTCAAAGTCAATCCAAAGTGTTGTTTTATTCCCACTTCTGTCCATAAAGTGCTGGTTTGATCTTTATCTGCCCTCAGTCTGCCTCCCTATGTTTGGTTATTTATTTACTCTTTTAGTAGAATAGTGCATGCTTTATTAGGTGAAAGTTGTTGGACCAGAATAGTCGATTGTAAGGGAGACTATTGGTCTAATAAATTTTCACATAGATAAAGAGACATTGTTTGTGTTTATTTTATGTAAGAGTGATTATCTGTCAACTAAGGTTAATGTTCCACACCATTCGGTAAAACGTTTAACAGAGACATTTGGCGTGGTTTTGGTTAATAATTCTCAAATATTAATGACAATTGACTAATTGAAATTATTAATTGCTGTGAGCCGAATAATCACAGCACTAGAGTGTATCTATGGTATGTATTTGTAAGAAATGATTTTTGGTTGGAATTTATTACTGAATTATGATGTTTAATTATAATTTTTGCTAAATATTTATAATCAATAATCAAAAATCCTTACAGAGTATTAGTCAGGGGTGTAGACTGTATAATGTAACTGATGGTGGTAAAGTTCATTCTTTGACTGTTGGTGTTGTCCTGGTTCTCTTTATTCAGATGCCACAACAAACCATCAGCAGCTTCATCACTGATGGGATCCACACTAACAGCCAGATGGCTGTTTCTAATCAAAACATGCAAAAAGAGGGAAATAATGCTCTGTTTGATGTATGGCACTTGTTCACACATTTCTCTGTGTACATAAAGACAGTTTTGACCAACTTTTTTATTGGCATAAGCTAAGTGTGCTAACTGTTCACCAGACATTAATTAGTAAGCAGGTATTTATTTGCAGAGACGTCCTTTCAGATGTAAGCAGCTACCAGCTTGAGAGTGCAGATCTTCAGATGAGTGTTTCTAATGAGTGTTTATGAAAACCTCACTCACTCAATGTAACCTAGTACTAATGTAACCTTGGCATGAATACACTATATTTCTTTTGTTGAAACCATACAGATCAGTATTATATTTTTACCATTATATCTGTTATTTCATAAAAGGAATATGTTTAATTATTCATTTATTCTGGGTTAGGGAAATGTTTTCATTATCTGGACATTCATAGAGGTGTGCTTCCTCACTGCACTGAACTGGAAACAAACTTGTAACTAATTAACTAAGTTAATTAAACATGGGTACAATAAAAACAAAAGGCATCAGCAGCTACTATGTTACGTTTATGTTTTTATGACAAACACTAATGTTTGACAAGTTGTGTTGGTTATAAATTAAAATATTTTAAGTGGGTTTTTTTTTTATTGGATCTGTTTTCTCTTTGAATATTACTTCTAGTAAATCTATAAAGTTATTTCAAATCCCACCACTAGAGGGCAGACAAAGACCCTTCTAATACCGTAGAATCAACCGTTGAAATGCTGGAGACGGTCGAGAACTACAGGCCTCGCCTGTTTTCTTCTGTTTCATTCGCTTTGTTATTTTACTTATATTGACAACTATAAAGGAAACTTAAATATGTTAAAAATAAACGAGAGCAGCGGCAGTTGTAAATAGTGGCAGTTGAACGCAGCAGCAGCGGCTGTTTTATTCCATTGTCTCTGCAATATGAATTAAATAATACAAAACTCCTGGACTGATATTTTTCTTTCTTAGAATTCTGTTTGTTATTCATCTTTTAATTTCATAAGAAATTTGATCGTCTTTCTGTTAACACAAATGTCTAAATTTATGGAAATAAGCTCTAATCTTATAAATTCTATGAACAGACACATAGAAAAACAGAGGTGACTTAGATGAATGATGTGTGAGCGCTGAAGAGCATTTTGAATTCAACTGACTTGATGAGATGATATACCTGTGTATGATATGGTAATTAAACAAATTATTGTTTTAGAAAAGGAAATATTAACTTGATCAGAAAGATGATATATAGAGCATTTAGACATTTTGAATGGAATAATAAAAAACCGCTGGAATGCTGGAGAATGCTTTAAGAACTATCTGCCACGTCTGTTTTCTTCTGTTTCATTATTGTACATTATTTATACATTGTAACAGCATCTGTTACTGGGCACCAGACTTAGGACCTGTAACATATTAGATTTATTTTTCATTTGAGATCTAGTGTTAATATTTTGGCATTTAGTTTAACTTATAAAGAGTATCTAAATACACTACACGTATATTTGTGACCCATACTGACTGGTCTTAGAGCAGTGAAAAGAAAAAGCTCCGTGAGTTTCTGTGGCTCTTAAAAGAGCCTTTGAGGTTTGAAGCCTGCTGCGGACAGCGTTTCAAGCTGTCTTTCCGCGGATGCGGCGGGCCAGCTGGATGTCTTTGGGCATGATGGTGAGACCCTCTTGGCGTGGATGGCGCACAAGTTGGTGTCCTCTTACATGCCCTCCAGGTAAGCCTTGCTGGCCTCCTGCAGAGCCTTGACAGCAAAGCTCTGGAAGCACAGCTCGGTCTTGAAGTCCTGAGCGACTTCTCGGACCAGTCGCTGGAAGGGCAGCTTGCGGACCAGCAGCTCCGTGGACTTCCTGTAGCGACGGATCTCTCTCAGAGCCATGGCACAGGTGTTACATCATATTTTGTGACCATCTATTTTTCAACCATGTCATTGGTCAGATTTTACTTTTTAGACTTTGGAGGCGGGGTTGCACGGTGGCGCAAATGGTAGCACTGTTGCTTGCAATGAGAAGGTCCTGGATTCGAATCTTTCTGCATGGAGTTTGCATGTTCTCCCCGTGCATGCTTGGGTTTCTCCGGGTATCCCGGCTTCCTTCCATAGTCCAGAAACCTGACTGGTTAATTGGTCTCTCTAAATTGCCCTAAGTGTATGCATGGTTGTTTGTCTTGTGTGTCTCTGTGTTGCCCTGTGATGGACTGGCAACCTTTCCAGGGTGTACCCCGGCTCTGGCCCATGACCCTATGAAAGAAGCGGATATGGATGGATGGACGTTTGAGGCAGCAAAGAGTCACAAGAAACAGTTTGGTTTAAATATTCACTCTTTCACTACAAGTAATAGTACGGTCACTATATATGATAACAACTGTCACATTCTGTGACCGCATTTATTTAACAAATTTATTACCTAAATATGTCAGTGTAAAAAAAACAAACACATGAAAGTGTTAACAAAAAAACTATGTTCTAAAGTCTTTTAATAATAATAATGTGCATGTGCACTGTTTCTGTTGTACTCTCATTATTTGAGAGTTGATTTTAGGTAGAATCTTTTTCTAAGTGACATTTTTAACAGACGCTCAGCTTTTCCTTTTTTTCTTTTCTTGCGCCTGTTAATCGCAGAATATTTACGGTATGGTCCTCTGTTCCTCCGAACAAGCAGCAGCTATTTAACAGCTTAATACTTCTCCATTCATCCGCGTTTTATGAGCAAAATAAAAATTTTCATTTTCATCTAATGTCAGAATAAACTTGAAGTTTTCAATAGGAGACTGCTGCAGTTAAATCTATTTCTCCCGCTAAAACATGAGGACATTAGAGGCATTTAGTGACTGGAGGGCTTCTTCTCACCCTCAGGGCCACAGGGGGTCACACCTGCCACTAAAACACGGAACCTTTTTCCTTTTTTTCTCCTTTAAATTAGACATTATTTCCTTGAGCTGCACACATTTCTCTTGACTGCAGAGAATCCAGAGAAACTCTTGTGACCAAGTTAAGAAATTGTCTTAGTTGTTTTCCTTTTTCACTATAAAACCTGATAAGTTAGTTGAACTCAAACAGTTTGAGGAACCTGTCTTAAACCATTTAAGTCTTGTAACTTAAATAATTCAGTTTACAAAATGCTCCACCCACAATGGGAGGAGTATTTTTTCTTTAGAATGAATTGTTCCTTTGATGGTTATGACATCACAGTGGTTCTTGCCTTTAATGACCCTGTGACGGAATAATTCTTTCCTTCTGGCACTTTCCTTGTGAGAGACAGACGTACTTTGGTGAGAGAAAACAAGATAGCTTGCGAAAAAAACGATATAGTTTGCGATTAGTTAATAATCCTAGAGTTTCCTTTACCAACTAGTGCAAACTAAAGAAGCCATGAACGCCTCCATCAGTTCAAAGGCTCGAGCAGTCCCAGTTATTTCTGTGGACAAGATCAAACCATTGATCGAAAACGTTTTGTTGTCCATCTCATTGGATCAGAGCATGGATTTGGCCTTAGGACAACCAGATGGTGACACCAAATCCAAGTTAAAGGAGTTGCTGTTGAACCTCGTGGAGGAATACAGTACTTTTGTTCTGTACAACATCCGCAAAAGACGCATGAGATCTGGAGATGTGGCGACCGTTGTGGGCGATTCGCTGCTAAAATCATTTGCGGACGTCCTTGAGATTAATGGAAAGACTCACCCTAAGAGCTTTGAGTGTTTCCAAGAGTTATTTGTAAAACAATTAAAGAAAAGGTGAGATCTTCAATCTGCTGCATGCATGATCAAGCAGCTTCTTTTGTCCTGCAAATTGTTGCGGTGAACACAGTGGATTTAATGCTTCCACACGCAATCAAAATGATAAAGGAATTGCTAGTCTGGAAGTGTAAACAAGATCGCCAGACCGTGGAGCAGAAAGCCATTCAAAATCCACAGAAGGAATGAAGGAAACGGAGATGTGGGAAGTCCTCTCGTAAGTACCACCATGGACGGTACAGGCTGTTACCGGTCATCCCAGAAGAACCAGAACTTGAGGAGGCCACAGCAGAGGGCACAGATGAGAATAATTTTATTCTTGAGAATCAGGAATCAGAGCTTAAGATGGTCGATGAATTCATCTCTGATGAGATATCAAAAATGACCAAGGTAAATGATTTTATCTCTAATGAGAAGTATTTAGATCTTAAGATGGTGAATTAATTTATCTCTGATAAGATTTCAGAAATGACTAAGTTAAATGTTTTATCTCTAAAGAAAAGGGAGTCAGAGCTGAAGATGGTGGACAAATTTGTCTCTGAGGAGCTTTCAGAGATAATCAAGGTAAATAATTTTTATATCTAAAGAGAAGGAATTAGATATTAAGATGGTGAATTAATTTACCTATTATAAGATTTCAGAAATGACTAAGTTAAATGTTTTATCTCTAAGAAAAAGCAGTCAGAGCTGAATAAAATGAAGGAATTTATCTCTGAGGAACTGTCAGAGGTCACAGAAGTGAAAGAGATCTCTGAAAAGCAGCGTTTCGAGATCCCAGGGATTTCAGTTGATTTGATTCAACCGATTGAAAATCGGGGATTCGGAGATAGAGCTGCTCCACTATCCATTAAAAACAGAATAACAAAGGACTTGGAAACAGATTTAAGAAGTTCCTTCAAAAATACAGTGAGGGACGATGCAACAGAGTTGCACCAGTACTGTTATCTGTCATTCAAGAGGAACTGGGAGATCATGAGACAGAAGCTACAGTGGTGTAAAACTTCTCAACAGGGGTAAAAGTCATTGATGAGGAGAAAGAATCAGAAGTGGAAAAATCTGTCTCAGGAGCAGATTCCTCAAGTAGAGGAGCAGGCCCAAGAGGCTACCACAGAGGTAGTTGAGCCGCTATCACTGGGTTCAGGCTCAGAAAAGGAAGAGCAGGAGTCATCTATCGTCCTGCTTGTTAATGCACTTGTTATGCAGGCTTTTACAAAGTCAAAGATAAGCTGCCACTACAAACAGTTTCAAGCCATCACACAGAGGCTATCTGAGAAAATCTATGCTGAGGTGGGGGGACAAGACTTTCAGAACATCCAAAATCGTCTGAATAAACTCAGCACAAACATATTGAGAATGGCCTCTAAAAACATTGGCTGCTCACAAAAAGATGTTCTTTTATTTTTGGGTTTAAACAACTCAAACGTGGACAAGGCGATCATTTCTGTTTGCAAAGAGGAAATATTGAAGCCAACCAAGGAACCCAACATCATCAAAAGTTTCTTCTCTGTTGGCAAAGCCCTCCTCAGGCCCATAAAAAGGTTCTGAGGGGCAACAAGGGGGAAAGTTCTTAGGGGCAACAAGGGGGCAAGTTCTGAGGGGCAACAAGGGGGAAAGTTCTGAGGGGCAAGTGATCTGGTTAAAACACGGGATTCTCTGTACTAACTGAAAAATTGAGACCCTGCTGGCTACCGGCAAGAAGTCGGGAAACTAATCAATACACAACTACACTCACTGACAAAAGTTCATCACCAAGTCAGCACCCATTAATAATGGTCTGAATTAGACAAAATTGTATCCACAGGCGGATACATGCGATGGGTGTCATAAATGTTGACTTGCAGGAGGCCGCTATGTCAGAAACAAGCACCAGAGGGCATGAGTGGTGGCATCACGAGTGAAGCAGTGGTGTCACAGGCTGCTACCGGAGCGTCCGTCAGTCAATCGGAGCAGCAGGTGAAGGTCAGTAAACACAGAGTCTGACTCGCAGGCTCATTAGACAGCATCCCCAGCACTTGATGGAGTTGGGTAGGGTTTGTGTTGTGGGTTTGTGTGAGGGTGGGTTGTACAGATCCATTAACCTGACTTGTGGGGTACACAGATGTAATACTGGCTGATGCTGGAACCAGACATCTGTACACCCCACACACCACGTATTTAGACTGGTTGGGAGTTTTGTGCCATTGACGGACATGTGAGGTGTACAGATGTTACAGTGGACCCATTTTGGAACCAGACATCTGTATCCCCCACATGCGCGACAATGAGCCAGGGAGGGCGGTTTTGCAGCATTGCCTGGCATGTGGGGGGTACAGTTGTCAGGGTGAGCACATGTAGGAACCAGACATCTGTATGCCCTACATCCCAGGCAATGAGACTTGGTGGGCGTTTTGTGCTGTTGCCTGGCATATGGGGTGTACAGATGTTAATGTGGCCCAATGTTGGAACCCCACTTCTGTACACCCCACATGCTGGCCAATGAGCCTGGGTGGGCATTTCTTGGCATTACCTGGTATATGGCGTGTACAGCTGTCATGGTGACCACAGTTGGAACCAGACATCTGTACACCCCACATCCCATGTGTTGGACCACTTGTTTGCTGAATATTGGACCATTTGCACGTTGCTGGACGCCACCAGGCCTTCTGGCGTTTTGTATCCCAGGACAGTCCGTTACTACAAATCCCAGCGGCCACTGCAGCTGATAGGACGGGGGCGTCGCAGCTATGAGACCACAGTCCACTATATAACAGAGTATGAGAAGGCCCACCATTTGCTTTTCACGCTGAAAACCGGACCAGCAACTGAAGCGCATCAACTCTGGAGAAGAAAAACCCACGTGGATTTTCGCTTGCTCTCCCACGTTGGCCAAGGAAAAGAAAAATTCATAAAAGAAGTTTCTGGAATAGGAAGGCCAGAAATTTCACCTTGCCGATCGAAGATGTGAGTCTTCAACATGTCATCATAGTCATCTGTTTTTGGGTCCAATGTGGTGGAATGAGTTTCCGTTGGCATGTGCTTCGAATGGTGTGGCCTTTCCCTTATTACTGATGTGCAGAGGCTGCCATTTCTTGGGGTCACATGTGCAGTTACGTGGATCACATGCATATGCAAGAGAATTGTTCTAGTATGTGTACGTTTCGTTGTTCTTATTAACCATTTGGATGCCTTCTCCTTCGGTCAGGTTTTGACCAGGAACAATGAAATATGTATGCTTCGCATACCCCCAGAGTCCTATTGAAAAGGCACATACTGCTTCTGTCAAATTCATTTTTCTCACATACACTGTAGGGCCCTGGGAATAAACTGGCATAATAGAACATACATGACAATCTGTTTTATTTTGTGCTTTAGCTGTTTCATACACATAACGATACCAATAGTTTTGCAGTTCTGTCTTCCTCCTTTCTTTAGGGGTCTGAGATGAGAGCCATCCGGTGTCCATCTCTTTTCGTGTGATGTCGTATCCTGTGGATTCTGCCTTAAACAGAGAAAGAGTCCTGCTACCAGAATTAGGCTCAGGCTTATCAGTCCTGCCCACATGTTACAAAAAGCTATGCTAAGTTGGGCACAGGTCAGTTGTTTTCTTTACCAGTTTGAGATGCTGAGCCTTATGGGTCACCAGCCCCTTTGTAGCCGGTCTTCCTCTGTTACCCCGTCGGTTGGTTTGGCTCCTGTAAAGGTAATATTGGCTTACAGTGGCTCTTGTGGATCCCGGACGGTCTCTCTGCGATTTTTACAGCTGTCGGTGTGGTCAGGAGAACTCGATATGGCCCTTTCCAGCAGGGGGCGCTCCAATCCTTTCTATGGAATGTCTTAATCAGGACCAGGTCTCCAGGCCTTAGGTCGTTCTGTGGAATAGGAGCAGAGGTTATCGCCAGACCACTGGACATCTGTACTTCTTTTGTTTGTAACATTTTATTCATCCATTCAGCTAATGATGTTTCCTGCTGTGCTTTTCCTATGTCATCCATTTCTGATGGCAATGGAAAAGGTCTTCCGTACACTATTTCAAATGGAGTGAAACCTGTTTGATTTGGAGTCATTCTCATCCATAGTTTAACCAGGGATAGGCATTCGGGCCATGGCCGCCCTGTTTCTGCCATTATTTTCCTTAATCTATTTTTTATTGTTCCATTTGTTCGTTCAACCAACCCAGCAGATTGTGGGTGGTAAGAACAATGATTTTTTTAACTGAAACCCTACTGCTTTAGACCACAGTTCTATTACATTATTTACAAAATGAGTCCCATTATCTGATCTTATGATTTAGGGGATACCATATGTGGGGAAAAAATGTGTCACTAAACTCTGTGAGTGCATTACAGTGCTTTGCAGGGTATATTTCAACCCACTTTGCATCTATGACCACTAAACAATATTTATTCCCCCCTGACCATGATAACTCTATGAAAACCATGTGTATCGTGTGAAAGGGATGAGTTGCAGCTGGGAACTGGCCTCTTTTGGGTCTCATGTTTCCCTGTGGATTATGTTTGCAGCAGATAATACATGATCTACAAAAGTTTTTTGCATAGTCAGAAAAATGTATGGTGTGGAAATGTAGATTTACTAAGTGTATGATTCCTGCTTTTGACACATAGGAAATTCCGTGTGTCACATGGGCCGCCGTCCTGTATAAATTCTTTGGTAATATTGGTTTATTTTCCAAATGATAAATGTCATCTTTTTTATGGCCCCTCTATTTAGCCAAGATTTAACTTCTGCAGCTGGTGCAGATTGTTGTGAATCTTTCAGCACATCTGTATCTATAAATAGGAGATCTGACATTTTCAGTGTGAGGGGAAGCTTCAAAGCTATTTTAGCAGAAATGTCAGCGAAAGTGTTCCCCTTTGTTTCCATGGTTTCATCAGATTGGAATTAACGTGCTAGGGTTCAGTGGACCACGTCTTTGCAAAGTTATATTTGGTTGTGAGAGTAGCAATGAGGTCAATGCAATATGCCTTGCATGTGTCAAGAAAGGAAGTGAGGTTTGTAGCAATACAAGTGACACTGAATGAGGAACTTTCAGTGTGAGTGGGTGGCACAGCACAATTTCAGCTGTCTGCTTCACAGCTTCTGCCGCCGCTGTGCAAGCCTGTAGACAAGCTGGAAATCCTGCTGCCACTGGGTCCAGTTTTTTAGAATAAAATGTTAAAGGTCTGTCTTTGGAGCCAAATGGCTGGGTTAATACAGCTTTCATATAACCCTTACATGCATCTACACAAAGTGTGAAAGGCTGGCTATAATCCGGCAGAGCTAAGGTGACTGTTGTTTGAAGCAGATTTTTTAGCTCTGTGAATGCTGCTTCTCCCTCCTTAGTCCATGTGATTTTGTCTTTTATTGTCATGTCTTTGTCATAAATCATAGATTGCAAGGGTTGTACAATTGCTGCATAGTCTGGTAGCCATTCTCTGCAAAAGTTACACAGTCCCAGAAAGGACATCATTTGTTGTATAGTTCGTGGTTTTGGGGCTTCCTGTATGGCTGTTTTTCTGCTGCTTAGGAGGGAGCGGCCATGTTGTGATAGCATTTGTCCCAAATAAATCACTTTTTTCTTACAAAACTGCAGTTTATCCCTAGAGGCTTTGTGCCCTGTCTGGTGGAGATGTTTTAGAACTGTTATGGTAGTTTCCTCACAGTGTTGTTGAGTGTCTGAAGCTATAAGAATATCATCTACATACAACAGGACTTGGCTATGTTCAGGCACCTCACAGGTGCTCATAGAATATCTTAATGCTTGCGTATATACGGGGGTTAGACAATGAAACTGAAACACCTGTCATTTTAGTGTGGGAGGTTTCATGGTTAAATTGAACCAGGCTGGTAGCCAGTCTTCGTTGATTGCACATTGCACCAGTAAGAGCAGAGTGTGCAGGTTCAATTAGCAGGGTAAGAGCACAGTTTTGCTCAAAATATTGAAATGCACACAACATTATGGGTGACATACCAGAGTTCAAAAGAGGACAAATTGTTGGTGCACGTCTTGCTGGCGCATCTGTGACCAAGACAGCAAATCTTTGTGATGTATCAAGTCCACGGTATCCAGGGTAATGTCAGCATACCACCAAGAAGGACGAACCACATCCAACAGGATTAACTGTGGACGCAAGAGGAAGCTGTCTGAAAGGGATGTTCGGGTGCTAACCCGGATTGTATCCAAAAAACATAAAACCACGGCTGCCCAAATCACGGCAGAATTAAATGTGCACCTCAACTCTCCTGTTTCCACCAGAACTGTCCGTCAGGAGCTCCACAGGGTCAATATACACGGCCAGGCTGCTATAGCCAAACCTTTGGTCACTCATGCCAATGCCAAACGTCGGTTTCAATGGTGCAAGGAGCGCAAATCTTGGGCTGTGGACAATGTGAAACATGTATTGTTCTCTGATGAGTCCACCTTTACTGTTTTCCCCACATCCAGGAGAGTTACGGTCTGGAGAAGCCCCAAAGAAGCGTACCACCCAGACTGTTGCATGCCCAGAGTGAAGCATGGGGGTGGATCAGTGATGGTTTGGGCTGCCATATCATGGCATTCCCTTGGCCCAATACTTGTGCAAGATGGGCGCATCACTGCCAAGGACTACTGAACCATTCTTGAGGACCATGTGCATCCAATGGTTCAAACATTGTATCCTGAAGGCGGTGCTGTGTATCAGGATGACAATGCACCAATACACACAGCAAGACTGGTGAAAGATTGGTTTGATGAACATGAAAGTGAAGTTGAACATCTCCCATGGCCTGCACAGTCACCAGATCTAAATATTATTGAGCCACGTTGGGGTGTTTTGGAGGAGCGAGTCAGGAAACGTTTTCCTCCACCAGTATCACATAGGGACCTGGCCACTATCCTGCAAGAAGAATGGCTTAAAATCCCTCTGACCACTGTGCAGGACTTGTATTTGTCATTGCCAAGACGAATTGACGCTGTATTGGCCGCAAAAGGAGGCCCTACACCATACTAATAAATTATTGTGGTCTAAAACCAGGTGTTTCAGTTTCATTGTCCAACCCCTGTATGTGTGGGCTTTCGCTGAACCCTTGTGGTAATCTGGTGTAAGTATATTTTTTCCCTTTAAACTGAAAACCAAATAAATGCTGTGACTTTTCATGCAGTGGTACTGTAAAGAAAGCATTGCTAAGATCTACCACTGTGAAATATTTTTTATCTGGAGTTAATGAATGCAGTAATGTATGTGGATTTGGGACATCAGGAGCAGCATGCTCCACTATTTCATTTATTGGTCTGACGTCCTGGACCAATCTCCACTTTCCTGTGCTGGCTTCCTGCACAGGAAAGATAGGTGTGTTGCATGTAGCATCAGGTGCCTCTCTTAATATTCCTGATTTCAGCATGTCCTGTATTACTGGCTTAATACCTTCTTCAGCTTCTGTCTTCAAGGGGTATTGACGAACTAGTGGTCGTTTTTCGGATATTAATTTAACCTTATATGGTGGAAATCCTTTTATAAGTCCTACATCAGTCTGTGATTGGGACCACAGTTCAGGTGGGACAGCAACTAGGGCAGGGTGCCTGTTGCTCTCTTTGCTTTCAGCTAGGCCCTGTATTTGTCACTTTGCCTCATCTAAATGTGTCTTTGGGTGGACTTTGACTGTCCACCCTAAAGTGAGTTTCCAGATTCCTGTGTTAGGATCTACTTTCCAGTCAAGCTTGTTGATGCCTCATATCTCCCTCTTTCAGCACGCTGTATAAAGTTTTCTGATTCTTTCCACTTGCCCCCCACGGGTTTAGTTAATGATAGATGAGGTGTACTGCCTTTAAACTGTTGGAGCTGTTTTCCTGACAGTATAATTGAGGTGGAGGATTTCCCTGTTTTGGGGTCAATATACAGGTGCTGTATGGTAACAGTCTGATTATTTTCTCTGTGAAAAACAGTGTCATACTGATAATCTGGCCCTGGAGTACCTTTATATCTCATGGTTACATGGAGCTCAGTATCTGGCAAGTACTGTGCCTCCTGGGAAGTTTGTTTTTCTCTGGTTCTCCTCAGCAGTTCTCGAGCTGTTGGTGTGGGGCCTAGATCGAGGGACCAGTAATAATGCGGCTGTGAGAATTCATTTAGGACTAGGGCCCCTTCGTCCACCACAGCTTTCATACCTGTTTTTGTTGATACTATACTTATATGCAACTTTTGCATAAGATCTCTTCCCAACAGGTTTACTGGGCATTTTTGACTTATCAGAACGGGGGCCTGACAAGTAAGTTTTGTCTCAGGCTCTGTTCTTCTGTTTTAAAAGTATTGCTTAATTTTTCTTGCTTTCTTATAGGAGTTTCAGGAACTGCTACAGCTCCTTCCATCTCTCTTCCAATTTGCTGTGCTGCAGCTGCCTGCACGGCAGGGGGCTGCGCTCCTTGCTGTCTGGGTGCGACCCCTGTTTCCTCATGTGGGCGCACCAAGACCGCAGCTGTCAGCTTCTCCTTTCGCTTCTCCTTCTTTTCTTTCCTCTGCATGTCTCTTAACCTACTTTGTTCCAGCCATTTGTCTGAGAATTTATACTCAATCTGTCTCTGTTCCTTTTTAGTTGGTTTCTTGGTTTTCATTATTTATAATTTTAAATCTCCTTTTAATTTTTAAAAATTCCTTAGTATCTAGTTTAACCAAGAAAACCACGTTTTTTTTTTCCATCTATGACAGATCATACCTGCCCCTTCTATATAGTTTCCCATAAACGTTACATCCCCTTCTAAACGAATTTTTTTTAAACTTTTTTTGTTTCCCCATGATTTTTAATTTTAGTTCACAATACTATAAATGTCCCAGATAGAAGTTCACTGGCATGAGATTCAAGGAGAGGACATTAAAACACGCCCCTTCTACTGTGATTAATCCGCAAGGGGTATTTTTCTGAGATTAAACCCGACCTTTTATCTCCAAGAATCACCAATACGTCTTTCCGATCTGGGGCAAAAAAAAACACAGGACCAGCAGAATCTTGCTATGATTTTTCCCCAAAATACTTAGCCCTCCAAACCAAAAAAAACAGCACCCCCCACAGTTTGGGGTTTTGACATATTCATGTCCCTTCAAAAAATTGTATGGTCGACCAGTTATTTTATGAGCTCTTACACATAATTTTATTTTTTTTCCCTTAAGGCGGAACTACGCAACCCAAATTATCCAGTTCCCCCTTACGGCGGAACTACCTAGTCGTTTCTGACCCCTTTTGGGGGGATCCTACCTAATTTTTTGCTATTCCCTTCCGGGGAATAATACCTATCCAATTGCTCTCTTCTTACGGCGAGAACACTACCAACGACTTATTATAACCTTTTTTTAATTTTTAAACACAAAACGTCTCACCTCTGGGGGACTTCTAGGTGACTCTGAATCCCCAAGTCCCCCCGGGGGTTAAGAAAAGCGAAAAGCCACCGGCCGAGATGCGAAGTTACAAAACCGGGGCTTTCAGCCACCAGGCCTATGTATGACGGCGGTCCCCAGGGATCCTTAGGTCACTGTAAAAAAAAAACAAAAATTAGTTTAGTTTTTTTAAAATTCTCCGGCTCGAAGCCCCAAAATTAATGTTGGGGTATTAATTGCCAACTCAGAGGAACAAAACACAGAGTCTCTATTTTTCTTGCGCAAGAGGTAGCTCACACTGCAGTGCAAATCTACAAAGTGTTGGCACCTTCTCTCTTTAATATGGGTGTTTCAAAACCCCACAAAAATTAACAGACTGTTCAGGCATTGGGGGTGTATGTGTGTCTGTGTGAGTGTGGGGTCAGAAGGGTTAGGGTGCATGTGTTTTGCTTTTAAACAGAGAGAGAGTGGGGACTGGTACAAGCAGCCCCCAGATGTTGCTGATAGTAGCATAACTAACTCCTCTCCCCCAACCCCCTTTCTGTGGCATATGTGGGAAGGAACAGACATGTACAGACATTTGTACAGACATGATTGATAAACAATACAAAAGTTTTCAAACCCTAACAGCGTTTCATACCATTGGCTGCATGTGGGGTGTACAGATGTTAATGTGGCCCTGTGTTGGAACCCCACATTTGTGCACCCCACATGCTGGCCAATGAGCCTGGATGGGCATTTTGTACCATGCCTAGCATGTGGTGTGTACAGCTGTCATGGTGAGCAAAGTAGGAACCTGACATCTATACACCCCACATCCCAGGCAATGAGACTGGGTGGGCGTTACATGCCATTGCCTGGCATGTGGGGTGTACAGCTCTCATGGTGACCAGAGTTGGAACCAGACATCTGTACGCCCTACATCCTAGCCAATGACACTGGATGGGTGTTTCATGCCATTGCCTGGTATGTGGGGTGTACAGATGTTAATGTGGCCCAATGTTGGAACCCCACATCAATGCACCCCACATGCACCCCACAATAGATAGAAACCAAGATAGCGCCGACGATGGCAGCCTCGGAGCTTCGCTCTCTCTTTGTTTTTGTAGCTTGTGTGTTTATATGTTTTTCGAGCCACAGTTCTGTGGTCTCGGGCCACAATTCGGTGGTCTCATTCAGTGGAGAGGAACTTCTCAACATCAGAGAGTCCTCTTTTGGTTTTTTTTCACCATCCTTCATTGATCCGAGGTTCACTGAGCTTCTGGCAAGCGAAGCGGCGGCGCTCTACGGGATACTGCGCCGGAAGCGTCGGAGGGGAAAGCGTGCTGGCGCCCTGGTAAAGCTCCGCAAAAGAGGACTTCGCACACCACTGCCTTCAATACATCTGGCAAATGTCCGCTCTCTAAGCAACAAGATGGACAAGCTACTTCTTCTCACCGGTAAAAACTCGGACCTCCGCAGATCAGCGGTTCTCTGCTTCACCGAGACATGGCTGAGTGACAACATCCTGGACCGCGCACTGCTGATACCGGACTTCCAGCTGTTCAGAGCGGATCGCAGCGCGGAGCTATCAGGGAAGAAGCGAGGAGGCGGAATCTGCTTTTATATAAACGAAGCTTGGTGCAGAGACATAAAAGTGCTGAGGAAAACATGTAGTCCGGATCTGGAGTCATTTTCCATAATCTGTAAACCGTTTTATTCACTGAGAGAGCTTTCCTCGTTCATAATAATCGGCTCATATTTTCCTACGCATGGCTGCACTTCTGCCGCGGAAAAACATCTTGCTGAGCTGATTACAGACGTGGAGAAAAAACACCCTGACTCTTTCATCATAATACTGGGAGATTTTAACAGCGCAGATCTCTCTAATGAGCTCCCAAAATACAGACAGCATATTAAGTGTCCCACCAGAGACAAAAACACACTGGACCACTGTTACACAGCTTTGAAGGACTCATATCATGCTGTTACCAGGGCTGCTCTGGGACTTTCGGATCATTGCCTTATCCACCTCATCCCAACTTACAGACAGAAACTAAGAGCTTCCAAACCCGTGGTTCACACTGTTAAAAAGTGGACTGAGGAATCGAAGCAGATGCTACAGGCCTGCTTTGAATGCACAGACTGGACTGTTTTTGAAACCTCAGCCACTGATTTAAACGAACTAACTGATGTGGTGACATCATACATCAGTTTCTGTGAGAACATGTGTGTGCAGACCAAGACCTTCTGCACCTTTGGGAACAACAAGCCATGGTTTACTCCACACCTCAGGAATCTGCGCAGGGACAAGGAAGAAGCTCACAACAGTGGAGATTGGGCGTGGTACAGGCAGGCCAGGAACAGACTTACAAAGGAGATCAAAGCAGCCAAGAGAAGCTGCAGTGAGAAGCTGAAAAACAGCCTTTCTACTGGTGACACTTCGGCTGTATGGACTGGTCTGAGAAACCTGACTGCCTACAGAAGCCCCACCACCCTTCCTGAACAAAGTCCTCGCCTGGCTAACCGTCTGAATGGCTTCTACTGCAGACATGACAAGAAGCCATTCACACCTCAAACCAACTCCTCCACATCCCATTCAGGAACAAATTCGACCAGTAAAGCAACCAACCCCCTACCTTCAGATCCTCTGCCTGCACTAAAGATCTCTGAGGATGATGTAAATAGGCTCTTTCAGCGCATGAAAACAAAGAAAGCTGGAGGACCTGATAACGTCTCCCCATCATGCCTGAAAACCTGTGCACATCAACTCGCTCCAATCTTCACACGGATCTTCAACAAGTCACTGGAGAAGTGTGAGGTCCCCTCCTGCTTCAAACGATCCACCATCATCCCAGTGCCCAAGAAACCCACCATCCTAGGAGTAAATGACTACAGGCCTGTAGCCCTGACGTCTGTGGTCATGAAATCCTTTGAGCAGCTGGTGTTGAAGCACCTGAAAGACATCACAGGCCCTCCACTGGACACCCTGCAGTTTGTTTACCGAGCAAACAGGTCGGCAGATGATGCTGTTAACTTAGGTCTACACTTCATCCTGCAACACCTCGACCGCCCAGGGACCTACGCCAGGATCCTGTTTGTAGACTTCAGCTCGGCCTTCAACACCATCATACCAGACATCCTCCACCAGAAGCTCACTCAGCTCAACGTCCCAGCCTCCACCTGTCAGTGGATCAACAGCTTCCTGACAGACCGACAGCAGCAGGTGAAACTGGGGAGCATCTTCTCCCGAACCAGATCAATAAGTACTGGTGCCCCCCAGGGGTGTGTTCTATCCCCACTCCTCTTCTCCCTGTACACAAATGACTGCACCTCAGCGGACTTGTCCGTGAAACTCCTTAAGTTTGCAGATGACACCACTGTCATTGGACTGATCCAGGACGGTGATGAGTCTGCATACAGGCAGGAGGTGGATCGCCTGATACACTGGTGTAGTCAGAACTGCCTGGAACTAAACCCACTCAAGACTGTGGAGATGGTGGTGGACTTTTGGAAAACACCACCTCCATACACCCCCCTCACCATCCTCAACAACACCGTGTCGGCTGTGGATCACTTCAGGCTCTTAGGAACCACCATCTCTGAGGACCTGAGATGGTCTTCACACATAGACACTGTTCGAAAGAAGGCCCAGCAGAGACTGTACTTCCTGAGGCAACTCAAGAAGTACAACTTTCCACAGGAGCTGCTGGTCATCTTCTACACTGCCATCATTCAGTCTGTCCTGTCTTCATCCATCTCAGTGTGGTTTGGTTTATCCACAAAACAGGACAGGTCCAGACTGCAACGAATAATCAGGACTGCAGAGAGAATCATCAGGGCTGACCTTCCCTCCATCCAGGACTTATACAGGTCAAGGGTCAGGAAAAGAGCTGCTAAAATCTCTGCAGACCCCACACACCCTGCACATAAACTGTTTAGAGTTCTGCCTTCAGGCCGACGCTACAGAGCGCTGTTCACTAAAACCAGCCGCCACAGAGACAGTTTCTTCCCCCAGGCTGTTTCTCTGTTGAACATTCAATAGAGTACAAAACAACAGCATACAGATGTTGCAAATGCACCTTTTTATTTATTTATATATGTGTATATTGTACATTGTAGATATGTGTATTCTGTAGTGCAAAAACAAGAGCCAAAGAGCAAAGTGTACCGGAGTCAAATTCCTTGTTTGTATGTACAAACTTGGCAATAAAGCTGATTCTGATTCTGATTCTGATGCTGGCCAATGAGCCTGGGTGGGCATTTCAAGGCATTACCTGGAATCTGGGGCGTACAGTTGTCATGGTTATCAATGTTGGAACCAGACATCTTTACGCCCCACATCCCAGGCAATGAGACTGGATGGGCATTTTATGCCATTGGCTGGCATGTGGGGTGTACAGATGTTAATGTCGCCCAGTGTTGGAACGTTACACCTGTGCTTACCACATGCTGGCCAATGAGCCTGTGTGGGCATTTTGTGGTTTTACTTGGCATGTGGGGTGTACAGTTGTCATGGTTAACAATGTTGGAACCAGACATCTGTACACCCCACATGCCAGACAGTGATACTGGGTGGATATTTAGTGCTGTTGCTGGGCATGTAGGGCATACAGATGTCTGGTTCCTACATTGGTCACCATGATATCTGTATACCCCACATGCGCAGAAATGAGCCTAGGTGGGTGTTTCGTGCCATTGCCTGGCATGTGGGCCATTCAGTTGTCATGGTTTCCAATGTAGGAACCAGATTTCTGTATGCCCCACATGGGACATTGAGCCTGGTTTGGCGTTTCATACTGTTGCCTGGCATATGGGGGCATACAGATGTTATTGTGGCCCAGTGTTGGTGCCAAACATCTGTAATCCCCACATGGCAGCCATCGAGTCTAGTAGAGAGTTTTGTGCCATTGCCTGGCATGTGGTGCCTACAGTTGTCACGGTGACCAGTGTTAGAACCATACATCTGTATGCCCCACATGCCAGGCAATGAGACTGTCTGGGCGTGTCGTGCCATTAGCTAGCATGTGGGGCATACAGATGTCTGGTTCCAACATTGATCACCATGACAACTGAATGCCCCACATGCCACTTAGTGAGCATGGGTGGGCATATCATGCCGTTGCCTGGCATGTGGGGTGTACAGCTCTCATGGTGACCAGAGTTGGAACCAGACATCTGTATGCCGTACATCCCAGGCAATGACACTGGGTGGGCGTTTCATGCCATTGCCTGGTATGTGGGGTGTACAGATGTTAATGTGGCCCAATGTTGGAACCCCACATCTATGCACCCCACATGCCAGGCAATGAGACTGTCTGTGCGTTTCGTGCCATTAGCTAGCATGTGGGGGATACAGATGTCTGGTTCCAACATTGATCACCATGACAACTGAATGCCCCACATGCCACTTAGTGAGCATGGGTGGGCATTTTGTGCCGTTGTCTGGCATGTGGGGTGTACAGCTCTCATGGTGACCAGAGTTGGAACCAGACATCTGTACAACCCTATCAAACTCCATCTCCTGCTGGTCCTGCGCGTCTACGAGACATTCTCCGTGTTTGCTGACCTTCGGACACACCGGTGGCTACCTGTGACACCACTGCTTCACTTATGTTGTCATCACTTATGCCCTCTAGTGACTGATCTAGACGTAGTGGCTTCTTGCATATGATTCATTTGGACACCCATCAATGGTCTGGCTGTGGAGCAAATTAAAACTGACTTTGACCATTTCAATTGGGTGCTGGCTTGGTGATTCAGTTTTTTGGTCAGTGGGTGTAGTTGTGATTGATGCAATGTCAATGCTGGAAACCTCCTTGTGCCCATGTGATGCAGGGGCTCCTTAAAGTGTAACTAAAGCCGATGTAAAAGCATAACCCCGCCCCATTCATATTTGGAAAAATTCCACCAAAGTGGGCAGTGCCAAGAGACACTGAGAGCCACAGCCAAGCGTGTGGATAAGTGAAGGGGGTTATACGGGGATTGTAGTCAGGACGAGGGAAAGTGACAGCTAGCTTGATTTATTGACATATTGGAACATAGAGAGTGACCAGAGCAACGCCACGGATCGGTCTTTTGAGGTGGAGGATTTTTCACCCCCCTTGTCACCGGAGGTTGATCCTTCCAATCATCATCTAGTCTTTGTCAAGTTTAAACATAACTTTTTAGGGATCACCAAGTGCTAAAGTCTTACTTTCTGTTCAGTTGTATACCCTTAGTTAGTTTCCACTAACTAAACCAAAGATGCCATTATTCCACACACCAAGCCTTGGTTTGGACCCATCTTTTCTTATTTTTCTTTGTTTTATTTGTCGCAGGTAATTGGATAAAAAGCTGATGACAACCTTTGCTGTTGGTCAGAACTTTATATATTCTGTCTCCAGTGACCCCCCTAAATATGTAGACCACACAATTAATTTAATACAATGCTAAGCTAAAAGCTTAAAATTACCTGTCTGACAAAAGTACTTGAACGAAAAAGGCTTATCTCTGTGATGTACTCACAAACTCTCCAGGATGTACCCCACCTCTCTCCCAATGACTGCTTGATATTGCCTCCACATGACCCTCTTAAGATAAATGGGTGTGGACAATGGATGGATGGATGGATGGATGGATGGATGGATGAAAAAAAAGGGACAAGCTAAATCCAACCTCCTCCTTCCTATAACCCCCAGCATGCCAAGCTGTCCTTTGGACTGATCTTTTCTTTTTTTTGTGATTATTATTTTCAGTAACTCTCAGTTCTGTCAGAGGTACTTAAAAAAAAAGCTGATTACCTCTGTGATGGACTCACAACCTCTCCAGGATGTACCCCACAACCAATGACTGCCTAACATTGCCTCCAGCCCTACGTGACCCTCTAAAGCTGAGCACATCTAGACAATGGATGGATGGATGATTATCCATCATCCTGAGATTGCTAAATGAAACTATGAAACATGCTTATGATAACATGTCAGTCTGAGGTACCTAAGAAAAGCTAATTACTTCTGTGATGGACTCACAACCTCTCCAGGATGTAGCCCACTCTCACCCAAGGACTGCCTATGATGGCCTCCAGCCCCACATGAGCCTCTAAAGATAAGCACATGTAGACAATGGATTGATGGATTGATGATATACCATCTTTCTGAGATTACTAAAGAAAGCAATGAGCTTCATAAAGCTTGTGATTGGCTGCCAAGGACATAAAAGACTGAGGGACAGGCAAAGTCTCATCTCTTCCTTCCTGCAACTCCCAGCATGCCACACAACAAGCCAAGCTTTAAACCCACATTTTTTTGTTTGTTTTTTAAATTATTATTTTTTTCTTAAACATCACTTTGACCATCGCCGTTGGTCAGAACTTTAGATGTTCTGTGTCCAGTGACCTACTTTAATATGTGGACCAAAACAATTCATTAAAACAATGCTAGGCTAAAAGCTTACATTAACCTGTCTATCTGATGTACCTAAATAATAGTAGATTACCTTTGTAGTGGATTGGCAACCTCTCCAGGGTGTACCCCACCTTGAACTTAATGACTGCTGGATATAGCCATCACCCCCTTGTGACGCTCATAAAATGGAGCAGTCTTTTTGTCTCCTCTCTTATTCAGGGGTCACCACAGCAAGTCAATATAACAGAAATGCACATAGACTTGGCAGAATATTTGTGCCGGGTGCATTTCCTAACTCAACTTAGCATCGTACTCAGATCTGCCATATCAAAGATGTGGACTTACCCTGCTACCCCACGAAGGGACTCAAAGTGCTCTAAGGATAATCTGTCATATTTACAGAGGTTTGTGCTTGTTGGTGTGTATCTCCTACCTCCTCTCATTCCACAGCAAGTTAGTACAACTTACCTCCTCTCTTCCCAGGGTGTGACCTGCAGGTGCAACCTCACAGCTGGAGATCATTAGGGCTTATTAGGAAGAGCGAGTTTCCTGAGGTAGATGCCAGCTTGTTCTGCTTACATCCCTGTTAATCAAGTTCTCTTCTTCTCTGTGTCTAACATTCCTGGCATTCTTGCACTTACCTTTGCTGTTTCTACTCAACAGAAATGTGTTTACTTTTACGATGCTCAAACTGCTTTCTTGTTGTTCGTGGAGGATTCATCTCAAGAATCTCCTCACTTCTTTTCCAGCTGCCTTCCTGTTACAAGTTCTCTATAACTCATCGCTCACTCACCAGTCTGTCCACCCTCCAGCATTTCACCGATCCACTACTCCAACCGGGACAGAAGGAGACAATTACTAACTCCATTATTCACCGAATTTCCTGCCAACCTCAGCATCTGTGGATAAACCCACCTCTTCTGCACCAGTAAGAAACCATCTCCACTCCTTTTACAACACATTCTTAACCCCCTTCAGTTTTAGATAGTAACCGCTCCCCCTAGTGCCATCCTAGGTTCTTGCTGTAAACCAAGAAGAACCAACTCACTGTGCACATTTACCAATAAAGTATCAGTACATTGCACTAGCATTAAGTCTAACTCCATATATATGGACATCTCCTAAAATGGATGGACTTGGCTCTAACCTGACATTTTGTAGATGACAACTCATATATCAAGTCAACAATACTCAATGTATTGAAATCCCTTCAGGCACATACAGTTGAAAATCTGGCCAATGTGAAATCTTCCTTCATGTAAATATGGAGAATAAAATAAAAGGTAACGTGGTGAAAAGCTGCTGCTGCACCATGCGCTATGCATTGTTTACCTTCTGAACCTAGTTGTTAAATTGAGCCCAGTAGGGTACAACGTTCAAAAACAGCAGGGCCAAAGTCACTTTCTAACTTTAAATGAAAAGCTGGACCTCAACAAAAGCAGATAGGAAAAGAAACAAAAAAAAACCTGACACGATAGGTTGAAACTAAATGGAACAGCACCTTTCAGATGCTGGAGTAATTAGAAAAACCCAGGAAACCTGTAGAAGGAGCTTTGGTGGGACTACAAACACATATTCCTTTGCTAACATATGAGCAGTACAATAATGTTTATGGGTGCCCGACTTTCTTGTTTCACTTTCATGAGATCACTATGTGGCCGTCAGAATAGAAGAAACTATCTGGCACCAAAGTGAAGGAACTACTTAAAATAGTTGAAAAGATGCTCCAGACTGGTAGAAGCAACATTGGCAATGGTCCCTAAAGGTTAGGGAATTGAAGAGACCCAACTCAGGCTCTTTAGAATAATGCTCCACAAAGTCCAAAGCAGGAGTATTGTGCCGATACAAATCATGTCAACAAAGGCAGATGAAGTAATCTCTTCACACCATGGTTAACATTAGGTTAACATTTTTCTCTGGTTTTATCTTCAGAAAGAAGCATCAGAATGAGCGGACGAGGCAAGACTGGCAGAAAGGCCAGAGCTAAGACAAAAATCCAATCCTCCTGCACAGGGCTGGAGATCCTGGAGGTGGCTGGAAACGCTGCCCACAACAACAAGAAGACCCACACAATCACCTGCAGCTGGCTGTCCACAACGATGAGGACCTCAACAAGCTGCTGGGTGGAGTCACCATCACTCAGCTGTTCACCCATGAAACTCTTGGTGAACAGCCCCACAACGGTTCTTTTAAGGGCCACTCACCTCTGAACTATAAAGAGCATTCTTCCTTTTTGTCTTATTAAAAATGTTTCCTAAACTGAGGTTGAGTTATAAAGATGTAAAAACTACATTAGGGACAGCGGTCTTATGCAATCTACAAAATTATGGAATCTGATTTCTGTATTCTCCAAGTCTGGTGGAGCTTAGAAAAAGAAAATGAGCTTGATATATTCGTATTAGCAGACTTCATTAACCACCTTATTGCCTAAATTGTGTCTATGAGTTCGCATTTCTTACTTTCGACTATTCTTCCTTCTCCCTCCCTTATTCCCTCATCTCTTTTGTCTATCACGTGTTGTTCTTTACTTTGTTTTGATCTTTTCTTCCTCTTCTTTCCTTGTTTCCTACATCCTTCTTTCCTTGTGACATCACCAGAGGCCTCCTCCCCTTGCCCAGTCCATGATGTCCTGATGGCAGTCTTGTAACCCTGAAACTTAGTGTTGTTCAGAAGGCAATTTATCTTCATTTATCTTACCATGGTGACATACTCAGAATCGGAATTAACTCTCACTAACAGGAAAACCAGGGCCCCGTTTAAGAAAGTGGGGTTAATGAAAACACAGAGCAATTTCTGGGGAAAGTATGTGCATAGCCTGGTGTTTTGGTTTCAGAAAGCCAGGTTGTTATTACTCTGAGTCAAGATACTACTGTAACATGCTCCGTTTTTCAACACTGCTCGGAAGCAGGGTTTATAGAACTAACCCTGGGTTTAGTCTATTTTTTAGCGGACACCTGGCACAAGAAGTGTGTCAGAAACGGTGATCTTTTCTGGACGAGCCTGGAGACGTTGGAGTGAAAAATACTCCTCAGAAATCTCCGTCAGCAGAGGGTGATCAGACTGCAATTGGATGCCTTATCATTGTCCGGATTAATATATTTTTTGAGTGTTACAATTTTTCGCAACAGTAAATAATTTCTGATGATATTATCAGTTCTCATTTTTATGCGAAAAGCAGCTCCTTAGCAGAGTTGCCTATCATTCGTGACACCGGGGATCAATCACAATCAGAGGTTGTACTGTAATTCTGTTTTATTTTATTATCAGGCACAAATAGATTAGGTTTAGTTACGTTTCAGTTTGAAGAACCACCTCTTGGACACTTTATACGTAGCTTTGCAAACTAAAAAAAGCATTATCTATTATTATATTTCTGGTTTTCCGGGCTTCATTGGCTGCATACATGGCAGTTACATTCACTGCTCCTTCACTAAATAAAGATTATGTTTTATTTTATGTTTTATATTATATTGCACAGTTTTTACATTGATGCTGTCATCAATGTCACCTGACTATGCTGCATCTCTAATTTAATTAATATGAGAATGTCTTGATAACCACGCAGTATGTTCAACAATGAATGTCAATTATCCTGGGTTTTATTCTCCTTTTACCTGATTGTTTTTCCTGACTGGTTCCAATAGCTTTTAGTCGGGTACCTTTTCTATAGTTTTAGTGATGTATGAACCTGTGTTCCTTCGTTGCCTTTTGCTTTGCTGCTGACACACCCACATTTCCCCATGAGCACCTGTGAGGAGCACCTCCTCATGGCTGGTTTATTGTAAATATTTCTTTTACCTCCATATTCAACTGGAGCTTTTCAGGAGTTTAGAAAACACGTCTGTAACCAATGCTAACAATAAGGTTGTGTATGGGTTAAGAATGGTGTCAAAAACAATGTGTATGTAAAGACGGAAATGTGTGCATATTAGTCAATAGTTGTCCATAAGTAAAATCCAAAAGAGGTATTGTATATTTTCTCTATAAAAATACAAATTAAAATGTTGCAGCTTCAAGAAATTACTAACACAAATTCAAGTTTACAGTTGTGGTTTATTCCTTATGAATACAATATGCTATAACAGTTTGTGAATACGATTTCTTTTCTATGAGAATACGAATTTACATCAGCGACTTGGCGTCACGTGTTCTCAGGCTGGTTAGTTTCGATTTGCGTTGGGCATGTGCTGTCACGCTGTAGTGCCGGTGTTGTGCGAAATTCTGTTCCCCTGAAATATTCTGTTCCCCCTGTGTCGGGAGCGCGCACTGCAGCCAGAGAGGCTGATCCCGTCTTCACAGCTTTTCTGATTGATTTGTCGGTAAAACAACGAAATGTAGTCATGTTTTACATTAGAACGCGATTTACCAGAAAAATAAGCTACACTCTCGTCTATTCAGGAAGCCTGACTTTTCGTCAGCATCCTTTGTTTTATATCAGTAGTAAAAAAGTATAAATAAACACGACGTGTTGGAAAACAGTGTTTGGTGGCTGACTGATGTCCGTCAGGTTAAAGTGAACATGACACAAGTTGGAAAAGACATGGATTCTTTCGGCGAAAACAACACGAAACTCATAGACCAGGTTCATTTTATTTATTTATTTTTTCTAGGAGCTGTTGATTAAAAATAAAGTTACAACATTGACATGACTACGTTTCGTCGTTTTACCGACAAATCAATCAAAAAGCTGTGAAGACGGGATCAGCCTCTCTGGCTGCAGTGCGCGCTCCCAACACAGGGGGAACAGAATATTTCAGGGGAACAGAATTTCGCACAACACCGGAATGGGAGCTAATTCAGTCTAAAATGAATATTAGGAACAGAGGGGAGATAGGGGGAAATCAAGAGTATTATAAATAAAGCATTGTTCTCATTTTTATGAAATACAAAACTAAAACAGAATATAGTGGGTAGAGTTATACAATGATGTACAGTAGGTGGCGGTATGCACCTCTGAATTTGTTCCGTCATCTTGGCGCTAGTGCTCCTGCTTCTTCTTCTTCTGCTGGTGGTACGCAACAAATTCAGAGGTGCATACCGCCACCTACTGTACATCATTGTATAGCTACCCACTAGATTCTATGTTTTAGTTTTGTATTTCATAAAAATAAGAACAACAAAGCCAAAAGGATAAGAGACAGTAATAAACAATAAACTGTCAGATACAACCAGACACAGAGTTAATATCAGCAACTAAGTCATATAAACTGGCTTTGTTGAACATTAGATCTCTGTCAGGAAAATCATTTTCAATCAATGACTTTATTACTGACCACGATCTACATCAACTCCAGTACCAATGTTGTCTCCAACTAGAACTGATTTCGACAAAATTTCCCCATTTCACCAAATAAACTACAAAAACTTAGAAGAAATCATACACCAACTAAGCTCTTCTTCCTGCTGTCTCGATCTTTTACCCACAGCTTTCCTTAAGAAAGCTTTGCCTGTCATAACGTCTGATTTAACACAAATAATAAAAACGTCCCTTTTGTCAGGTGTTTTCCCCCAGGCCCTGAAAACAGCAATTATCAAACCTCTATTGAAAAAGAGCAACTTGGACAAGCTGCTACTACAGAACTACAGGCCATATCAAACATCCCCTTCATCAGTAAGATTGTTGAAAAAGCTGTGTTTCAACAGTTAAACAACTTCCTAACAATGACCAACCGCTTCGATGTCTTCCAGTCAGGCTTCCTGCTCACCACAGTACAGAGACTGCTCTTGTGAAGGTGTTCAATGACATCCAATTCAATTCAATGCAGACTGTGGAAGAACCACAGTGCTGGTATTATTGGACCTTAGTGCAGCATTCGACACTGTTGATCACTCCATTTTATTAGAGCGCCTGGAAAACTGGGTCGCCTTTCTGGTACAGCACTCAATTGGTTTAGATCCTACTTGAAGGAAAGGGACTTTTTTGTATTAGTAGGTAACTTTACATCAGAGACCACAAAAATCACATGTGGCATTCCCCAAGGGTCCATCTTAGGGCCCCTCCCATTCAATATCTACCTGCTCCCCCTAACTCAGATTGTAATAAACAACAACGTAAGTTATCATAACTATGCAGACGACACACAGCTATACGTTACGATGTCACCAGGTGACTATGAACCCATTCAAGCGCTGGGTAAATGCTTAGAGATTTGCATAGGTCCATCCATGCATTGCAATCAATGCATGGATGGGCCAAAATTTTCTTCAGCTGAATCAAAACAAAACTGAAGTAATAATCTTTGGACCAAAGGAAGAGTGGTTAAAAATTAGCACACAGCGTCCGTTAATACAGCTAGAAATCACCAGTCAGGCTAAAAACCTGGGTGTAGTGATGGACTCAGACCTGAGCCTTCAGAGGCACATAAAGACAGTAACAAGGTCGGCCTTCTATCGCCCAAAGAACATCTCCAGGATTAATGGACTAATGTTTCAGCAGGACCTTGAAAAACTAATTCATGCGTTCATCTTTAGTAGAATTGATTACTGCAACGGTGTCTTCACAGGTCTGCCTAAAAAGTGGATCAGACAGCTGCAGTTGATCCAGAACGCTGCTGCCCGCGTCCTCACTAGAAATAAGAAAGTGGAGCACATCACCCCGGTTCTAAAGTCCCTACACTTGCTCCCTGTAGCTCAGAGAATAGACTTTAAAATACTTCTGTTAGTCTATAAATCACGGAATGGCTTAGCACCAAAATACATTACAGACTTGTTGTCAGTGTATCAACCACCCAGACCTCTCAGGTCTTCTAGCTCAAATCTACTCTGCATACCCAGAACCAGAACCAAACATGGAGAAGCAGCTTTTAGTTCTTATGCTCCACTAATCTGGAATAAACTCCCAGAAAACTGTAAAAGCACCAAAACCCTAAGTTGCTTTAAATCAAGATTAAAAACTTCTTTGTTTAGAGTGGCCTTTGAATGTGTTATCTAAACATTATTAGTTTCGTTTTCAGTCCAATTTTCCTTTCATTTTCTTATCCATCATTCTATTCTCTTTTTTTTAACTACCTCTTTTGTTTGATTTTTTGTAACATTGTAATGTTTTTCCTTATGTACAGCGCCTTGAGTGCCTTGTTGCTGAAAAGCGCTATATAAATAAACTTGACTTGACTTGACTTAAATATGAATATTTTAAAATAAATTATACTGTAACTGTATCAATATTTTCATTATATCTTGATAACGCTTAAGTCTTTTAATCTCCTAGCTAGAAATGTCCTCAGATTTAATATCAGAAACATTAAGGTCACATAACATAATACATAACAACCATAATACTTCCAATGGGACACCACTTTATTATAACAGTATTTGAGAATACTATTCAATGGATTTATTGGAACTGCGTTTTTGTTTTAACATTTTTATAAAGATTTAACAAGCTTCAACTATACCACATAATTTAACTTATTTAGTGCAAACAAACAAATCACAAACACAGTGTAAACAACAATTTTTTTGCAAAGTAGTTTAAACTACAGAAAACAACAGTACTGGGGTGCCACATTAGGGTCAACAACACAATTGTCAGACATTGTATTAAGTCAGTGTAAAGCCTGATACTGGACCTCCTCTGACAGTGCTTTTTAGTTGGGTTTACCGTTGCTGGCTACAAGTCTGAGACACTCTACGAGGGGTTTATCAGTCAGACAGTTCCTGTACTGTGATTTTATTATTTTCATTTGTGAAAATGCCATCTCAGATAGGTGGACCCAAAATATGCATTTACTTTTAGTGCAAACTGAGTAAGGAGTAAAAATTACTGCTCTTACTGCTCGCCAGTCCCCAAAAGCAATTATCTTTTAACCTGCCTGTAAGCTCAATGTCATTTTGCAAGTTAATTATTTACATATTAACCCCACTTAGGGAAAACAGGCTGAAATTTGGTAGCTATCTGTTCTAAATCAATGGTTACTAACGGATTTGACACAAATGCCACAAAATCTTCCATTAAGCACCAAAACGCCTACTGAATTCAAAACCAAGTTTCTCCAGGTGAGGGCAGTTCTCAGTGTAAGAGCATTTGTCTGTGACATTTTATCTAGGTTGGGTAAAAGTCTCCCGTTGTTTAAGCGTGTTGCCCAAACATCCAGCTTCGCTTTGAATGCATTCACTGAGCTAACCATGTGAAGAAGGTGTCTGTCTTTCCCCTGGAGCTCCAGATTCAATGCATTCAGTTTGAAAGGACTTTGCCTTTTCTCGCGAGGTATCTGCAAACGGTGGATTTAAGCTGGTTTTGACTGATTTTTTTTCATCCTCCTTTGGATTTGACAAACAGACAGCTCCGCTCAGTCATTGCAACCCATACAGTGGTTAATCTTGGAAGTACAACTTGACCACGCTTAAAACAAATGAATGAAAACTGTATTCATAGCTCTATATTTTACAAAATTGGTCGACACTTAAGAAATCTACTGGGACAGGCTTATAGATCGACCTCACGATCGTGATCGACGGGCTGGTGACCACCGCTTTACACATTATAAGATGGCTCTAATGAGAACTTGGTAATGAGAAGTCTTTTATGGGTAATCAATTAGGACTCAACCAGCTGAGATTAATTTAATCACATGGGGAGCTGGATTTAATTCTAAATTTCTTTGTTTCCCAAGACCTTTTGCAGATTATTTTCTTTGGGTTTAAAATACTCTGCCATTCCACTTTATTACCCATCAAATTCATTAAGTTATTAGCGCTAGTACATGATTTACTAGTACAAATATATGGATTACTTGGGACATGGATATCAGATGTGAATTTCTTGTCAGTGGAACCATTAAAAAATACATTTACAGAGAAAGCTCGATGAGTTAAATACTTGTTTTCCCTACTATACAAACCATTTTTTTCAATCTTTTATTATTTATTTTAAGATTTTGTTTCAATTATGGAGCACAAGGTACTTCCCAGACACTTGTACTCATTAACAGTCTGTATTGGGTGCCCACTGATAGTTGTCAGACTAGAGGTTGTGACACTCTAATTAAGTCTAAAATCGATCGACATCTCTTTTGTCTTTGAAGTGTTTCACAGCAGGTGGGACTTCTAACACACCAATTTAGAAACTCATCCAACACCGGACCATGGAGAAGGCTGAGTATCATCGGCGAACATAATAAGGATGTTAACTGGTACAGCTGTTTGTATACAATAACAAGGGGGATAGCATACAGCCTTGGGGATAGCCTACATTGGTGATGATTTTATGAGAAAGGGAAATGCCCACCTTCACTCGCTGAATTCGCTGATGTTAAGCAGCCAATAGATCAACCCTCCATTGACTGCGAATTCTTAATGCAGTTTCTTTGCAAATATGTTAGGTCATGTTTTTTCTCGGTGGGTGATGCAATCTTGGGAATAGGGATAATTCTTGTTTTCCATAAAATAGGAACAATGTGCTGATCTAGTTAGGACTGCAGTGGCACCCTCACCAAAATCTAAACCAATGTACCACTACTACATTAAGTATATAAGTATTTTCAATAGTTTTATTCTTTAAAATAACTGCATTTATTTATTTTTACAAAATGAAAAACATTCCAAAATGATTCACGAATCATCTGGAAGCCCAGCCGACAACAGAAGCATGCTGTCCGGGATGTGTTCACTGAGCCAGGTGAAGCACAGTGTGGCAGATTGGCGGAAGTCCGACTTCTTTGTGCAGAGAAGGAGCAGTTTGTCTGTTTTGTTGACCAGGGAGCAGACGTTCGTCAAGTGAATGGATGGGAGCGCAGCGCACAGTCCCTGCTAGTGTAGTTTGACGAGCTATCCTGCTCTTTTACCTCATCTGTGTCTTCGGTATATCCCACAGGGAGCGGCCATGCTTCCAACCACGATCTTACAAAACCTCTGGTTTTAAGAAGACAGAGGGGAAACTGCCAAGAAAGGACTTCCTGGTAGAAGTTGCTCTCTTATAAAAGTGGCTGCAGTATAGCAGTAGGATACAACATTAAAAAAACAAAAATACACAAAACACAAGCCTTAAAGTACCAAAGCAACCATCTGCGGCACCATCTTGAATGGATCAAATAGATTAAGTCCACAAGTTAAATGTATGCTCAGAGCTAACAATGCCACTCCAATATTCCATGCAGATGAAGCCATAGTTGGGTGTGAATCTGATTTAAAAATCAAAACCCGTGATATGCACAGAGACTGAAGAGAAAACAACGAACTAGTTCTGGCCCGTCATTCCATGCAGCGCCACATCCCAATCCTGACACCCTCGTCTAGTAGTCGTAGGAGTCCGAGGTTGCTTACAGTTATTCAGGTTTCATCAGAGGTTCTTGGGCTCAGACCTTAACTTTATCAGAGCTGTTGGAATAATTTTCCCTGTAAATGAAATTTAGGTTTGCTTGATCCAAAATCTTTTGCTGTTTAACCATTTGTAGTAGCCATTTTCAGTTTCCCCTTGATAACATTTCTAGATTTGAAATCCAATGACATGTTTGTGCACCTTTAGGTATGTTTTTGGGAGATTATGAAATCTATTAAAATATCTAACAAAATTTAAAAAATAATTTTCTTTAACTATAAAAAACATTTTTTGCTTTGTCTGCTTTAGCAAACTAGATACACAACAGAATTTTTTAAAATGCTTCTTTCTTTTGTGCTATTTATCTACTTCCATCATGAACTGCCATTTGTCAGATCACGCATACTGATGATAAAAAAAAGGAAGGAAACAGAGTTTATTTTAAACAACATTCAGTCTTTTGCGTAACGCCCTGTGGGAAAAATTTTTTTTACTTCCTCCCCGTTTGTTCTGCAGGTAAAAAGACAGTTCTGGTCTTTTTTAAGTCCTTCGAAGAGATGAAAGGAGCAGCTATGAGTTTCTCTGGAGCAATCTGCAGAGTTATTGTCCTTACTGCAGCGGGTAATGTACAGTAAATTTTACTTTGTACTTTGAACAGCTTGCTTGCATGTATAATATTTTAAACCTTAATCACTGATTAGTAAAAAGATACTAATAATTTAAAGTGTCTAGACACTGGGGAAGCGCAAGGGTTTGGGGAAGAACATTTAAGTATTACTAAAAATAGATTTCTCTCTATAATCTGGATCAGTTGGTTTTGTAAAGTCAACATTTGTTAGGAATAAATCTAACTGAATCAAAAACTGAACCACTGAACTGTCTGCGTGAGCTTTTTGTGAACTTGTTATATTTCAAATGCAATATTTGCTGTGTTGCTAGGGGTCATGAAGAAATGACACGATTAACACTTTATCACCCAGAACTCTTCATTTCTCTTAATGCTTTTATTAAAACTAAACATTTTTAAATCAGGATCACGTGTGCATTCAAGATAAAAAAAAAAGAAATCAACGACAGCAGTTTAATGTTTTGGTTTTATCATAAATATTTCTACTTTAAGTTAGGGGTTCATCTTAGTTTAATAAATAATTACATGGGAAATCTGTGGTATGTTTTTTTTGTACCACTGAGGTCAGATTTAAAACATTTTAGAGCCTGACACAGACCTTACCTTGGATTTCTTTAAGTGTGAACATCCTCCTAAAACAAGACGTATGTTTAAATCCTGAAAACAAAACATGCACAACTGTGCATAATATATTTGCACACCATAATCAACAAGGAATTAAACTCAATAAAGGGGAAGAGATTATTTCATTTACATATACAAATAGATGTAAGTAAGGCCTGCATGTGTGATTGTTCACTCTGCACAACTGAAAATCATGTTTTCGAGACAGAAGAGGAACTTACTTAGAACTACTTATATATACCTATACACTGGTGAAAGAAAGAGTGAGGCTGCAGCATTTCAAGCTTCAGGCATGTGTTTATTTACATAACTGTTGTAAACTCAGTGGCTGTCAGGAGCTTGGTTTTTTTACCTGTGTACCTGCAGTCAAGACCTACGAATCTCATTAGGAAAACCTTCACTCACTGCCAACTGTTGGCCTATTCAACTGCATTTTATGAGGATTTGATAAACCTGGGTGACATTTTGAGATTTCTATCCCACACAGCTGAGATGGCTCAGCCCCGATTAGTCAGGAAGTAAAATCGCTTAATGGGTACGACAACACATGGCTCATCGTGCTGTCCTCCTTACCCAGCGACAGCTCCAAAAGGACTGCCCTTAAAGCACCTTATGAGACGGTCTTCATCTAGGACCAGAAAATCTTCTCAGTCTCTATATACATGCTGTCTTCACATCGTGGCGTCTGTCAATAATAATAATAATAATAATAAAAATTAAAGCTATTATTATTTCTCTACACCACATGGCTGATGCCAGAGCCAGCCCAAGGCACAAGTGAACTAAGTAGCTTCTTAGGGCCCCCAAACCATCAGGGGCCTCCCATAAATGCTCCCCTGGCTGATGCTCTAACATACACTCATGAAACTGCAACACATTGATATATTAAGTGTTTATTGTACATCTCTAGAGTGCACAGTCATTATTTTCACATCATTAAAAGATAATTAAGCCAGGAGTTTTTCTAAGGGTCACCAATGACTAAATAGGAATAGAAACGTGATGACGTCAGTCTGGAACTGCTGTGGGGCTTCGTCCACGGTCAGTTGATTATTGACACATCTGAGCTTTAAGTGGAAAGGCGAGTTATTTTGCGTATGAGGCCCCAGGTCCCTCAAACACTGAGTTATAATTATGAAAATGTAGCTCAGTTCCATAAAAATAAGTTTACTTGAGAATTTAACTTAAGATCTGTTTTGTGTGTTTTGTCTTCCAGTTGTCTGTGGGCAGGATGGCTGGAAAGTAACCTGCTATCCTTCTCAGATTTGTGCCCTAGAAGGATCAACAGTGCAAATAAAGTGCTCCTATACATACCCATCTAAAAGCAACAACAAAAAAACTGTTGTAGAGAAAGAATTTTGGTTTACAAAAGAGATTAATGGAAAGTATGGAGATCTGAAGGAAGATGAGAGCTATTCAAACCGTGTGAATTATCAATGCATAAACAATGCTTGCACTATGAACATCTCAAATCTTAGAAAAAGTGACTCGAATGTGTACAAGTTCAGGTTCACAACAAACCATAAATCTGGAAAATATACTGGTTTACCTGGAGTCAGCTTATCCATCACAGGTAGCACTTCCAATTTAAGTCAGTTTGTTTTAAGCTGTTGCAAATATTACTTTGTAAACTATGTATATAAGTCAGTGACATGCTTGTGTAAATGATCCAAAATTATGATTTGTTTTGGTCCACAAAGATCTACAGGTTCAGGTGAATGTAAAAGGATCAACAGACTACAATCAAAAGAGGATCGAGCTTACATGTAACAATAAATGCCAGCTGTCTCATCCAGTTTCCTACATCTGGTTCAACAATAAACGGAAACTCAACGTAAACAAACAGAGTTATCTCCTGCAGACATTTAATGCAACAGACAGATATTATTGTGCCATAACAGGATACGAGCGTTTCCCATCTCCTGCAGTGTGTAAGTTTCCATATCCATACTTACTCTCATTAAACTGTTTAAAGAGTAATAAAGTAAAATAAGTGAAACTTAGAATTGCAGTTTAACCCCAATCTGTTTTTAGCCCCGGCAGGTTTAGATTTAAGATTATTTTAATTCCACCAATAACTTTGCTACGAGACAGGCATCTGTCAAACATTAATAAAACAATGTAAAAAATGTATGTGTTTTTATTTACAAAAACTTTCCAAAAATGTCTTGTAATTTTGTTTTATAATCTTCTTTCTTTATTGACTGTACAGCAATCAAACCGTTATTATAATTGCGGACTAGCTTTTTGTCAGTTTCCGCTGGCAGGTTGACCATTTATCTCTGGTGATGAGCTCCAAGTCTTTGAGGTTGGACCGCCTTCTTGCCATCACCCTAATCTGTAACTCCCTCCACAGATTCTCCGTCAGATACAATTCGGGACTCTGGTCAGGCCACTATGAGACATTATCATGACTTCCAGTCAGAAGATAAATACATCCCTACATCCCTCCCTGCTTATCTTTGCAGGCTGGTCCCCTTCTCCAGCAGTCACTGGGCAAGAGGCAGGGTATATTACAGGGCAACACAGAGACACACAGGACTAACAGCTGCGCACACACACTCATAACCTAATTAACCTGACAGTCATGTAAAAACATGACTGTGGGAGAAAGCAGGAGTACCTGGAGAGAACCCACACCTCCAACATGAAAACTCCATGCAAAAAAAACCCAGGTTGGAATTCGAACCCAAGACCTTCTTGTTGCAAGGCACCTGCGTTACAAACTGCTTCATCGTGCAGCCCTCAGAAGAAACATGTTGGAAAAATTGAAACAAACCTATTTTTTCCAGGGTGATAAATAATTTAGGACTGGCAGATTTAGGCAATCTTTTAACTTCACCAACATATTTCATCTCACTGGAAGTACTGGCCCAGTCACACCCAATGGTTAGGAAGCATTCCAATCCGGGAAGACTTTAAGACCATTGCAAAAGATTGAAAATTATAAAACTTCAATTATAAGACTTTATTGCAGAATAAAGGCTTTTCCTGTGATTATGCAGATGAGTGTAAATAATTTCTGATATGCCATTTCTTAAAAATGTAAATAAAAACAGAAACATTTTTCATTTTCCAAAATATAGCCCTCTGGTATCATATCTTTTGCTAGACAGGAGTGTCATTTTCTATCGGCAAAATGTATGAATACATTTTTTTGTAGATTTATTGATGTTTGGAATCAGTTGAACGAAACTGCAAAGAATCATTGTTTCATTTGAAACTTTTTTGCATTTTGCTCATGTCTTCTCTAGATGCCCCAAATATCCCCCTACTGTCAATGATCCCCTCGGATGAAATTGTAGAAGGCACTGCAGTGACTCTAAACTGCAGCAGTGATGCTAACCCTACAGCTAAATACACCTGGTACAGGCAAAATGGAGCTCATCATGTTCAAAAACCCAGAAGTGAAACACAAAGAGTCTTCAGCTCCATCCAGGCCTCCGATTCTGGATGGTATCACTGTGAAGCCGACAATGACCTTGGAAGGATAACGTCTCGCAGTAGTTATATCAATGTGACATGTGAGTACTACACAACAGAGAAATGGATTTAATCTTTCAGATTACAGATTTCAAACAGAAAATAGAGTGTTTGTTTGTTATCTGCCTGATCCAGTTTTACAGTCTGCTGTTTGTGGTTTAGACAGTTAAGCAAATTTGTCCCCTTATTTTATTCAGAAACCAGTTCACAAAAGCAGACTTCAATTTTTATTATATTCTGTAATGTAGCTAGAAACGTACAAGTCTTACTTCAGTCTTTCAGTTGTTATTACTGTTCACTCATACAGACCGTCCGAAGACCTGTACCGTGTCAGTGATCCGCTCGGGTAAAGTAGAGGAGGGTTTGCCAGTGACTCTGACCTGTACCAGTGATGCTAACCCAGCAGCTGAATACACCTGGTACAAGGAGAATAAAATCCTTCCTAGTGGATCAAAAGAGCTTTATTTCTTTGCAGTTAGCTCTAAGGACAGAGGAAACTACTTTTGCAAATCTGAGAATCAGTATGGACATCTTAACTCTTCAACTCTTTTTCTAGATGTTCTCTGTAAGTTTTCTTTGTAGGAAATTCATGTTTGTATATCAGGAAGTATTTCAATTTCATGCTTGCTTAATAAATGTCTACTTGTTTTGTCAGATGCTCCAAAGCTTCCCTCTGTGTCAATAACTTCTTCTGGTGAGATCGTGGAGGGCAGCTCAGTGACTCTGACCTGCAGCAGTGATGCTAACCCAGCAGCTGAATACAAGTGGTACAGGGAAAATGGCCAAAAACGTCTGGCATCAAAAAATAATTTGATCTTTAACTACATCGAGTCGTCTGATTCTGGGCAATATTACTGTACAGCCATGAACAACAGGGGTGAAAAGACATCTACAAGAATCAATATTGATGTTAAATGTGAGCAGTAGCACATTAAAAAATGTGTTCCATTATTAACTGTTATATTTTGGCATTATTATTAAGTAACTTTCAAACAAAGCATCTGTATAATAAAATCAGTGTCATTTATTAGGTTAAAGTTTTACCAAACTGGGTTGTTTAATTTAGGATATAACTATTGTAGACAATAATAAAAAAGGTGCAGATGCTTTTTTATAAAAAAAACATTATAAAACTGTATATGTTGCATCAACTTCAGGCAACACAACCTCCTTTTTTTCTTGCAGATGCTCCCAGATTACCGTCAGTGTCACTAAGTCCTTCTGGTGAGATCGTAGAGGCCAGCTCAGTGACTCTGACCTGCAGCAGTGATGCTAACCCAGCAGCTGAATACACCTGGTACAAGGAGGGAGAGGAGTCACCAAAATCTTCTGAACAAAACTTCAACATCAGCGACATACTATATGAACACAGTGGGAATTATTACTGCCAAGTCCAGAACAAGATAGGACGCAGTAACTCCACTGTCTCTGTGATTGTTGTGGCAGGTAAACCTTTTAGTTCCTTTGCAAAGTTTCTCATTTAAATTCGTGAACGATCCCTGTATTATGTAAAGTTAGGAGGGAAGTGGTGGTCAAACAGAATACATTTGCACGTGGCATTGACTCATCATTTTCTGAATGCATTTGCAGGAGAGTGCATTAGGTATACCTAAAAAGAAGTGGAAAAGAAATGTAATTTGTTGACTCGCTCTAAGACTCTCAACTTGGTTTGATTTCACCTTTTTTCTTTTCCAGGGTCTTTAAAGCTAGCAGCCATTGGAACTACTGTTTTTATCTTTCTGATCATCATATTTCTCTTTGTCTTTTTCTTATTGAGGTAAGTTAACGTATTTTACTCTATATGTCTTACATTTAGCTACACCACGGTTATTTTAGGAACTATAAATACCCACTAACAAATTTTTCTAACAAGTAGAAAACGGAGACAATCAATACCATCACCTAAATATGGCGAAAGCCCCAACAACATTGAGCAGGTAAGGTGGGACTTAAGAAGCTGACATTCGTTTTGCTTCACTAAATTGCTAAACTTTTGTTACAAGATTTGGCAAGTTCTGAGAGGAGCTAGGAGTGAGGTGCTAGTGCTGCTGGTGGAATCAATAATAATAAGAGACTAATGCCATCAACATTTTATCTTAGTAAATATACACACATAGAAATCACGCCAAATGTTAGGAACAAATCAAGCATTCCACATGTAAAGGGACATCAAAACAAATAAGCACATTAATTACATTACGTGTAACAAAGTGAAATTACCAAGGAATAAGTGTTGGAACACATGAACCCAAGAACCTGGAAAAAGTAATTAAAAGCCAAGAACCAGCTGAAATCTGTCAGTGTTTAGAAAGCAATCCTGCTCTCATTAGTGCCAGTTAATATCAGCTGCTTGGGTCCTGTACAAAGTTAACTATTTAATACATTTCACTAAGCATGTTCAGTTCCTATTTCCTGTCATTTTACTTTGTAACACATCCTTTCCAGATTGATTTTTTTAAATTGTTTTAGTATGTGTGGATTACCTGGGTCATGAGCTCATTATAAATATATCTACTTTTTATGTGAAAGGGATTGCAGCCATCTTGATCAGGCTGGTGTCATTGCAAACTGTGTATGGTAACTGCCTTGTGTGTACTAAGCTGTCCTAAACACAGCTGTTCCCAGTTGTTCAGGTACACATTTGACAAGTGAATTTGTAAAAGATTCTGAAATGCATTTGGTTTTGCAGTGTCAAGACAATCTATCAGAGCCGCAGGAAGATGTTCAGTATGCTAGCATGCGGTTCTTGAAGAAGCAGAGAGATCCTGTCTATTCAAATTTTAAACCTGCTAAAACTGGCACACCTAATGAGGAGGAAGAGGAGGAGCAGAGTGTAGAGTATGCTACTGTCAAATTTGCAAGTACCAGTTTTCAGAGGTAAGCAGATCCTAAATCAGAAGGTGTTGCTCAGCTAAATATTAAGAGACAATACGTTTGGCTTATTATAGAAGACAATATATCCTTAAGCTGGCTGGCAGGATTTTCTAAAGTACAAATAAAGTATTTTTGCTTTATTTGTGCTATGGTCTCTAACTATACCTGTCAGAGTAGCCTTTTTATTGAGGTTTGTCTCTTTTATGATTTGGACAGACTTGTTCTCCCAAGTAAAAGTATAATATAAAAAATATATGTATACTGTCATAGCAATTCATGTGGTGTTTATGTTTTTTTTTTTTTCACTGTTAATATCGTTTCAGAACTGAAGGTCCAGAACCTGGAGAGGATTTAGCTGCATTATACAGTGTAATCAATAAGTTCCAAAGGCCTAAGCTGGATAATTAACATTTATGTTGTACAGACAAACTTGCGGTCCTCTAGTTGTTGTTACCACAGACTTCTTTTTTATTGACCTCACCTGTAGCATTGTTCGATCGGTCTCTAGTTAATCTTAAGGTTCGTCCAAAATGCCTGCAGAATGAACTGTCTACTTTTAACTTCTCTTTTACACTTATTAATATTATTATTATTGCTGGTAAACAGCATAATTAGTAGTCATTATTAGCAGTCGTCTTGCAATCAGAAGGTTGTGGGTTCAATTCCAGCTTCCTCCTGCCATATGTCGATGTGCCCCTGGGCAAGGCACTTGACCTCAAGTTGCCTACCAATCTGCGTATCGGTGTATGAATGTGTGAGGGTTAGTGAGTGTGACTGGGTGAATGTGGCTCTATTGTAAAGCGCTTTGAGTGGTCAGCATGACTGGAAAGGCCAGTCAGTCCATTTACCACATAGAGAGAGGAGACATGTCATCTGGAACTTCATTTCACAACTGGTAATTGTTTTAAACAGAAAACAAATCATTTTCTTGATAAAAATGAGATTGAGAATACAAATTTAAGTTCAAAGCATGTTTAACCACTTGCAACATAGAAATGAAGGAGTGAGCGCTCTAACTTTCCCCAAAAGGACAAAAAGTAGGTGAGAACTTTGAAGTAAGAAGGCGATGTCAACTGATTTCTATGTATAATATTTTAATCATATCACAAATCTTTAATTTGAATTAAAAAACAACAAAATGCTTGGGGATAAGGGCATAATAGAAGCTCTAACAAAGTCAACAGGCAGACCACTGAGATGACCACAGATGTTTTTGTGTGACTAAAGTTTCTCAGGCGAGAAAATGCATTGTTTTACCAGCATTTTTAATTTTTATGTGTAAAATTAAATTTGCCAATGTCTCATTGATGCCAAAAGGAACAACAGATTATATACTATGATTTTGACTTCTGACCTCTACATGTGTAACATTTGCTTGAGTTTACTTTTTACAATCCAACGACTGTGTTCAGTTGTCTGTAACCATTTTCATCATGGCTCGGCAACTTTCAGCTGCGTTTTCAACTACCTTGTATTTTATTTCTTTTAAGCTTTTCATTTACTTCCTAACCTCAGACAGGGACTGAATTTAGCCTTTATGATTCACAAGCTTGAACACATCTAAAAAGGATGTAAAAAGTTTATGAAATGGATAAAATATATTCTTTAACCATCAACATTGTTGTGTAAATTATTTAGATAGATTCTTCTCTGATTATTTTGTCACTAATCATGTATGAGGCAACAAGCTAAATCTTGTTTACAGTAGTTTGCTTTAACAATACTTTTTATTGCATTTTTATCCACAATGCAAATAAATAACTGTAAGGAAGTAAGCTCTAATCTCCAGTGTGCTTTGCTTGTCATAGCCTGACCACAAAACCTTTCATTTTAAGACATCCTCTTTTGCAAGTAAAATTAGGGTTGCTTAACACATTACAAACCTTTTGACGTCTCTAAACCAAGCCAGAGAAAAAAAGGAAGCTAGGTTTTAAATAAACTTGAAGTTATATAGTTTATTTTTAATATTCCACACTTGCACTACATATCAGCATGCAGCACTAATACATCTCTTCTCTATTTGAGCACACATCATTCTAAATTTATCTTAAGTGTTTTGTATGTGGTTTATTATCTTAATATTCACAGATTTTATTAATAAATATACAGTAGCACCAAATGCTACAGTGCAGTATCTATTAAAACGGAAGAGTAATGTTTTGTGTTTTGGATCATTAACTTATCTTTAAAAAGACTAACAGTCATTTTTTGCGGGACTTTTTATTGCAGTTTTTATTGTTCCCCAGTCTAATTATGTTTAAATTACCCAGGGAAAGCCCAACAGTTAGACAAGTAGACACAATTTAACTTTTTTCCTCCTTACAGAGATGCATACACAGAGATACAATTAAAAGAAAGAAATGCTATTTGCCATATTTTGAACAAAAGTGTGTGTAGCTGCTGTTTGGATAAAACTACAGCCTGCAGCCATTCACAGATAGATCACTTGCAGCATCACTGAGAGTTTTGCATTTAACTTGCATGCTGGGATTGCTCGAACACTCTGCATCTGAAGGCCAGCGCTCCACCCAGGTGTCCTTCCCCAACATGTAGATAAACCTGGGAACAAAGTAATAAAACAGATGTAAAAAAAGCTTAGTTTACTCCCTATTCATGCGGTTAACGTATGTTGCACTAACCTGGTTGTGAGATTTTGATTTCATGTCTTGCCTTCACCTAAAAGAGTCATCTTTTTTTTGCTTTTTGCAGCACTACTAGCCTTTATTTTAGTCATTTTTCAAAAGTAGGCAGACAGGAAGTGGAATGGAGAGCATGCAGCATAGGTTTCGGGGGTCAAGAACCCCACATGGCTGCGTCAGGGACTGAGGCCTCTGTAAACGGGTTGCACGTTCTACTGCTTCGCCGTGCGCCACAACCCAGAAAGGGTTATAATGTCATACTTCGATCTTGTTAAAGTATATTTAGTGGATGGCTTTTAAAAGGATAAGTTGTTCTTTTTTGTTTGTTTGTTTTACTAGGGTAATTTGGATAATTTCTGAGTAATCTGTGTTTTACTTGCTGCAGGTACAATAATTTTATGAGTTAAATTAACAGCTGTTTAAACCAGAGTGCAATTAAGCTTGAATTTCTGCCATCTAAAACCACTCAACCCTCAAAAATGTCACAGCGGTTAAATTGTATCCAGTAAACACTGTGTCAGTTTTGCATTAAATGGTTATTTACACTAAAGTCTACCAGTGTTGAAACATGCTTCACAGTCTGGTGAAGCATGGTGGGAGGTCCGGTTCTTTTCAAAGATTTGGCTTTGTTAGCTTGACTCCATTCAAAGAGTCAGCTCCTACGGCTTCCAGTTATCACTCAGAGCCTTCTATTTTAGCCTCATTTAACAATGAATAGGTTGTGCATTGCTAAGCATGTTTTATTCATAAAGGCCTTATTTTTAATGCATTTCCATTTTGCTATTAATAAAATCCCCATTTACTCAATTGCTAATTAAGACCATTCCACTGCATTTAAATAACTGGCTCCTTGTTTCTTTATGTACCAGGTCTGTACTACTACAACTGCTGTTTTCGAACATCTGTCACCCTTCTATATTTCCCATAATGGTACGACCCTTATCTATCTTTGCATGTGATTCGCCGTACGGTGTGTCCATCAAAATAAAGTCTCTCCCAAGTATTGGGGGACTTTTGCACAAAGGTACAATGACCAAGAGGCTTGCTGGGCTTCATTTAGCACTGGAACCAATTTGTCAAAGTGGGGAAAAAAACACACAACACTCAAACTTCTACTAGAGAGCCAGCAGGAATGAAGAGGGAGTTGAAAAGCAGGGTTACCGATACTGAGAATATTATACTTGCTCACCTGTTGTTGTCAGGGTCAGTGGTCCACTGGTCCTCTTTAGGACTAATGATAAGATACTGGGAGCCCTGTTTCAGGTTGAGTCCTCCTCTGCAGCCACCATGAGACATGAAAAACCTCTTCTGACCAACTTCAACTCCAGCCTCCACACCTGGAGGTACAAAAAAGGTCTTATCTATTTATAATTTATTCACAGTGGCCCTAAAAAGAATACACACCCCTGTTAAAAAGTCAGGTTTTGGTGACTTAAAAGAATTACATGATGAATAACTTCAAACTCCTTCCATTTCTAATGTGAAAAATCCTATTTGGTGAAATTAAAAAAATGTAATGTAAAATTGATCAGTCAGTCATTTTCTACCGCTTATTCCATAGTGGGTCGCGGGGGAGCTGGTGCCTATCTCCAGCAGTCTATGGGCGGGAGGCGGGGTACACCCTGGACAGGTCGCCAGTCCATCGCAGGGCAACACACAAACAACCATGCACACACTCATTCATACACCTAAGGGCAATTTAGAGAGACCAATTAACCTAACAGCCATGTCTTTGGACTGTGGGAGGAAGCCAGAGTACCCGGTGAGAACCCACGGGGAGAACATGCAAACTCCATGCAGAAAGACCCCCGGCCAGGAATCGAACCCAGGACCCTCTTGCTGCAAGGCAACAGTGCTATCAACTGCGCCACCGTGCAGCCCACCGTGTAAAAATGATAAAAAATAAAAACTAAGGGAAAAACTTTTCTGTTAAATGCAACTATACAAATATTCAATTTCTGGTGAGAAAATGTAAACACCTCCAAATTTATTTCTACTTTGAAAAGATAAAATTTCACACAGACATGTCACATTAGATGAACATAATTAGGATGTCACTACTCAGCTTTTTGAAGGAGATTTGCCTTGTTTTAACCACAGACATTTGGTTTGGTGTGATGCTGGCAGACTGAAAGATCCATCTGAGGCTTTTAGAAGGAAGATTGTAGTAGCTTATGAGACTGGTAAGGGGTCTAATGAAAATTACAACCAGCCATTTCACTGTACATACATTAATGTACAAGTGGAGGATATTGACAGTGACTGCCAACAAACATAGGTCTATTAGTCAAAGCAAATTCTCCATGAAAACAGACCCAAAGATGCTGGAAGAAGCCCCCAAAAACCCTAAAATTACTTAATGGGATCTACAGCAGGCTTTTGCCACTGTTGATATGAAAGTGCATGCCTGTCCAATCAGAGAGAGACTCCAAAAAACATGAGGGCTGAAATTTACTAAAGAGTATATAAACAAATATCAGGGCTTCAAAATAATGCTCTTTGTGCAGAAGAGTCGAAAACAGAACTATCTGGACACCAGAACAGAGAAAATGTAAACTAAATGATGGATTCAAGGAAAGGAATCCTAATACCAGCTGTCAGGAAAGTGGTGGGAGTGTCATGATTTGGTAATTCTTTGCTTCATCAGGTCCTGGGCAGATCACCGTCATGTATCAGAGGGTGCATGAGGAAAATATGAGACCATCTAGGAAACAAATTACTGCTAGACCAGAACTGAACCCTGCAACTTCCTAGGGCTAAAAACATACCAGTAAAATAATCATTTTACAAATGGTTTGATTTTTATTTTTATAGGAAATGTGTCACAGGAAGGTTGAAATAACTTTTTAAATAATTTACCATGGTACAGGTTTTTTATATCGCACAAATCTGGCAATTTAACATAAGTGTGCAGAAACCAGAATCAAAATTAAACATGATATTCTTCACAATTTCCATGTCTTAGATCTTTGTTTTATCTTATCACTCCTTTATAGATTAAACCCTTATATTATAAACTATAACTATGTCAAAAAGTTTAGGTTAATTTCAGTATCTAGAATTGATGTCTGTATAAGTTTTTGCTATGGATTATGTGCATGCAACAAAGTTAGGTTTGCATTAAACATTTCAACTTTTATTTCATTAAAACAATGAAATTAAAGTTACCACTGCATATTTTTGAAAATAAATTATAAAAATTTACACAAATAATAAACCTGGTAACACAGTTAGTAGTTCACAATGTACACACATGAGGCTGTGTTTATTTACAAGAGAGCAAACCAGAATCATTGCTGCCACTCACCAAGTTTAATAACCTGTGTAATCTCCATCTCATATTTATCATAATAGCTCTGAATCATACTGAGTACCTTCACCTGCCAAACTGAAGCACAGAATATATTAAGCATTAAAATGGTGAAATCTTATTGAAAATGTGCATCCATACTACTACAATACTACTTCGATGGACACTCATGTATACATCAGCTGCGTGTTTGAAGCCGTTCATCATACCATGGTGTAAGCTTTTGCAGGCAAACGTCTCTCGTTCTTTGTTGAGGAAATTTTCACCTTCAGATTTTGAGACACAGCAGTCACCTACAGCGTAACACAAAGTATGATGGTAAATTGATACCAGGTAGCATAAATATGCATTGATTTCCTGCTGGAAGTTTGATCACTTGTTACCCTGTGTGCAGCGGCAGACGTTGTTGTTGCAGATCTGAGAGAGCTCCTCCCTGTCCTCCCGGGGAGAGTAAGTACGACTGCAGCGGTGATCTGAAAATACAGATCACCGCTGACATTTTTATAAATACTTTAAATAAAAATTTTAAAAAAGGTTTTGCAGAATGACAAATAGAAAGTGTCATTTGAATTAACTACAACATTCATATGGGTCAAATTTCCTATAAGGATAATAGATACACTGCCTTGCAAAAGTATTATTTCCCTTTGAATTTGTTCATATATTTGTCACGTTACAACCACAAACTTACATTTTATTTATGTGAAATGGCCTACACTTGTATAGCACTTTGCCAAGTCCGAGGACCCCTAAGTGCTTTACACTACAAACAGTCATCTACCCTTTCATACACACATTCACCCACTGACAGTGGTTAGCTACATTGTAGCCAAAGCTGCCCTGGGGCAGACTAACAGAAATGGGCCCGCCACTTCACGTATACCACCATCAGCAGGCAAGGCGGGTGAAGCGTCGTGCCCAAGGACACTACTCACAAAATGTTAGGAATATTCAGCTTTCAGGTGAAATTTCAGGATGAATCTAAAATACACTATAACCTTTACAGGTGAACCTAACGTGACCTTCCCTAAACTTTTGAAGCACACATCCAACTGTTTAATGCTTCAGTATTTTTTGCACAACTTGCTGTTGTCTAACAAGGAGCTTAACAGCAAAATTGACAACAGGTGTTTGATCCATGAAATGACCATTAAATTTCCTGGTTTAATCAGAATTGGTATTTAAACTGTCCTCCTTATCATGCAGTTCACATCTTGACATCATGAGACCAAGACGACTCCTAACAGTTGATCAACAGTACAACGCCACTGCAAGGTTTCAAACAGGATGTTCTCAGATGGAAGTGGCCACTGAGCTTAGAGTGTCAGAGTGTCATCAGCAGGTTGCAACAAACATACAGACAAACTGGAAGAGTCACAGAAAGGCATAGAAGTGGGCACCCTTTTGCCACATCCCACACAGATGACCCCTTCATTGTATGCAACGCCCTGAATAACCAGATGACGAAAACAGCTCAATTCCAGGAACATTTAGGGGAGGTAAGAGGCACCCAAGTGTCACTTCAGACCATCCAGGGAGCATTTACACTGGATGAGGGACCAGTGGGCCTCAGAGCTGTTCTCTGATGAAAGTTGATTTACGCTGAGCAGAAACGATGGCTGCCAACAATGTTGAAGACGTCAAGGAGAGCGCTATGCATCAAAGACTGTTGTCACCAGACGAGCCTGAGGTGGTGGTGGCGTTTCAGTGTGGGCAGGTGTGTCTAGTCAGTGCAGAACTGCCCCACACTTTATGAATGGTACAGTGTCAAGCCCATAACACCCGAATAATACCATTAATCCAGTCATTTTGCACCTGCATGAACAACACAGGCCTAATTTCATCTTCATGGATGACAGTGCTCCAGCTCATCGAGGTCACATCATTTGGTAACGGCTGCTGGAGACTGTGGTACCTCGAACGGAGAGACCTGCATTTCTCCAGGGCTGAATCCCATGGAAAACCTTTTAGATCAGTTGAGTCGCATTCTAGAGGCTTGTAATGTTATACTCCAGAACCTCAATGACCTGAGAGCCGCCCTCAAGAAGAGAGGGATGCCATGCCTCGGCAGACAATAAGTTGACTTGTGAAGAGCATGAAACGTTGTTGTCAAGCTGTTACTGATGCTCAAGAGCACTTGACTCATTATAGAGACAAAAACCCATTTAAAGAGCTTTGGTTTCTTTCTGGCTCCTGTTAACCCAGCAACTCAATGTATGGATAGATGAGGAATGACATGTTTTGTTGTGGTATACCCACCACTGTTGTTGGCTTTTGTTTCAGTAAATCATTTAAAATTAGGAAATCACTACTAAATGCTTCTACTTAAATTCCCTACTTTCATACTATATTATCACTGTAGCGTGAACCTTTTAGATTTCAAATACATTTCAAAGCCAAATATCCCTAACATTTTTGTGAGTAGCGGATAATTAATTTTTTTAACAAATAAAAATGTGCATTCATCTCTTTGCAGTTTGTGGTTGTAACATGACAAATTGTGGTGAGATTATGGGGGTATGGACACTGTAGGCACAGAGATTAATTTCTAATACAAGTACTCTATTACATCTTTTTGAAGCATGTCATCTTCATATTCACTTACCTGGGTTGTAATACTCATAAACAGTGACAGAAGATGGCTGCAGGAGGCCAACTTTAAAGCTCTGCTGAAGCCTAAAAATAAGGATTTCTGGCTCTTTGTGAGAAACCTGAAAGGAATAAACAGGGCAAACCTTAAAGTGTGACAGAAAACGACATGAAACATTACATAAAATTGCAATCAAGCCTGCTGCTCAGTGCTAAAAAGAAAGGGACTTGACGTTGATGTTAATTTTTGTTAGCAAAGTAAATACAATTAAAATATAATACAAATGCACAAGAATAGATGCACTTTAAGGCTTTTTTAATGAATTAGTGAATGTGAACTCAGACTCATTTGATGTATTCCAATAAATTAAAGAATGGCTTATGTTTTATAATAACAGAATCTGACTGCACTGTTCAATGATTATGATTAATTGTAATGTATGTACCTGACCTTTGTGAAGTGCCTTGAGACAACATGTGTTGTGAATTGGTGCTATATAAATAAAACTGAATTGAATTGAATTGAATTGAATTTTACCTTGAACAGGTGAATGATCAGGGACCCTCTGTCACTCAGGTTATCTACGATCTGGAAGTTACTGATGTAATGATCCACCGAGTTGGACAGCTACACATACAAATATATGAAATGTTAATAACCCTGGGTCAAGGAGCTGAGCATACGTTGGAACGGTTTGTCAAAATAAACACAAGATGGAGTATTTTTTGTATGCTGTATCCATCTCTAACTGCATAGATTTTTTTAAATCACCATCATACAAGGCATATTACCATTTCCAGGTCTGAGTTTTCTGGGGTGAAGCCAGTGGGGAGACTGATGTCAAGAACCACCATTCTGACATCTCTGGGTCCCAAAGCCCTGGAAAAGATAGACAATGAAAACATTTTAGATGTTAAAAAACATCAATATTTGATATTGGTGGGCTGCTTAATCCATGTCAGGGGTCAAATCTCTTCCTCACGCGGTGAGCCAAGTAATAGTGCCTCGTTCAAGACTGACGATAGGATGGAGCGGGGTGACTGAGCTCACTCTTCGAGATAGGGTGAAGGCTCTATCATCTGGGGACAGCTTAGAGTAGAGCTCCTTCTCCGCATCAAAAGGAGTCAGTTAAGTTGGTTCAGGTATCACAATGCCTCCTGGGCACGTCTATTTGAAAGTTTTCCAGGGATGTCCCATTTAGAGAAGCTACAGAACATACTGGAGGAACTACCTCTCTTATCTTGTCAGGGGTCACCAAGAATGAGATGGAGGGATGCTTTGGTTTTTCCTGGCTACTGTTAACCCAGCAACTCAATGTATGGATGGATGAGGATTTCATGAAGGGACTAAGTACAGCGAGACAAAAAATCTACCGTATCAGACAATCTTATAAGATCGATACTACAAGAACAAACACCTGATAACCTATAGAAGCATGCATTGATGAATTGTTGTTTTAACAAAGGGTAAAAGGGCAAAGGGTGACTTTTTGAAGCTTCGTATAGCATTATTTCTAAAAAAGACACATCAAATGTTTCAGTCTATATACTGTTCATGTATCAGAAAGGCTCACCTCACTTTGATGGTGATCTGGTAGGATTTTTCTACATCAGCTGGAGGCTTTTCTTGTTTTAAACAGAAACAAAAACAATTTTATACAGAATTGCAAAATGTTTGAGGGAGAAAACCCCTCCAACATTTCATTTCATATTTGACATTAAAACTGTTTTTTAAACAGCTAAGTGTGGTCAAATAAAAAAAAAGGACCTAAAGCCTGCATGTGTGAGATAGTGCATTGAGTTACCGCTGGATTCTGCAACATTAACACTGAGCTCAAAGTGCTTGCAGGGTGTTTTCTCTTCAACTTCGTGTAGCTGGTTGTAATGTGTCACAACCTTAAGAGAAAATTTAAGTAATAAAAGTTATTTAGTTAAGAAACATCTTTAAGAAATATGCTTTGAATGTCAAACATATTGCAACAGGATATTGTGTTTTTTCACATACTTTTAATACCCCAAAACAAAATAGTTCACTTCACTGCATAGTGGATTCCATATACAGGTGCATCTCACTAAATATCTTTGTTGCTTGTGTTTCTCTTTCTACCCCATTTTTTCCTTCCACTCAACTTTTCATTAATATGCTTGTATACAGCACTCTGTAAACGACCAGCTTCTTTAGCGATGACCTTATGTGGCACGTGGAGCATGTTAATGACAGCTGGACAGTTATCAAGTTAGCAGTGATCCCCATTATCCTACAGTCTCTAAATCCCATTTCTTTATTTAAAGGTACGAGTCTTATAGTCTTATAGCCATATGACCGGTGTTTTTAATTAAATAAATTATTACTAGTCTTGTGTAATGTTCACATTTTTGGTTTTTATTAGCTGTAAGCATCATAATTATGAACATTAATAGTTATAAATGCTTGAAATACTGTATATCACACTTCGGGTAATTAATATTTATATCATATGACTCTAAACTATGATTTTGAATTTAAGCTTAGGGTTCTTACTTAGATGCACTTGCTTACAAAGAAGTTGGCTTCCTAAATATTGGTTCATACCTCCAGTATGCCTTGCCCATTCCCTTGAGCCACCACTTCCATGTCGATACCAGCAGGCAACTAAACAGAGAGTGTAACAAAGAGGGAGATTTTTGAAATAAAAAATAAAATAATTTTTATGGCGCTCTAAAGACAATAATAAAACGTTCTGTAAGCTCTAATCTAATTTTATTAGTTTAAAGTTGTTGTTTTTTTGATCATGTAATTACATGACTCACCTTGGAGGACCGAGCCGCATAGGCTGTGTCAGGGTTAAAGTAGTAACGGATCTCCTTCCGTCCTGTCATCCTGATGTCCACTTTCAGACTGAGGTCAGCAGGAGGAGGCTGGCTGATCATGTATTCTGACAGAGCCTGGAGTACAACCATAGTGGACTGCAGGAGCAAAGAGAAGAAAATAGTGTCTACAAAAGGTGCTGCCACAAAATATTAAAAAATACCAACTTTTTATTCTGCACTTCATGTCATGTGACAAATGGTATAAAATATTCAGCTGAATCAATAATTAAAAGCAATTTTTGATTTGTGGTAAATAGAATAAACAAAATGGAATGCCAATAAGTATTTATCAGGTTTAGACAGTTAAGCCAAAATTATTTAGATTTAAAATTATTTTTATTCAACCAAGAAGTTTGTTTCTGATAGGAAATTACACAAGCATCAGTCATGAGATAACACAACATTATAAATGAGGAATCCATTTATTTTAATTTTAATCAGATTTTAAAAATGGCATGTCTTATAATTGCTGAGCTGAGCAGTTTTTTGCATGCTTCCTCTGGCATTTTGATCATTTATTGTTGTTGATAGGCTAAAAGTCATCACACAGCTCTTTAGCTCGTTCCACAGATTCTCCACCAGACTCAAGTTCGGACCCTGCTGAGTGGGACACTTCGAGTCATCAATGTTATTTCCAGTCAGAAAAAACATGTTGGTAAACTTTAAAGATTACTTTAAGTCAAAATCTGGTAGGGGTATTAATCATTTTGGGCATAACATTACACTTTATTAATGTATATATTATTCCCCTTTAATATACTATATAATATATTAGGTATATATTAGTATATTATGAGGGAATAACAGGTTACTAGACTTTGGTACCTGAGTTGAGCCGAAGCCTCCACCTCTTCTTCTCTGACTGTTGAGCCACTTGAAGGGTGCCGCAGCATCCTCCATGCGTCCCAACTTTATCAGAGCAAGCAAAGCATAGCCGGTTGCTTCCAGCGTGAACAAGTGGTTTTCCTTGTCAGGCCAGTGGCTCCTGTCTAAATGAGTGAGCAGAAAATAGACAGGCCTGATGGTTATAGTGATGCATCTGCAGTGACTAATGTTTCTGCTCTATAAAAAGATGCAGGAGAGGATGTATAAACATGCTGCATTTCCTACAACAAAGAAGGAAATAAATAGCTGATATATCAGCTCCCTTAACTTTTTTGCTTAAGAATTAGAAATTTGACTTGTGCAGAAAAATAATGATTGAAACAACATAATGGAAGAGAAAATTTGTGCTCAAATGGTTAAAGGATGGGAGGGGATTCAGTAGTTTTTAAGCATGAAGGTCAACGGAAGGGTAATCAATTAGCCTGATCAAAGCACCATCATTTGCCCATGAAGCAGAATCTATGAAATACCTTGAGATGCTGCTTCAAGTAATGACAGATGAAGGTCGTTATGTGTTCCCTGCAGAGCCAGAGCATAGGAGGTGATGGCCACCGTGTACGGCCTCCTTCCACGGGTCTGCAGGGCGTTTCTCAGGAACTGGGTAGTCCAGGTGATAGCCAGCTACAGCAGATAGGAATGTGACATTACAGACTGCTGATAATTTACCTCACAATAAAGAACCTCTTATGAGTCTTTGGGGAAATCTGTTAATCAATAATACGAAGGAGGTTTGAACCAGTGTGGGAGTGAACATGCAGTCTGCTGAGATCAACCAAAACAATATTCTACATGATTTTTTTGATTTAGGTCACTTTTCTTGGCAGATATGAATGAATGTGATGGTGGATCAGTGTGCAGCTGATTTTCTGTTGTTCTTATTAACTAAGTTCTTAAGAGGTATGTAAAACGTCTGTCTTTTTTCATCTTTACTGATGTATTATAGTTTACAAAGTGTTTTAGGATTTATCAAAAAAATGTTAAAACCTTTTTAAGGTAAAGCTTCAAACTACACTCATCAGACACTTCATTAGATACATCAGTTCAATAGCTTGTTAGCACAAATAGTGAATCAGACATTAACAAGGCAGCAACTCAGTGTGTAGTTTTGTCAGTGTGGTGGTTCCCACTAGAAGTCACCTTTTTGGTAAGTAGAGTTCACCTCTGTGTGTAATTTAATGTAAATATGAATCTAGCTGTTCTGTGAAGACCTAAGAGGGTTTGTTTAGAGAACATTAGTGAATAAACAACATCATGAAGATCAAGGAACGCACCAGACAGGTCAGGGATTAGATATGGAGGACATAAAAGCACAGTAAGGTTAATAAAACAAAATCCCAAACAAAATCCCAAACTAATCCCATAATAATAATAATAATAATAATAATAATAATAATAATAATAATAATAATAATAATAATAATAATGTATTTATTTAAAAATAACTTTTTCAGATAAAAAAAGTATTTTGCAAGCCACATATGTGCTTTAGGGCATTAGGTTAGCTCTGTGCTGTACTTAAAAACTACCCCAAAAATTTTTAAATTAAAAACAAGGCAGTTAAAAAGACAATAAAAAATATATATTCGTGTGTCTAAATTACCTCCTTATCTGAGCCATCACAGTTGATCCATGTTTTCCCAGCTTCAGCAATTGCAATGTGGACAAAGGCTGTCAGAGTTATTTCTGGGTCATCACCACGCAGACCGCCCTGGAGAATGAGACGGGAAAATGGGGTTTAGGAAAAGAATTAAAACTTGAATGCTTTGAGATGTGGACATAAAAGGTTTGTTGTCTTATCCGAATATTCGTTTTTATGTAATATTTACATTTCTTCTCTTCCCCTGCTTTTGAACACTTTCTGTTTTTAAGTTACTGTTTTCCAACAAGTCTTTAGATTTAAATAGCATTTATAAAAATGACTTATAATTGTATATTAAATTCTAATAGAACCTAAATATGTTTTTGCAAATAGATAATCGATTTAACTGATAACATGATTAACAGTTCTTGTTGAATGTGTTGTTATATTATTGTACTTTCTTCACTTTCTTTTAAATATTTCAGTTTTTAGTCTGTTGCAGAAGCCAAAAACATTAATGCAAAAGCCCTGTCAGCCTCAATTATATAATTTGAACTCATTATTTTGTATCTAATTTTCCTAAACTAGGACCTTTCTTTGCGTCATAACTGTTGGGACGCATAACCTATTTAAATGATCAAATCTTCACTGTCTAATTTACTCAAAAACAACAGTTTGACAACAACAGTTATATTAATGCTTAAATTCTCACAATTAATTGACCATCACATATTGGTGAGATATCTGTGAACTTTGTAATGACATTCAAGGATAGAAAAACACATAGTAAAGTTAATATAGAACACAATAATCCCATGTCTTGGAGTGGGGCTTTAATAAGTGTAGTTGATCTAGTGCATAGAGTCAGTTAATATGTTAGTTTAACAATTTATAGAAGATATTAAAGAAACGGCCAAGTTAAAAAAAAAACGACAATCTGCAGTAAGTATGCAAACACCATAGTTTGTGTTCTTGGAAGTGTCTCACAGTCATTGTGGTGGAATAAACTGGGTTGTCCTCTTTGTACGCTCCTTTAAAACGTCTGAGTTTGTTGTTCACAAGGTAGAGCAGAGGGTCGCACACTTGTTGCTGGTTGATACTAATGATAGAGTGAGCCATGGAGAACACTTTGATGACGTACGCTGTGATCCTGCAAATTGAAATTGAAATGAGCCAACATTTGAACGCATGTTCAGAAAATCTTTTAACCCAAGGATTTAATGGACTAGTTTTAAAGGTGTTTAACTATATTTGTAACTCCTCTTACACATGATGTGACACCGTCTCTGCTCCTACTATAAATAATTAACAATAATCCATGGCAGGAAAGCTGGAAAAAATATTTTATGCTTTTATCTGTTTATCCTATTATGATGCAGCCCTTAAAGGGAAATTGGAATTACCAGGTGAAAGCTTTATTAAAACTGGTGATTGAAAATCAGCAAGAAAACAGGTGCATTTCTAATAACCTATATTTGTGAATTTTCTTCAAATGTAAAAATGTAACATTTTAGGATTACCATGTACTTGCTCCTTGACTCCTGTAGGGGGGGTATGAGCCATCACTCTTCCTGTACGCCAACTGGTTCTCATAGCCTAAGAAACACAGCAGAAAACATTAGATGGATCAAATGCAAAAGAGTGAAATATTTCAACTTTCAGGTGCCGGAAAAAATAAAAAAGTAAATTTTTCCCATATCAGTGAGGTGTTACATGAAATCAATGGAAGCCTAAAGATGTAAGAAGTTATTTAAAAGGAAACTATGCTCTGTTTTTAGATTGTTGAGCTTTTAATAAGTCTGACAAGTAACTTGTGAAATTTGGAAATGTTGGCAGCTTTTCAATATCCCAAAGTTAAAGTAAGAATCTATATTCTTACAATACATACCCAAATTTATGTTTTCAGTAATGCTAACTGTGCTAATCGCCAATCTAAGGCGATCTAAGTTTAAAATGTCAACTCCGTAATGATTTGGCATTACTGCTCTCATTATTATTCCATATATCATTCAATACATCAATATAACCATTACTTGAGTGTTTATTTAAGTAATCTATTTGTCCTTTAAACTGCTACTTGATCAAGTCATCCTCAAGTGCCAAATCTGTTAACTGACTGCTCAATGTATCCTTGTTTAACTACTAATCATCAAAGCCTCCTTGTGTCAATTTGTTTACTGTATAGCAACAATTTGCTTAACATCCACTTCATCACTGTCTAACCTCTCCTGATGTATCGGAGAGCCTCAACCCTGCGATCCACCCCTACACTCTCCCAGTTGTTGTTTCGGTCCAGATAGAGAGTGGCAATAAGTGGCAGAGTGATAGAGGCCAAGTTCTGCTCCACGCAACCACCAGGCATTTGGATCAGAGACGCAAGTGAGTCTTCGCTGATAGAGTTATCGATGCTGTCTGCTAAAACATTACCTGGAAAGAAACATTACAGGAGAAACAATCAGGAATCATCTGTTTCTCTATGATATTATTTTTAAATCGCTGTTCCTGCTTGATAGGTTGGTGACTCACCTCTGACATTAATGAAGGTCTCTGGCACAGAGTTTGGCACGACTGACTCCAGTTCAACCTTGCCAATGCGAATAGTCTGAGTTCCTATAATACATGGAGCAACATCAATCAAACATTGAAGTTTAAGAAAAAAAAAAATCTTTACAACTTCAAAATTTTAACTTTAACCAAACACTAAATCCAAAGTTGACTCTAAAGTTGCACCCTATGAAAAAAAAATCATATTTTAGACACAGAAAACTTAAATATTTCGAAAGTATCAAACAAATAAATAACAAATAAAGAGTTAATTTAAAACCAGTCTTTAGGGCCGCTCCCTCAAAATCAGATATGTATTTCCATTTATAGACGATGATGTAGCGTCCGTAACTGCACATTCGCTGATCATAAACAGAGAATGAATTTCTGCCGGAGCGTAAAAAGATCTTCCTTCGACACATTTTGAACAGAAGTGTGGTGAATCATTGGCTACAAAGCAGGGGGTCAACAGCCACAGAGGTGACATTACTCACCGGGTGGTTTCAGTGAATAAAAAAATTATCAGGTAAGAAATGTGTTAGAACATAAATTGTAAACAATTGCAGAAATTACAACATCAATCTGAAACTGTCATAAATTGAAGTTTTTAATTACAATCATTCACGACAGTGGTGAATTAGACTTTAACAGGGTTCACAAAAGAGTGCTTTTAAATCCCTGTATAGGGGGCCAGACAGGTAGGTCTCCGAGCCTACCTGTACTCTGATAATTTCTCTCGACTTTCTCTTCCTCAACGATTAAATCACCACTTAAATCTTTCCTTTATGAGCTCACATTCAAGCTTTACTATCAATGAACCCCGTGTTTGGCATCCATATGTCATGTCATTACTCTTTGGCAACTTTGAGCTGCCTTGTGCCGACTTTGTTGTATTTACAATTTTATTATTTTGCATATCTCTCTCTTTCACACATGGAAATGAATATCCCATCACAAGCTACAAGCCTGAACACACCTGAGAGGAAACAGTTGTAAACACTATGATGTGTCTTTTAAAACTAAGTGGTTACCAAGGAGTCTGCCATCCTACAGACGTAGCACCTTAAAATGTGCTCGAAATGTATAGAAGATAAAACTACCTCCTTGAGTAGACGGATTCAACACTGTACTCCAAACTTCAGTCTTCTGTACTCCGTCCAGCTGTTTGGGTCATAAGTAGTTTATTACACAAACATAACTAAAATCTAGTTGCAAACCAAGATATTTGCAAAGTCAGAAAGAATTGAGTATAGTTCAGTTTAATTATATACCATTATTTCACAACAACGACAATCTAAGATTTCAGTCAAATTCAGTTCAAGTTTAGTGACTCACCACTACTCGCAGAAATTTCTGGATGCGGTCACCCCCAGTCATGTCTCTGCCAACCACCATTACTTCCAATGGAAGTTTGCCCACCACCAGTGGTACAATGGTGTAAGGCACCGCCACAGAAGAGCCCGCCGGCAGTGTCACTTCTTGGGTGTGTCTTTCCTTGAAAGCGACGCTGCACATGCCTTCTGTCTTCATCAGCACCACCCTAACCTAAACAGAAAGAGGTAAGAGGAAGATGAGTGACTTCAAAGATGTCAGAATAAAAGGAAAATTAATTGGATTCTCTTACATGCATCTCGTCGTAGCCATAGTTGTGGACAACAGCTTTTATCTCAACCTGTTCATTCCTCGCCACAGAGTATGGGAGCTTTAGGTCGACAAAGAAATGCTTCCAAGTTTTGAAATTGTATGGCTCCGCAACACAGAAACCTACAGTTCAGTCAGATGGTGATCAATAATGAGTTTTATGTACCATCACCTGGGCTTTTGTGAAGTGTTGACAATTTTTTCTGCCTTTATACTTATATCCATTTCTGCTTTAAAAGTTAAATAAGCTACCGTTACCTTTTCGTTTATTCAGCTTTAGCAGGGGGGAAATTAAACAACAATTGATACAGTAGTCCAAAAGCCTGCAGTCCAAATATTATTTAAAGTGGAGTGTATTTCCTGCCTCACACTCCACCAGCTGTACCTGTTTGAGGTGATGCACTGATGGCTAAAACTCCCCACTCTGTGATGCTATCAGGTAAAGGATTTTCCATATTTTTCAATGCCAACCTGTTGATCAAATTCATAGCTTCATTATGTCAGCGGACACAAAACAAGCATTTTTGCATGCAGAAACCTAAACATAGTGAGTAGTACAACATAAAGCACCACAGGACAATACTGTGGTATCAATGTTTTCTTTCCATAAATGTAATTGGGTTTATCATTTAAAAAATTGATATAAAACCTTTCAACTAAACTGTAACAAAAAAACAAACTCAGATGGATGGATGGACAGACAGACGAACATACTCTTTTTCCAAATTTATCCTGGAACTTTTACCTGGAGGTATAGAGTAAACCAATCCAGTAAGAACTGTCTTGTTGAATGTCTTTGTGTGCTCTACAAGTAGCACTTTTCCCTTTAAATAAGCCTAAGACACAATAAACACACACATTTCCCTGTAGCTTAAAAGTTGTTCTTGTAAAGTAATATTGTATTTTGCATGGGGTCTGGTAAATAAATACATTAGGATTGGCATCCTAATCCTTTGAAATGCTTGATAAGGGAATCCTTCTTTCAAATTTTTTTGTTTTTTTTGTAGTAACTGCCTGACCTGTCATTTATTAGTCTGACCACCGTGAACCCCTCAATAGAGGTTTTTGATGGTTTTGTTGACAAAGTAGATATTTAAAAGAAAGCAAATCCAATCTGTTGTGTGTTAAGCATTATGTTCTGTATTGAAATCAAACTTTGTTTTTTGTATCACTTCAAAGTTTTCTGTCCTACTTTTGAAGACCTGCTGTCGCAACAACAAACTTAGTGCAAGGGAATCAATGAAATGTACAAATGTAAAATAAATCTAAAGAGAGAGCAATTCCATGTGTAAGATGAGATAAAATGTTCATTAGAAGCTTATTGTTCAGATGTAGCAGCTGCTTTCGTGGTTCACTCACCCGTCTTTGTCTGTCTCGCTCGGCAAGCTCACATCCATCCACAACCAGGACTCGTAGAACTTGGAACGAAGATAGACCTCAGTCTCATCCATGTACTCCAAGTCTTCTTCTTCATCATCCTCCATAATTGGAATCCTCATCGAAACATGTGCTTCAGCACGTACTCCTGTCACTTTGTCTACATTTGAATAGACTATACCTGGTATAGCTTGTGTAGTTCGTCCAGATGACCCCGTCTGGCGCGAACCCCATTCTGTTTAAAATAATTATGATTTCTGCTTGATAAATCAGAAAAAAACAAACACATACACACAAATGATATTTGAACAGTTGGAGAGGCTAAGTTTTTTTTCATGAAGAAATTCTGATAATCAGAAAAGATTTTACTATTAGGTTGTAAGACTTTGTGTTATAACCTCTTTTTTCTGTTGAAATTGTTGCACAGTGAAACATTTAACAGCAATGGGAATCACAATGACCTTACTTACATACAATTTTAATATGTAATTAGTTAGGTATGATTTTCACAAACTAACTACACAACCAAAAACTTAAAATGAAACAAAATTCAAAAAGTTGAGGTTGAGTTTTTACCGAACATGCTGTTTTTGAGAACTATCGTCGTTCTTGAAGCTAATCTCGGTCTCAAATTGGGCATCGGTGGAGGAGTGGTAGTTGGAGGAGCGGTGGTCATGGGTGGAGGTGTGGTGGGAATCTCTGTGTTGAAGACCTGGTCCCTGTAAGTGGCGCAGCAGTAGCGGAAAGCCAGGATGCATTCCGGGCCCTCAGTGATGTAGAGGGAGCGCCGGGTGCAGGAGTACGGCATTGGAATGTCCCTGAGGCCGTCTTTACAGCAGCGCCGCTGCAGCCTCTCCTTATAGTGACTCTCTGAAAATAAAGGGATGGGTGAGAGGAAAAAAATAGGGAAATTAGAACCTATTATTTATACATTCACTATGACATCTCCCTAATAGTGGGTACTTTATTTACAAAATATTTATACCGGAGGAGGTATTGGCAGATGGTGCACCACTAGAGGTGACTGTAATGTACTACATCAAACAGCAACAGTTGCATAAACTGTTCTGTCATTAAAAAGCTGTAATTATTGTTCAGTTGTTATGGATAGAGGTGGAACCATACCTCAACCATCTTCAACTGGCATACAAAAAATAAAACACGCTGTACAAGTGATCCAGTTTTAACAGTAACACAACCTGCTTTAAAGCACTTGAAACATCCTGCTAAATATGGAAGGTTGCTTTTTGTTGATTTTAGTTTGGTTTCCTTTTACTTCAATCACATATTTTCCTTGACGAAATTGTTCAGCTGGATGTGAATCACTGTTTAATTAACTGGAACCAATCTTGTTTTTCTAACCAGTCACAACGAGTAAAATTTAATTCTGTCCTCTCCACCTCTTAAATCTTTCATCTTTACGCTGTAAACTAATGATTGCCTCAGGTCTCAGCCCAGTCACTAATGCCCTTTTCTCACTGGCTCTATTCAGCCAGCTTGGCTCAACTCATGCAGTCTCACTCTACTTGGCACGGAAGCTGTTGTGTTTCCATGGGCCCACTGACTTCTGGAGTTTTGGCTTGAAGTCCCACCTCCCGCCATCATTGTAGTCCGCTGTGCCGCAGTTAACATTACTGTGTGTGGCAGGAGAAGCAGAGAGAAGAGACACCAATGTCTGCACTGGTAATGCTCCAAGGTTTGCTTGAAGGAGTTAAAATGTTGGGCATTATGAGGAAGTTTTTGTGTCAGCTATGGTAATAACAAGGACTTTAAAGTGCAAAACCACGGACTTTTGACTGTGGTGATGTAAGATTTACATTGTATTTTGGATATTTGTGCTCCGTGGATTCAGTGGGGTCTTCCTCCCATGTGACCCAATCCAGTTTCACCTGCTTCGGTCATGGTGGTCCTTAATATTATTGTGGTCGCACTTGAGTTCAATTAACTAGTCCCTGCTCTACCTCCTCGAAAACCTTCAAATTTCTTGTGGCTCCATGGCCAATCAGAGAACAGCTGTCTATTCACGTCACATGTGGTCCCAACTCAGCGCTGAAAAGGAAATTTTGATTTCAATGAGACATTTTTTACCTGGACAAAATATATATATGAGAGAAAACAAGAGTGCTAAAGAGACCTGTAAATCTTACGGAAGGCAACACAGTTTCAAACTAGTCAATAAATCAATTAATCAGTTTATCCACACGATTTAACAAATTTCATCATTAAATCACAAACACATACTCTTACAATACCTAAAGTACACAAGTGAAAGGGGAGCAGGAATCACACATAAGATTCATTGACGTATTACATCTTTTCTGTTACTCACCCAGCTGTGCTTTTCGTTGGATGAGTTCAGCAGAGCGCCTCCTTCTGGCACTGCCTGGACACTGTAGGGCTGAAAAACAAAATGTTGGAGACGTAAAGTCGGAATATTTTTTGAGCATGTTTTCAGGGCTTATTAGTAACTTCTTAAAACAAAACCACCCATGAGGAAGCTTCACATTTAACAAATACACATAAAACTAACCTGCTCTCAGATTCTCTTAGGGCAAAAAAAAAAAAATCAAAGCAGTTACAGTTACTCATGAGTTCTTTCTGTAAAGCTGTTATATTCTTAATAGGTAAAAATTAATAGTAACAAGGAAGGAGCTAAACAAAACAGTTGAGGCCTTTCTTCTTGGTATTTTAAGATGTATTTTGTGAGGTTGAAACCATTCTCAAATCTTGTTAAAAGATTATGGTAAAAAAAACCTCTAAACTAAATGTGCAAAGTAATGTCATTCTTCTAGTGTAGATCTGTAATTCTCCTAATTCTATAACAGAGTTGATGTTTGCAAATACCCTGTCGGGTTTGGGTTTTGACTCCACCGCTGGAGGAGTAAAGAAGTCCGGCATCGGTAAACACTCCTGTTGCATCTCGACCTCCTCCTCTGGTGCAGCCGATGTCTCCGTGCTCCACAACGTCCCAAATCTGAACACAGTATTCAGTTGAGAAAAAGGCCAAAAGGTTCATATGGATTAATAAATTTTTTTTATAACCTGCTGCCTTGTAACACCATAGCATATTCCAAATGTAAGTATGATGTTCATTTTCCCCCAGATTTTATAAGTAAATATAAATAAAGACATGCCTTTCTCTGTGTCATTCGGTCCCCGTTGAGGAGGTACACAGCATTGTCCACAGCCACCAGGCTGACCTTGGCCCCTGGGTCGCCTCGGATCTGGAAGCGAAAGCTTTTCCCAGGTGTATAGTGTTGCTGTACGGTGTCTGGTATAACTTTTAGCTACAAAAAGACCAACAAAATTCTAAATAAAACTATAGGAAATAACATTTTCACAACATTTTAATAAATGATTAGTCCAAACATCTGTAAAAACAATCGAGCAACATTTTTTTAGCTATCTCTCTGTACTTTCTGCTATTTAAATACAAAAAATAGTTGCAGAAGTTCTTATAGGAACGTTTTCTAAAACAGCACATCTTTCAGTTTGTACTTATTGTAAGAGATTTTAATTTCTAGACTGTTGTAAAGTCAATCTTTAAATGCAGAATGGTTCCTGCAGGAAAAGCATCCTGATGCTGGCCAGCTCAACGCCTAACTTTTTAACTTGACATTTTAAAGTGTCCTTAATAGTTTTACAATAGTAAACGGAAAAGTACATGTAAACCATACACAGCCAAACCACATGTGATTTTTATTACTCATTCCCTGCATGAATCTATGGTTTTACAGCCCCTGTCACCACTGAGAACAACCTAAACACTCACCCCTCCAACACAGTTGTCCACCACATCTATCCATACTGAGTCCGAAACCAGCTCCTCCTGCCCTATCCAGGGAATACTGTAGAATGCTACGACCCGAAACGATGGCATCATCTCTGCTGTTACCAACAACCCAACGCTGGTCACCATCTGACTCGCCACATCTTCACGCTCAGCGCTTATGATTTGACCCTTATTCACCACCTGCACGATTTGGGGAAACATATTCAAGAGTTTTAATACAGTAGGTTTGACTTCTGTTTGTTGCACTACTTTTATATGCCATTGTACAGGAAATGTTGGCAACATTTGTCTTTATCTCACCAGGTAGGTGATGTGTTTGATGAATTCTCTGTGGGACTGGTGAGATACAGAGGCGGAGAACTGCAGGGTTAGTCTCTCTCCTACAGACACTGTGTTGGTTCCTGTGGAGATGTAGAGGTAGTTCTGCTGGCCCTGATTAAAGACCGTGTATGGATGAACAGTAACCTGTTGTTTGGCCTGCTGATCTGGTCTCAGGTCAGCTTGTGCTGTCTCAGCCTTGAGAGCAAAAAATAAATAAAATTACAGTTCTGTTTTTCAATTTTTTTTACCTGTTTAACCTTATCAATTCATTTATATATATATATATATATATATATATATATATATATATATATACATATATACACATATATACATATATATACATATATACACATATATACACATATATACACATATATACACATATATATATATATATATATACACATATATATATATATATATATATACACATATATATATATAATATATATATATATATATATATATATATATATATATATATATGTCTGTGTGTGTAGGCGTACTGAGAAATACTACGTAAATATAGGATATAGGTCAATTGTTGTTGCAATCATCTTATCAGTCTGAAATCTATCAAAAGTAAACCTTAAGGAGTAAATTATTCTTTTTAATCAAGGATTTTACTGCATGCATATAAATAGTTTTTGACCACATTTCATAACCATTGCATGTGTCAGACAATCTCAGGGACACAATCTGAGGAATAAAATAGTATTTCAGCTCAGTTTAATGCCATGAAAAAGGCCTTTTGCTCGGGCCTTGGTGGAAGTGTGAAATGTGTGCATATATGCAGCAAAATCTCAGATATTTGAATTTTCATAACAGTACATTATAGTGCAGTTATACTCACAGTGAGAGATAGAGAGTGTTGTAAAGTGGGCATGTTGATGGTGGCTCTGGTAGTGCCGGATGAGACGATCAGTGGTGAGTCCAGATATGTCAGCTTGACTAAGACATTACGGGCGGGGGACCCGTCATGTTGGCTCACCTGAATCTGAAAGGGTTTAAGAAATTTGCTGTTTCTTTTTGTTTACATTAGTCAAAACTAAATAATTATTGAAGAAGAGTGAAAACACCAAAGATAGTCCTTACTGTTAGGTCTAATGGCATTCCTGGCTTGAAGTACTTTGGTACATCTTTGAAAGATAAGACATACGGAGACTCCACGATTCTAATCCCAGTCTTTTCTGCCTCAACCAGATCGCTTCCTGGAAAAAGTGAAAAACTGAGTCAAACAAAGGCAACTATTAGCCAACTTAACTTAGCATATCTTGCAAAGATATTCATATATACTGAATTCTCTTACTTTTAATTTAAACCACAAACTTCAAAGTATCTTACTGGAGTGTGATTTATGTGATAGACCAACAGAATGTAGTGCATGATTGTGAAGTGAAGGGCAAAGGAGGCGCAATCTTGAAAATTGTTTCATAAATCTGATACACAAATCTTTTTGCTCTGATACCCCTGAATAAAATCCAGTAGAACCAACTTGCATCAGAGGTCAGCTAATTACAGTCTACCTATGCCTCAAAGGTCATTAGTGAACAAACATCACCAAGAAGACCAATGAATAACCCAGACAGGTCAGAGAAAAGGTGTAGAGAATTTTCAAGCAGCATTAGGTTATAAAACAATATCCCAAGTTTGAATGGAGCCCTGGTAGACCCAGCATCTGAAAATGGAAACAATATAACACAGCTGTAAACCTACAATGGCCTTTCCACCTAAACTGAAACGCCAGACAAAAACAGCATTGATTAGAAAATCAAATGAGTGAATTGTAACACTGGAGGAGCTGCAGCGATCCATAGCTTAGATGGAAAAATATGTCGATGGGATAACATTTTGTTGTAAACGCCAAAATTCTGTTTTCCACATGGATTGTGTGAAAAACAGGGTGATCCCATAAAAAAATCCTTTTAGAAGCTGAAAGATTAAAGACCGGGCCAGAGGTTTAACTCCCAGCAGGACATCCCTACCCTGAAACATACAGCCAGAGCTACAATAGAGTGGTTTGATCAAAACCTACTAATATGTTAGAATGGCCAGGTCTTGCTCTGTTCACCTCTGATCAGAGATCTTGATAAACTCTGGCCAGATTGCAACATACTGGAGAGTTTGTTTTTACCTGGTTGTGCCTCAAAGCAATAGAGAACTATAATAAGTAGTATAAAGACTAACAACAAAAAAATGGTGTAGGCTGTCATAGAAACAAAACAAAATTGTATTAAAATCATTTTTAATAAAATGAAATAAACCTAAAATGATAAAATAATTTGAAGTAACATTAATAAAATTACATGAAAGTAAATAAAATGCCCTAATAAACTCAATAATTTCAGGTAAACAGCTATTTGTGATATAGAATTATCGGTCTTTAATTAATATATATTAATATATGTTGTTTTTTTTTCCCAATCATTACAGCCAGTTACACAAATCATCAAATGAGTAGGTTGTTCCTCCTAAAATGTGACGGAGTCCTTACCTGTCTTGGTGAGCACAGACGCCTTCACATAAACAGAGTTTCCTACTAAAGCTTTAATGTTGGGGTAAGCTCTCCTGAGCTCTTCCACACTCAATCTGACAGTTCCTCCATCCAGCTATATGTGCGAGAAGAAGAAAACTTTAAATTTCAAAAGCGTTCTCCTGAATCCACTTTAGAAAAAACTAACACATCATGCATATTGTTCTAAGTGAAATAAACGTTACATGCTTGAGTTGATTTGCACTGAGAAGACATGCATTTTATGACATTTTCTGGTGGAGATAAGCTATCAGATTGGCTGGAAATATAAAGGACAAATGCAGCAAAGCATCTGTGTCAAACTCTCCGCAGTTAGGGTATAATGATAATGCAAAGTGAAGATTAATGTTTTATTCACAGCCATAGTTTTTAGACTGTGATGGTATAGGAAAGCCATGTAGGGGTTCGTGAAATAGAGTAAAGTAAACCAAGTTCTACATTTTTAATGGCATGCCCATTTATTTCTAATTCAATTGTTGACGTTCAGTTGTTCATAATGGTTTGACTTGCTGTGCGCATTGCTGAGCAGATAAACTGTAGTGATTTAGGGGCATAATCAATGTAAGGACATCTGACCACACACAGTAAAACACTTATAGAGGACATTATTCTAATCAAAGAGAAAAAAACCTTACATGAGTGAAAACACCAGGTAAACATGAGAGGACAAACTTACATCTGACACCTGCTTCACAGAAGGTAATCTTTTCATCTCTTGATTTAGTTTCACTCCAAACACAACGTAAGCCGTCCCCTGAACAGGCTCCCCGTACAAGTATCTAAAATTCAGTCACAAATATGTTGTTTTGCCCACAGTTAATGTCTTGCTTCCTGTTAGGTTTGCCAGGGGGAGACAATAAAATTTGTGCATGACCAACCTTGCAGAGATTTCTACAACCAGTTCGTTGTCATCCAAGCTGAGAAATGATTTTTTGGGGGTCAATGTAACGTTGAAGGCAGGAAGAACTGGAACATCAAATAATTACAGTTTAACTGTTCTTAATGTAACATATGTATAAAAAAGCTTTTCTATGGATTTGCTTCAGACATGTATGTATTTTCTCAGATGTTTGAGCTGTTTGATGAATGGTTCTCCAAATTTTTTGTAGGTCTTTCATTGTTTTCTCTCACGTTTTCCACAAATATCTCTGGTTTTAAGTTTATTGATTAGGAAAAATTAAATAGATAAATAAAACTCTATGTTCTGCCTGCCAAACTTACTTTTGGCATTAATTTCCCAGATGTAACTAAATAAATTACAAAAAAACTTTTGCTTCCTTTGAGACAAATTACAAAAAAAATAGATACTATGTTCTTTGCTTATACTGTTACATTACTTCATATCTAAGCATTAAAGATTTTCTTTTGAGCTGAAACCATTGCAAAATGGTTCCAGCTAAAAATATATAAAAGGCTTCCAATATAAACAACTTGAGCAAGCTTTGACATCTAAAGCTCAATGTCTGGGGTCATTTCTAGTATAATATCAATGAAACAACACAGATCAATATTCTAGTAAAGTACAGGATGTAAAACCATGATAAATCTAGTCAAACTAAGTCAAATTCACTTCCCCTACCATATTTCTTCACTTCAAAACGGGACGTGAATGTGTTCTGCTGCCAGTGGTCAAACTTTGCCGTCACTAGCCATGTTCCTTCACTGTAAAATATTCACATTACAGAAAGTCTTTAAAATGAAAGGAAAACTACCTTTAGGTACAAATAAAAATCTAAACTAGATTTAAAAAGGTGGCAGTTTTGTAAAAACAGGTGCTTGCTCTCCTTATACAAATCCGTGCTTAAAAAAAGTAAAACGGGAAGGGCGTCTGTCTGTCGAGGGTGGTGGGGATGATTAAGTTGATTAAATGCCCCCAAACTTCTAAAAAGCAATAATAAATTAGCACATATTTCCTTGGGGTTGAAATATGACATGTCAAAATGGGAAAGACAATAAAACATGCTATCCAAATAAGGCAAAAGAGTGCTGATCTCCTTTGGTCAGGAAATGACTGCATAAAAATAGCTACTTGCCCAAACCTGTGGTATGTCTACAGCCAGAACAATTACTAAAAAGCTTAAAACAAATGGAACTGTAACAAAAAATAACAGATGTGGAGAAAAGTTTGTTTTACCATCACAAACACTGAGGAGGAAGTTAATTAGAGGTAAAAATAAATCTGCAAAGCTCACTGACAGCTGCAGCATAAAAAATGCCTCCCTGGGGCATCCAAGTCTCCATATATCATATATTGCAAGATAGTAAATTAGTTTTTACATAAAGATGTCATTATCATAGGTTTCTGAAAAATTAACTTCACCACACTTGAGTTGTTGCCTTCCAGACGTTACCCTCTGTGTTTACGCATATTAAATTAGGGTAGATTGCAGCCATACATGAACATCATCAGACAGGTTTCTGGGCCATCACTGGGTAAATTCAGAAGGAAACACTAACCTCTGTTGAGTGAAAATTTTTTCTGTTTAGCCAACAGAAATAGACAAATATAAACTTTCAAGGCAAACATAGTACTACAACTTTGAACAAAAACAAAAATTATTGTAAAGATTTTAAAACAAAACACATCTAGGTTTCACCTCTTACGTGGTTTCTATTTATCTTTTTAGTGTCTTCGGAGCATAAAAAAAAAAATTCTTATAACAGGAAAACCTCAAGTTTTTGGGGAAAGGTTTAGCTTCAGAGCTTTCTTTTAAGCATTCTAAAATGGCTGTACTTTATTTTTAATACTGCAGAAACAGTTCGGTCGAGCTTAGACCGTAACAGATTAAAACCAAGCAAACATGCTCATCTTACTTGGAGATTTCAGACAGCGGGAAAGTATCTGCGATAACACCATGTGTGGCTCTGGTCCTGGAGATCTGGTTGACCACCACACCATCTGGATTCTACACACAAAATGTGTTAAGAGCAAAAAAAAAAACAAAAAACAAAAAAAAAAACACAATGTTATTTGAATGAAACATTGTTGGATCTCATGATTGATTAGTTCAACATTCTCAGAATTTAAAAGACCAGATCATATAAACCAGATTATTTACTAAAAAGAGTCTGAGTTTTCTTCAGTGGACATCTTTGGAATACTGTTTTTTTATGCTCTGTATTTATAGCAAAACTTTATATTTAAAATGATTTATCTACGTTACCTGAATGTCTATAGTGATGGAGCTGTCTAAGGCCTTAAAGAATGGAGAGGACACAAAGGTTCGAACACGAACTGGTAAAGACAACAAGTAAAAAGATTTTGTTATAAATACACTTAAGCAAATTAAGATCTTACATATATGAACATATGCTGTGTTCTAATCGTTCATGTTTCTTGAATGAGCTATTTAAAAATGTGTTCTGTTCTCACCAGTGTCTCCGGGGTTGTAGATGGGTTTGTCTGTTTGAATAAATATATACCCAGAATGAAAGGACACCATCAGCACTCGCTCCTCTGTGTAAATACCCCCAAAGTTCACTTGCAGATGAACAAACTTTTTCTGTTTCTCCTCACGATTCAAAAGAGCGGACGAAAGCTGCGATAACCAGGCATCGGGACAGAAGAGTTTGGAATTCATAACAGTTTATGGACTGACTTATACAGATGTTACAGATAAATCGTGACAAGAACTTTCAAACCATGGTTCTGACCAAATATTTCTTTGATTAAAGCTAAATGGTAAATTGTGTACCAAGAGAAAACTGTGCAATTGTTAACCTAATTCACCTGTATACTCTTGAGAACACGGTAACCATTTCCCTGATTGAGTGAGGCGGAGTCCTGGAGGAGCATAATTGTTTTGGTGAAGTCATGGATGGTGATGGAGACGGTGACAGGGCTGGCCGCTCCATCTGCCTGTAAGTAAATGTTTTCCTGGATGTCGGTCCTCAGGATGTCTGAAGCCACCAGAGTGAACCTTCATAAAAATAGTGCAACATTATACAATTCCTCCTGAAAAATGAAATCAGCATCTCCATAAAGCTTTTCAGCACAGAGAAGCATGAAGTGCTTTGCAATTTCCTGGTAGGTGGCTGTGCTCTTTTGTAATCACATTTTTTTCTTCCACTCAACTTTCTATTCATATGCTAGGATAAGAGCCAGATTCTTTAGCTATTACATTTTTGGCTTAGCCACCTTGTAGAGGGTGTCAGTGACTATTGATGAAGACAACAGTGTATCCCATATTTGTATAGGCAACATAAAATTTCTTGACCAACTAACTACTAAAATAGTTTTTATTAGTCTTATGTAAAATTCCTGTAGAAAAACTGAATTTTTGGGTTTTCATTAGCTGTAAGCCCCAACCAACAAAATAAACACTTGAAATATACACTATATGGCCAAAGGTATTAGGTCACCCATCAAACTTATTTAGTTCAGGTGTTCCAAACACTTCCATGGCTACAGGTGTATAAAATCAAACACCTAGGCATGCAGACTGCTTCTACAAACATTGGCGAAAAAATTGGTCATTCTAAGGAGCTCTGTGAATTCCAGCATGGTACCATGATCAGATGCCACCTGTGCAAGACCGGAAGCGAAATTTCCTTGCGACTTTGTATTCGACAGTCAACTATTTATGGTAGTATAACAAACGTGGAAGAGATTGGGAGGGACAACAACTCAGTCTCAAAGTGGTAGAAAATATAAAATCCCAGAGCAGTGACAGCAGAAGGGCATGGTGTACAGAGGTCAACAATTCTCTGCAGAGTCAAGGGCTACAGACCTCCAAACTCCATGTAGCCAGATAATTAGAGTGCACTTCACACTAGGGCAAAAACCTAAGTCCATAAAATATGGAGGACTGAGTTTGGTTTCGTCAGATCATCCTTAGGATGACTTGAACATCAGTGTTTAACCTCATAAATGAAGATCTGTAAAAATTGTCAAAGAAACCCATAAACACACCCCTAATCCTTGTGGAAAACCTTCCGAGAACAGTTGAAGCTGTTAGAGCTGCAAAGACTGAGCCAACAATATTCTCCTAAACCCTATGGGTAAAAATGTCGCTCAAGGTCATGTGTATGTAAAAGCAAATGACCCAATACTTCTGGCAACAGAGCATCACTCTGTGTGCAATTAATTTATAATTCTAGCTTGATTTTTACTTACTGAAATTACTGAAATAAACTAAGTTATTGAAATACGCAAAATCTAATCATGTGTCTGAATATGAGAATTGTTTTGCATTTGCATATGGTAATGTCAGAACATTAAATGTGAATTATAACTGAGTTATAAGACTCAGAATTGTGTTAGTGTTACACTTTTATTCATGTATTGTGTTTTTTATTGTAAAGTAACAGTACCTTTGTGAAGAACTGATGGTTTCCTTTGTATTTTGTCCGCTGAAAATGAATGGGGCAAGAATTCATTTCAAGCATAACACAGTGATGGGGAAAAAATAAAATGTGTTGTACTGGGAGTACAAGTGTGGTATAAACATAGAAACAGAAAAACACACATTTGTTTAGTTTTTTATTGATACGTCAAACAACATTTTTTCACCCTTTAATACCACATTAAATATATTAAGAAAATATACGGTTTAACTGGTAAAAGCTGCTTGAACATAAACATATTAACTAGGACAAAAGGGCCAAAAACTAATATAATTAGTGATTTCATATTAATGTGTTTTTTGTACTCATATTAATCTTGTGCTAGAATAATACCACCATTGATTACTTACTTATGAAGGTCCCAGTATTCTTCAATCGGAACTAATCTGGAGATAGGAATCAGAAATGTTACCAGAAGCTGCCAGATTTAAATGTTGCAACTGTTCACACAGTTTGACGTCTGCAAACACATACCTGTCACGCCAGGAGCTGTAAAGGACAAAGCTTGGTTAGTAATTCAAATGTCAAAATTCAAAAACAGCAGCAAGTCCTGGGGAATGAAAATCTTACCGTCTTCTGTTACTGTTAAACAGCTGTGCTTCAGAATGACAGAACATAAGGAGAAATAAAATGTGCAGCTTCCACAGAACCATGTTGCTCATCTCAGAGGTTTCCTTGGACTGTGGTTAACAACGGAACTCATCAAATTTGTAATCCTAAAGAAATTTCCTTCTTCAAACACTGCTGTTATCAGGAAGGGGGGGAGGCGTCAATCAATAATGAACAAACAGAAAAACAAACAAGGAGCAGCCGCTGAGCTTGGTCAAAGGGTCAGAGGTACATTGTGGGAAAGAGTAACTTCAGAGATTACAAAATACTTATTAGTTTAATGGATACATTTCTCTTTTTCGTCAGATCAACATTAAAACAATCATTGGTTAAAAAAGGGAAAACACAAATGATTAACAAATGTTTTAATCCTGTTTAACCACAGCTGCTCTTACTGGTAATTTACATATTCCAAGGGAGGCTGAAAATGAAAGTTGTTACAGGAAAAGAGAAGAACTTAGACCTTTTAAACTTAGTTATTTGACCCTGCCACCACTAAATGGGTGTTTTATTTAAAGATGGTAGTTAAATAATTATTTTCTCTATTAAAGGGCACCGTTTATTGTTAATGCACTGAGAAATGCTAAAAGCCACTTCAGATTCTGAACATATTTTATAGTTTTTAATCAAATCTTGTTCTGATAATCTCTTCTGAAAACCTACAGAAAATCTGCATGAGTTACACTTTTTTCATTTTGACACAGTTTAAATTAAGATCATGTGGACATGATCTCGACTATTATGATTTTTGTTTGACTTTTGTTCATCAGACAACTTATCATGCTATACTATTTATTACTTTTTTAAGAGCTGATGCTTTCATATTTCCTATGTAGCTCATCCAAATGTTATTAAAACGGCACAAAAAGAAATGCAACATTAACGTTATAATTTGTGTAGTTTAGATCCACCATAAAAATGATAATGTTAAATATAAACCTCACAAAACCTGTAAAGTATCCAGTAACATAAAATGCTGGGGCAAATTTCCACCAGTTTTAATACCAGATAACGTGGTTCAGCACTTCAAAGAGAAAAATATAACTTAATATTTGAATCGTTCTCAGACAGATATGACACGTAAAACATTCACAAATGAAAAATGTATTCAGCTGATGACCCAGGTTAAAATTTTCATTTCAGAGGATATTGTGTCTCAAAAAATACTATTATTAATAATACAAGAGAAAAGTAAAATGTTACAGCAGATCCCCTCAGTTTTTAAGCATTTACATTCTTCTCTTCTCCGGAAACAGAAAAAGTCCCATTTTGGTTATTAGCCAGCCTCAAAGTCAAGAGTCAGAATCTGAGTCGCTGTAGTCGGCAACCAAAGATGCGACTCCTTCAGAACATTTGTTTCTTTCCTTCTCCTTCCCACAGTCCACTGTACCAGTCTGTCTTTGATCTGTTTCCTTTACAATTTTTCCTAACAGCTCATTAGAACTACGGTCATTTTTCACTGCTACTTCCTCTTCTCCATGTGTTGATTCTACACATTGGGCTTCCTCTGTCTGTGCTACTAGTTCTTCTTCACACGTGTTGCGCTTAGACTTTCCCTGGGTTGTGGTGACGCACTGTTCATTTTTAACTCCAGATCCGCTTGAGCGTCTGCGAATTATTGGGCTCTGCGAGGAACCCAGGGCTTTGGCCACAGCTGCTTCTTTCCCCTGCAAACTTAGCTTATGGAGCAGACTACCTGCAGCGCCCCCTGCTGGCGTGGAGGAGGTATTAAACCACGAACGAGAGGCGATCTCTTTCCTCTTGGTGTGCTGTTTGTCCTCATAAGCTTAAACAATGAAAAGAAAGAAAAAAGTTTCAGTCATTTGATTAAATTCAGTTTTTATAAATGTAAACCAAATTGCTATTGCTGAATAGAAAATATTTTATAGAACCAGACAGAACACAAACCTAAAATAATACAAAAAATTAATTTCTTTGCTAATTATAATTTTTTCCTGTGTACATTTATGGGATATGTTGCACGAACACAGAAAATGTTTGAATAAAAAGGAATTTAATTTAAAATTTAAAATGCATGAGGATGTAACTACAATGATGGTATTATAAAATAAAACATTCCCATAAGTGGTACTTACAGTCAGGTGTCTGGTAAGTTAGTAGTCCAGCCAGCTTTTTGTCCTCCTCTTTCTCTGGCAGCAGCGGTATGGATAAGTTTGCCCTCATTCTTACAGCGTTATCTTTCTCCTCCTGCTCGGCCAGAACTTTCTTCTCTTCCTGAATCGTCAAATAAAGAAAAGGCGTCTGTTTTAAAATGCAACACAATACCATATAAAAAACAGAGAAAGAATTTTGCAAAAAAAAAAACTACACATGGCCAGACATTAATGGGAAGGTAAGGGAGTAATTCCAGAGTTTCTGACACAAGTCTTGCACTAAGGTTATCATGATGCTTTGGAACTTCACAAAAATTACTGCACGCAATTTTTTACACCGTAATACGGAAAAAAAGAAAAAAAAAGTGCAGCAGCACTTATTAATGCTCATAAATGCATAATGACTACTAAGCCCATTGGTTAATAGATATCTCTCATTCCAATGAGATGAATATTTGTAGTTTTTATGAGTCCGATTCAATCCACATCCTTTTTTGCACCCCTGCCTCCAACACCAATGTGATCCATGTGAGGAAGAGGGATTGCTCCGAGGTTAATGGCTTGATGCAATCGACCGGCCCTCCTTAGATAGACAGCTATTTAACAACTTAATTAATAAACCGAACTGGTCGAACTGAAATGTCTGTAAGTGAATTTGAATCTATCTCTCTGATCAGATTAAAGGGGTTTGATCTAATTATATATTCTTGCATATGAATTGGATCCGTTTCTCTTGTGAACTGCCTTGAGATAACATTGGTTTTGAATTTGCACTATATTTAGACTTTACTGAAAAGTTCGTGATTTAATCAACAAACTTTCCACCTTAAATGCTAGGCCAAATTCAGGGCATTACACCACATAGAACAATGTTTGTGTTTCATTCTGTATAATGCTTAAGCATTTGTTGCTATAAAGAATAAACCTTTTTTTGAAACTCCAAGAGCTAACTTCTTACTCTGAACTTCCTGCGGAGGGCGCTGTTGAGCTGAAAGTCATCCTTCCACCCTGCCTGATAGTCCTGGATTTCAGACAGAGAAGGGAGAGCCTTTGTGAGCTTCTCTTTGTCTTTCCCACCATGGTCCAGCTTGTACATGGCATCTGTCTCTAGCTTTTCCTTCTCTGTTCGTTCTGCTCCGAGAAGACACAGGGATGAACTGATTACAACAGGCAAAACAAGCATGCAAAGGTAACAAGTGAACACAAATCTTTCACCTGTGGTCAGGATCTGCTCGTTTTCGGCCATGTCCCAGCGCTCCTCTTTCCTGCGTGCTCCACTGACTATCACATAGTCGCATGTTGCAGGATCTGTCTGCATCTCAATGTAGTTTATACACAGGTGACATTTCATCCTGAACCTGTATGGGAGAACAGAAATGTCTTAATTTAAAACAAAATAACAGTTTTAACAGTACGGCTGGTGCTTCTTTGTTTTACCTATAGATTGGCGTGGTGTAGTAGTTCCCCACTTTCTTCTTCTCAGCATTGTAACGAACCCCTGTGCAAACACATTGTTTGGGTTATAAAAACAAAAAGATGCTTCATTTGACTGAATAAATGTGGGGTTTCTTCCACTTTAACTTACCCATGCCAATGTGATTCTTGCAGCCGTCACACCAGATGTTATAGGGCATTTCAAACCTAAATAGACAAAAACAGGCAGGTGATGCCAACATTCTGGCTGAATGATAAATATATTAAGCATATTCCGATTTATAAATATCCTTGCTTTTTATGTATTGTAAGTTTTATTTATAAAAACAAATGGGAGGGGTTAGAGAAAATACGCCAACATAAATTCACTTTCTCTTCATGTGGTACTAACCTGATGATGAGGATACCCTGCGACAGTTTCCTTGCCCTCTCCCGCAGGGCATGAGTTTTATGATAGCCATTGAGGGAGCCATGCTAAAAGGCAAAGAATGGCAAAATGGTAAATATATAAAGCACTAAGATTTATGCACAATAAGTAGTAGGTCAGATCTATCGCATTTACCTTGGCTGGATCAAAATCCGGAGGATAGTATTTGTTTGTTCCTTTTCTTTCACCCTGTCAAGAACACAGCGGGTTAATAAGGAGAGTGGATTTAATACTGAAACACACAAAGCTATAACAATTTTAAAAATGAGCCACCTTCTTATCCTATTAATTAAAGTCATTATGTGTAATTCATCCACTCAGTGAGGTTTAGGACATAACATAGATAAAATTCAGGTTTTATCCACATGGTAAACTTTAGAGACACAGAGAAAAACAACTATGCCACAAGTTCAGCATCTCCATTCCTTTTTCATTAAGATCAGATGCTTTATTTACTTTTTGAGCAGTATCTGTTAAATTAAATGCATCAATACAGACACAAGCAGGTTATAAACAATTTAGCTCACCATATTGACGACTGAAGATCAGCACTTTGCTCCTTTAAACATAAAATAGGACAAATATGTTACTGACAACATAAACAAGTCAAGCTCAGTTATTAATAGGCTTGTAGACAAGATTTCAACTTCATTTGCCCCTTTAATCCATTTTTTAGGTCATGGCATCATTCTCATACAACAATACGTTTCAAACTTTAGGTGGGGACTAACAACCAACAGACTGGTGAGAATGCAAGATTATTATTTATGATCTATGCCTGAAGATCAAAAGGGTTTAACTTATTATATATATATATATATATAATATATATATATATATATATATATATATATATATATTATATATATATATATATATATATTTATATATATTTTTTTTTTTTTTTTTACTCATTCTCTTCTATACTGCTCATTTCATAGTGGGTCACGGGGAGCTGGTGCCTATCTCCAGCAGTCTACGGGCGAGAGGCAGGGTGCACCCTGGACAGGTCGCCAATTCATCGCAGGGCAACACAGAGACATACAGGACAAGCAGCCATTCACTCACTCATTCACACCTAAGGGCAGATTAGAGAGACCAATTAACCTAACACTCCTGTTTTTTGGACTGTGGAAGCTGGAGTACCCGGTAAGAACCCACGCATGCACAAGGAGAACATGCAAACTCCATGCAGAAAGACCACCGGCCAGGAGTTGAACCCGGGACCTTCTTGCTGCAAGGCAACAGTTCTACCCACTGCCACCGTGCAGCCCTATATATATATTAAAATATATATATATATATATATATATATAATATATAATTATATATATATCTTTATATTAATATATAGTAAATTGTATGTATGGTGATGAACTCTCTAAGGTTGCAAGGCCTCCCTGCTATTAGCCCAATGTTTAGTTTCTCTGCTAGATTCAAATCGGGACTCTAGCTGGGCCACTCCAATAGATTAAAAATAATAAATAAATGTAAATGTTGCTTTTAAATCAAACTCTACCAGGGGTATAATAATTATATGCGCAAACCATATTATGAGCCAAGGCTTTTAAAATACAGTAACTTTCTTAATCGTTAGCCTAGCGACATGTTATCAGTATTATTTTACAGATTTTTTTATGTTATTTACATGAAATCAATTGCTTTGACTCCTAACTATTTAGATTTTTGGTAATATTGTATAACACCCTCACCAAAGGCCTTCGTTAGATTAACACTTAAACAAACCAAACGTACATGTTAGCACACTCTCTAAAAGCAGACCTATAAAGCTTTCAGTTTAATCTCTTTAGAGTCTATAGGAGCAGTTAACGGATTATATCAAAATTTTCAAAGAAACGGGGCGAAAAGCCAGCTAACGTTAGCAGCGGTTAGCTATATTTGTACCATGTGTATCCTTTCCAAGCAAAAAGTAATAGGCAGATAGTTAAATAACTGAAACAGATCACGAAGTGGGGTTTATTTGTTAAATGAACAAATACCAAACATAATTCTGCAGCTGAGGTAATAAAGCATACTTACAAGTTGTGTTTTAGCAGCACTGCTAAAAAAAAAACAACAAACGTCAGAGGCCAACGTAACTTTCGGGTCCAATCGGATGTTGCGTCACATTAAGGAGGCTTACAGGAAGTACCGGCGTCCGTCAGGAAAGAGTTTGTGGAATCTGTACATTTGAAAATGGCAACCAAAACGGAGCCGCACAAACGCTTCTTCTGCTCTTTTCCCGACTGCTCGGCTGTTTACAACAGGCAGTGGAAACTGGACGCCCATTTGTGTAAACACACGGGAGTTTGGCCCCACGCGTGTCACCACGAGGGCTGCGGTAAGTCCTTCTGCACGCCTTACCACCTGGCCCGCCATGAGCTCAGCCACAGCGGCATGAAGCCCTTCCGCTGCTCCGTGGAGGGCTGCGCGGAGGCTTTCACCACCAGCACGAACCTTAACAGGCACGTCAGCCGCATCCACGGCCGAGAGCAGAAGAAATACGCCTGCAAGTTCCATGGCTGCGGGCTGGAGTTCAAGAAAAACAAGCAGCTAAGGGCCCATATGTGTGAGCAGCATAGGCAGCTGCCCCCTTACCAGTGCACCCATGAGGGTTGCCAGATGCGATTTTCCGTCCCCAGTAAACTGAAGCGACACGAGAAGGTACATAGAGGTTACCCCTGCGTGGAGGAGGACTGCCCCTTCACAGGGAAGACCTGGACGGATTTACTGAAGCACAGGAAGGAGCAGCACAGGATGGTTCTGAGGTGTGAGCACTGCAGCAAGGAATTCAAGGACTCCTGGTTCCTCCACCAGCACCAGCGCGTCCACTCTGACACCAGGATCGTCTACAAGTGCCCCAGGGAAGGCTGTGGCAGGTCCTACACCACCATCTTCAACCTGCAGAGCCACATCAGCTCTTTCCACGAGAACCTGCGCTCCTTTGTCTGCACTTATGATGGCTGTGGTAGGGCTTTTGCCATGAAACGCAGCCTCCAGCGTCACAGCGTGGTCCATGATCCGGAGGGGAGGAAGCTGAAGAAAAGCAGACCAAAAAGGTCTATCGCTTCTAGATTGAGCGGCTACAATGAAACAAAGAGAGTGGTATACAAAAAGCACCGAGAACCTGAGCTAAAGCGTGAGACTTCTAAAGAGAAAACAGAGCAACCTAGTCCTGTTGTGTTGGTGCCACTCATGCAGGACACGTCTTTAATGTGTGGCCCTGCTGTAGAGACACATGGACTCACGAATGTCCTGGCTGCTCCTTTATCAGTGTAAATTTCTATAGAAGAAAAGCCCAGAAGGCACTTTATAAAAGAGTTTAGAATTTATTTTTATCTATGGTCACTGAGAGAATGGAAGGAAATGTATTTATATGTACATACACATGTGTAATGTGAAAAAAATATGTATGTATCTTGGGAGTTTTGACATTTTTTGGAGACATTTAATATTCCATGAGTTATTTGTTCTCTGTACCCACTTCATGTTCAGAGAAAAATGAGACTGGACCTTATCCCATCTGCCACCGTGGGCAAAGCAAATGTCTTTGTACTTCTATATCCTTGTCTATTCAGCAGAGAGATTTCATTGTCACAATTAAAAGCAGTTGATTACATTCTGTTTTATATGTTTCCTTCTTCAGGTTCCTTATGTAATGTTGCCCTTTGGTAGTGGACACAATCTTTTCATTTTTTGCAAAAACTGTAAAATGTCCAATAATTTAACTTGTACTGAAAAAAATAAATGAAAACTTGAAAACTAGTTTTTTCATTTCGTCAGATGAGTTAAGAGATTTATAAATGTGTGTGTATATATATATAGATAGATAGATAGATAGATAGATATAGAATAGAAATATAGATTAGAGATGTTTAGATAGATAGTATGATAATAATAGACTAGATAGATATATAGATAGAATAGGATTAGATAGATCATAGATAGATAGATAGATAGATAGATAGATAGATAGATAGATAGATAGATAGATAGATAGATAGATAGATAGATAGATAGATTTTTTTCAGCGAGGTTTTAGCTGTTTATTTTTCTCCTCTTACCGCTAAAATGTGTGTGGGGGTAAAAGTCAGTCTAAAAACGTTTCATGGTCTTCATCTTTTCATTCATCCTTCTCTCATGCGGCAGCCTGGCTTTTCCATACTTTATCAACATGCCTACTAATTACATCCAGTATAGCTCAGTGTACGCATTCGCTGCAGAAGGATTATAATTGAGTAGTAGTTTTAAGAGTGTTATACTTTAAGAGTATAATTGAGTTTTAATAATTTGACAGGGCTTTGTTCTGCTGATGGGAGCAATTTCAGCTGTGACGATCAAGGATGATTTGTGTGCTGGGTTGTGAATTTACTTTCTCTGGATTTAGTTCCTCACTTTCCAATTATAACTTGCAACACTAGCAGTGGCAGGCCGCTGCAGCGCTTTATTTTCCCCCTTGTCCGTTATTTTACATAACAATAAGCAGCGAGCTGAGCTGGAATTATTTTTCAAACTGCACAAAGAAACAGAACATTTCTTCTCTTCCTCATTTTTCCTGCAGCTTTTTTCACATCGTATATTTCAAACGCTGACACTACTACTGGCTGTCGATAATGGGCCCCGTTTCAACACCCCCACCCCCTTCATATGCTCCTTTTCAGTTCTCATTGTGGGTTAACAATTCCTTAAACCTTGTGGATACGAAATACTCAGTGTTTTTTTATTCCTTAAAGACAAACAGATTAAACAAATTCTGTATTTTCCTGGAAAAAAACTCGTGTTCCTTAAATGAAAATATTTCACATAAATGCAGATTATTTTTATTTTATTTAGTTTACTTGTTAAAAAGTAAGAAGATCTGTGTTTGACGGGGTTTAACGCCTCTAATTATTTTCCGGTGCCCTATTTAATATTTGGTTATACACTACCGGTCAAAAGATTTAGACACACGTTCTCACTTTATAGGTCTCTTTATTTTCATGAGTATTTGCATTGTAGATGTAGATTGTAGATGTAATATATATATTATATATATATATATATTATAATAAAATTCTATATATATATATAATATACTATATGTGTGTGTGTGTGTGTGTGATGGTAAGCGGACATTGCAAGATGAAGCACTTGTAGCCCATTGCTACAGATGAATCCTAATGTGTGTGTATGTGTGTGTGTGTGTGTGCGCGCGTGTGCGTGTCTGTGTGCGTGTGCTAGTCTGCGTGTGTGTTAAAATTTTGTTGACCTAAGGTTCCTCTTACTGTTTCTCGCAAACTTTGACTGGTTTGACTGGATCTCTGCTGAGTATGTTGACCTCTACAAATAGAAGAGGAAACAATGGGGCAGCCATTAGACTGAAAGGTTTCTGCTGACTAACTTGACGGAGAGAAAAGGTTAGGCTCAACACACCTTGATCGATACCTGAGATGACCCTCGAATGAGCGGAAGGTCAAGGTGACAGAAACATGAGCACATAATAGAATAGAATAGAATAGAATAGAATAGAATAGAATAGAATAGAATAGAATAGAATAGAATAGAATAGAATGCAGCTGATTTAGCTCCTTCCTGCTTTAATAATCCACATGTCTGCTGCCTGCTCTGTTGATATATGAAGAACGTTTGGAGGAAACGGCGAGCAGCAATATTGCCTGCAGCCGGGAGCGACTGTTACTGTCACTAAATCAATGCATGGAGTAGCATAACACAAACTAGTAATTACATGGAAAGTCTACCAGGAAGACTGGACCCAAGTTATAAAATACACAGCTTGCCTCACATATACTGTATAACGTGTGGAATACTTAAAATCAATAATAATAATAATAGTGGAGAGGTATTTAATTAGAAAGAAAGAAAGAAAGAAAGAAAGAAAGAAAGAAAGAAAGAAAGAAAGAAAGAAAGAAAGAAAGAAAGAAAGAAAGAAAGAAAGAAAGATAGAAAGATAGAAAGAAAGAAAGAAACCCTTTATGCATTGCAGGCCTTTTACATGCTCCTCAGATCACTTTTTAATTCAGTTACATTAGAGTTTGCAGGGCAGACAGCACTTCATTTACTGCGCCGAAGGGGTATTTATCCATATATTCTCTGCTGCATCCATTCTCCTGACCGATCTTTCAGGGGAATTTTTGATAGGACAGCGTCTCTTCGTGCCAAGTGATTTGTCTTTTCTTTCACGAAACTGCGTTCATTCTTTAAGGGCGGCCGCTGTTGGAGCAGTCAAGAGATTTTTTTCTGACTCTGCAATTTCTGATTCGTTACATCTGTAACGCTAATCAAATTATGCCATGTATTCTGCCTAAAGAAAAAGTATTAATAAAACTACTCCCTGTGCATTAATAAATCAATATTAAAACATTTTCAAAATGAAAACAAAAACAAACGAACTAACAAACAGAAAGGAAGATAAAGGCCTAAGTTTCCTCCGCAGTGGACATGTTCATATTTATCAATAATATTAGTTTCAAATTAGCAGCTTTTCATAATAGAGATCCTATAAATATTAAATGGGCCTGTCATGTCATCTGCTAAAAATATTTTACACATTTAAATGAAAATTAAATATTAAACAATGAAAAATTATGCAACGCTAAATTAAACAATTAACAACAGAACATGTATTACAGTAAAATAAATAGTAAAGAAATTTTAAAATACTCTGCCAACAAAAAAATTTATTTAGATATATCCTATTTACACCTTTGAGAAAAAAAATGTAGGAAATGACAAACAGCAGTTCAGAGGCATTTTCTCAGCACGACAAAGAAGCAAGAGGAGCATGTTAGATTCCAGCTGCTCGCTTTATCCTCGGCTTTTTAATTTTCCCCCTCAAGCTGCAAGAAGTTAGAGCAGCGTTACAATTTCATCCAAGCGTTCACATGGTCAGAGGTCAAGGACAGTTCTTACGAAGGGAAATCTGGAATGATAAAAAGAATACAAGCTGCGCCTTGTTCAGAGCCGATGTCTTCTATATCTACCCTGTAGATCCGGATTTGTGTCAAAATGACTGAAAGCATCACAAATTCGCTTCTAGGGGAGTATATAGTGGATTTAAACACGACGGCAGCGACGGATTCACCGCAGCTCCTGGGAAGCTGGAAGGTCGCTCCATGCTGCTTCCTGTTCGAATTCGTTTGGAAATGGGAGCGAAACCCTAAAAACCATGACGCCTGTTTTCGTTTTCAATTTTCAATATTGACAATATAGTAAATATTTGGAGTTTATTATATATATATATATATATATATAATATATATTATATATTATATATATAATATATGCTTGTTTAATGTTTAAAAGGGCATTCAATATTTTAAAAGTATGAAGACATGATTATTTATTCTTTCTTTCTTTCTTTCTTTGTGTGCATGTTTATGTGTGCGTCTACATTATTGAAGGCTTACACAGCGTCCCCACTTTACACATTGTGTACATTTAACTTTATTGCTTTAAAGTGAGACATGCTTATTTGTTATGTGTGTTATGTGTGTGTGTATTTCGGGGGGGGGGGTGTACTGAGCTAAACTAAACGTTGTGAGGATGAAGAAAACAAAGCACTCAGCTGGTTGTATGGACTCAAGGAGTAAACGGAGCTAAATCCAGAATTTTTCATGCAAAGTAAAAAGGGACTCTGGCTGAATCGGTAAGTGAGTTGGGGCTTTGGGGCTGATTGTTGGCTCGGTGCCTGTTGGAGCCGCATGGGTTTTAAAAGGACACCGGTGCTCAACTCTCGTTCCTCATGCAAAGGTCTGCTTGTGATTTAGGAGGCCGCGGAACCTGAATTACTTGATGAATTTTCTATCGATCCTAAACAAGCCAGATTAATCTCTGACACTGCTACTGGGTGGCGGTGCCGGAGCCGGCGAGGCCACTCTCTCACTCCCCGGTATTGGCTGAGAAGAATAAGGGGGAATAAAGTTGGCAAACAGCCTCTGCACACACCCTGTATGTACACAGAAGGAGGTGCAGGCACCGTGAACTCCCCAGAGTACTTCCTTTCAGCTACTTGCTATGTTTTATTTTCTGCTTGAGCTTTGTAGTCAGGCACCTAAAAGGAGGAAAAGATAGAGAGAAGATCAGGTGTTGCACATTTTTGTATTCAATCAAACTTTATTCTAATTACTATAGAAATCCTCTTCTTTTTTGGGGATTCTCTGCTGTTTTACAGGCTGCATGTCTGTTGATATGAGCGGACTGATACATAGAGCCACCAGGAGAAATGATGGACGCTTACAGGGAGAGGGTCTAATCAGAAACTGAGGTCATATGATCATGCGCGTGCGGGAGCCGTGTGTATGTTTAATTCCATTTCCTTATCCGGGGGTTCGTCCAAGAGGCGTGCCATTGGCTGACTGCCGTCACGTGGAATCCTAACTTTGTTCACTTGACAGAAAAGTAGGAGGGTTCAAGTGAACAGGAATAACCGAAGACTAAAGGGATGACATATAAATTTTAGTTATATATCTTTTCTAGTCGGTGTAATTTCAGAAAAAAGACTCAAATTAATGGCCATGAGCTCCTATTTGATCAACTCCAACTATGTGGATCCGAAGTTCCCACCCTGCGAGGAATACTCACAAAGCGACTATCTGCCCAGTCACTCCCCGGACTATTACAGCTCCCAGAGGCAGGAGCCTGCTGCTTTTCGGCCGGACTCTATCTACCACAGTGAGCACCACCCGCACCACCCGGCTCATCACCAGCATCGAGTCGAGCCGCCGTACACGCCGTGCCAGCGTGCACCGCAACCCGCTTCAGTAGTGACATCCCCCCAGGGTCACACCGTTCTCCCTGTCGGGTTGCACACCACCACTGTGTCGGAGCAGAGTCACCGCTGTGACTCGGTCACACCGAGCCCGCCTCCACCTCCACCCTGCGGTCAAACTCCTCGCAGCCAAAGCGCTTCTTCCACCGCGAGCAGCCGGAAGGACCCGGTGGTGTATCCGTGGATGAAGAAAGTGCATGTAAACATCGGTAAGAGCTGCATGGGAACTTTATCCACCTCTCTATCCCTCTGGCTGTAGCGGAGAGCTGGCCATGCAGACAGCTCGGTGTCCACCGTCTGCTCCTTGTGTTCCGTTAGCAGCAGAAGAGAGGAGTCGCTGCAGGGTTGAGATTTACGGTCGTCTGTTTGCAGGGTCAATATAATTACATCCTCCATAAATTTTTATTACATCTCTCAGCTGTGGTGTCTTTTGAAGTCTGATCGCAGTCTGCTCTGCCTTATGACAACTCAGAGCGAGCCCATAAGTTAGATTTTATGCGCTGGTAATTCGGCTTTAAGTGGTGCGGCTGTATAAACGGTGGACTCCAGCCTTCCGTCCCTCTCGTTGTTCCAAGGAAAGGAAAGTTTTATGGCAGATGAAATATTCATGTTTATAGAGCCGACCGTAAAACCCTAATGTGAAAGCGAATAGCTCCAGTCTGGTACGGCTTCTCTCGTCATGTTCTAACAGGCTTGCAGCCTATTGCGTTACAACCGCAGTGCTCATCTGCAGACAGCAAATATCAGCTTTGCACAGTCATATGATTGTGTTCACTCCTAAAAGTTTTGTATTTATGAAAAGCGACATTTGATTCTCTTTTCTTTTTCTTCAAACAATCCATGCAGTTGTCACAGTTAGAGACTGAAGTCCTCTGTGTCACATTTGTTTATAGTTGTCTGTAATTTTTCAGATTTGTTGAATCATTACCTAGTCAACCATTCAGTGCCATGACGCCTGGTGCTCCATCGTCCCCCTCCCCGCCTCCACCAAAACCACCGCCTTTGTTGTTGTTTTTTTTTTTTTTTTACTAGTTAGAACAAACACAGGATGACAACATCCAAGCATCCAGTTTGTGTCATCTGCTCACGAAATCGTCGGAAACGAGGTGTAATGATTGGCTTACGTTGCAGGCAAATTTGTCTTATTATTGAACATCTCGACACAGATTCGTATTCAAGCTGCCAAAGCGTCTGCGCTCACGATAGGAGCGCACACCAGGCCATTTAGATGTGAAGTGTCACTGCCGCGGGCCCGGCGCGTCACCTGGAAACATCTGGACAACCAGATCGCGCGACAGCAAAACGAGCTTCTGGAAATACTGCTGTTTATTGTTTTTTAGCTGTCTCTGACATGACACTGAGATCAGTGTCTCATTCTTAGTTTGTTTAGTTATTTTAAGGAACAATAGCACAGTAAAAGATTACTGCTAATATCAACTCTCGTGTGCCTAAATTTTATTAGCCTATAATATAGTTTATTTATTGTTCATAATTTATCCAGGCGGTTTATTATGAATTTGAAATATAGATATTAGCTGTATAAATAATAGTAGGCTCATTGTAGTTCTGTTGTGCTTATTGAGTGACATTCACATTCCTCTCCGTCTGTATTTGACTTTTTAATGCCTCGTCCCTTTGTTCTCCCACAGTCAATTCCAGCTACTCGGGTGGAGAGCCGAAGCGTTCGCGGACGGCTTATACACGCCAACAGGTCCTGGAGCTGGAGAAGGAGTTCCACTACAACCGCTATCTGACACGCAGGCGTAGGGTGGAGATTGCGCACACTCTGTGTCTGTCCGAGCGGCAGATAAAGATCTGGTTCCAGAACCGGAGGATGAAATGGAAGAAGGACCACAAGCTGCCAAACACGAAGGTCCGATCCGGGACCAACAGCACCACAAGTTCTCAGACTGTGTCTGCGTCTCAGAACCGCTCCTCCGGACCTCTATAGTGCGGCTCTTTGAGCTTTGGCAGTTTAGTTCAGAAACTTCTAGACTGAAAACTGAAGGCGTGGCTCAGCAGAACCTCCGGATGTGCACGTTGGACCGGAAAATGTACGTAACTCTTGAGAAGAGGACAAAGGCCACTCATTGCAGACAGCATGGCCCTGATCTGTCCCGTTACTCACCTATGACTTTGTGGGGGTGGGGCTTGTTGTAAAATGTTATTTAACAAAGTATGAAAAGGACAGGCATATGTCAGAAGCAAGAACACTAGTGCTACACATTCCAAATGTTTGTCCTTCCTGAACCCTAAGATCTCTTCTGTTTCTTTTTTCCTTTGGATTTACGCCTGCAGTCTGACTAAGCAGAACCACCCACTTTCCATGTTGTACCCCGAGTGTGTGTGTGTGTGTGTGCGCGTGTGTGTGCGTGTGTTTGTTTGTATGTTTGCTTGCTCATACTTTCTTTTCTTCTATTTCTTCTAAGAACATCCTCGTTTCCATGTTAAATTACACCAAACCTGAGAGCCATTTTTCATGTTTTCTGTGCGGGATACAAAGCAAAGAGGTGAATTTCACGACTTTGCCCATTAACCCGCCCCCTCTGACCACTACCCTCTCACACATTTGTAAAAAATGGAACTGTCGTTTCCTCCACATCCCCAACTCCACCCCCATGCACACACACACATACACGCGTAAAAACAGTGGAAGGTATCATATGCCCATGCTCGTGCCTGCAGCAGTCAAACAGAACACGTACCCGCAGGCAGAACCCAGTTGGCGGGTTGCTTTCTCGCTGCAATAGTTTGAACTCGGTTTTCTTGTTTGATTGGTGGCAGAATATCATTGTGATCATGTTATTATAGAGTTATTTCTATAGTCAGTATTGATTGTAAAACGGTACTCTGTGTTGGTACTGCTGAGAGTGATGCGGAAGGTTTCTGAGGTCCGTTTACTGTTCACCTGGTGGTGGGATACATAAGTATTTCCCACCGCTTATCGAACATGGACGGGCTGAAAATTTGCCCAGAGGACATTAACAATCACACCAAAATCGTACAAATAGTACTCAAACACGGCACTAAAAAATGTATTACTTATCACCTCACATGTAAATACACAATGTAAATACACACACACACACACACACACACACACACACATATATATATATATATATATAGAGAGAGAGAGAGAGAGAGAGAGAGCGAGATTACCTATAGATTTTTTCTGGACATTGAATCAGCACATTTTCCCTTTCCCGCTGCTTCGGATATTTATATTTTGTTCATCCGCCTGATTTTATCCTTCAAGTTTTATGTTTTATTTTAAATGATGCTGTTTTTATTCCGAATGCCGCAGTCGCAGGATGTTCATAGTGATGATGGCATTTGTTGAACATGTGTTACCTCCCGGATATGTAGATGTTTCTTTTTCTCCTTTCTCAGTGTCAAGCTTTCCGTTCTTTGTAAATAACTGAGAAATAGAAATAAATGACTGAACATGCAACATTTCTAATGTTATTCTACTTACTTTATTTTAAAAATACTGTTTCAGTTGTTTTTATATAACGGTATTATCAACTAAACACATTTTAGGGTTCTGTTTATCTTTAGGTTGTCTTCTCTCTGTCAGATTGGATTTGGAATATTCTCTTTTTAAATTATCATACTGTTATGGAAAATTAGAGTTTCTTTTTCACTTTTCCTTTGTGATTTGTCTGCTCTGCTCCTCCCTCCAGAATTCTACGCTGGAAGAAGTATTTGACACACAATAAATAATTCCATATAATCTCAGTGTTGGTTTTGCCTACAAAGCCACGGCGAGCTGTCTGCAGAAATCACCAGGCGGTGATGATTAATCTCTCCCGGCCAGGAGTGATCCTGGTACATTACGTCCTGTAATCTCGTTTTAAATCACAAGCCGTCCTTCCGTTTCTCTCCCGTTTTCTCCTTAATTTAACGGCAGCTCAGATGCGCTGCTTCCAGGCCTGGGCCCCCCACCCCCCACCACCACCCCCCACCCCCCACCCCCACCCCCCACCCCACCTATTCCGAATGCTTTGAGAACAAAATCTGATCTTTTGACGCAAACACAAATAAAATTTTCCTACATTTTACCTCACCAATCTATATTTTTGACCATCATTATGTGCACATGTGCTTTTCTTTCTTCTTTTTTTTTTTTAGATATTACCGAAAGAGAGCGGGCCGGCGCAATAGCTCAAGCCTTGACAACCAAATAGATAATCAACAAGACGAATGGCTTCTTTTGGGAGGTGCGGCTCTCGTATTAATTTTCATTTTCTTTTGTTTGAGCAGGTATCGAAAAATACAGAACAAAAGGAAGAGAACGAGAAAATAGCATTCCTCTCGATGAACTTTAAACCAAAAACTGTGCCCCCCAAATTGGTTCGTTCGCGCACAAAGAAGACTCTCTATTCTCTATTTGTTGGCTGATTTCTCCTCGGACCACTTGCCACGTAACCCCCCTTGCACATATATCTTTATATATATATATATATATATATATATATATATATATATATATATATATATATACACACATGGGTGGGTGGGTGTGTGTGTAAGAGAGTGTGTTTTATTTTATTTTACTTCATTTTATTTTGAGGGGGGGGGGGGTATCATTCACGCAACCAGGCGGTTTTGCCGTTTCTCTGAATGGAAATAGATACCCACACCCACCCTCTGCAGAAATGTCCACTACCATTATGTACTGGCCAGGGCAGAAAGGACAGCACCGCAAGAAAAATGCGAAAATTATTCAAGAAAAAATCATTAATCACTTGCTTTTCTTTAAACGCTTCTTCTTCTTCTTCTATTGTCATTCAGCAGCTCCACACAAGACCTCTATGCCAGGAGAGAGGGAGGGCAAAGAGCACGTAGGCACACGAAAAGAAAAAGAAGACGTCTTGGAAGACACATGGAAGACCAAGCCCCCCACCCCCACCTTCCCCAAGACACACATGCACACACCCATACCTCCTTGTCATCAGCGAGCTATTTTTACATCCCACAAGTGACTTATCTGCCCATAAAAAGAAAGTAACTTTTTTTGTTCGTTAGTACTAAGAACAGAAGCTCAGTAAAGTCAGGAGTCCTCACAGCGCAAGAGAGGATGGCCTTGAGGCTACTGGAAACCGCAACAAAGGTAAGAAGCCTGGGGAGGAATGGGGGTAGGGTTGTGGGGAGTGCGGATGGTAATTTAGTCTCCTCTGTCTCTGGTTATCCTGGTACTCTGAATCTGCTCACTTTTTACAGTTCTGAGGTCATGAAATTTTTAACACAGTGTTTGTGTTGAAAAGTTACGAGTACATCTGTGTGTGTGTTCCTGTCTTGGCATCACAGTGAGAACCATTTTCTAGATTTCACCATCAAATTGAGGACCGTTTGTACCAAAGTGAGGACATTTTGCTGGTCCTCACGACCTATTTTGCTAACGGTTAGGTTTAGGACTAAGGTGTGAATTGAGTTTAGGTTAAGGTTAGGGTTAGGCATGCACTGGTAATGGTTAGGTTTAGGGTTATTGTCAGGGTTAGGGCATAGAAAGGGTTGAAAACGACTGAAAATCAATGGAAGTCAAGAGTGTGTGTGTGTGTGTGTGTGTGTGTGTGTGTCTGTACAAGGTCTACAGAGCTGGCGGCATCTGTTGTGCTGTTTCATGTTTTTGCTCATGAGTTTATTTAAATGTTTCGTTCCAGTTTCGGCCTGACCATCTGCGCATTTGTTTGGTTTGTTTGTATGGATATTTCATTTTTCACATTCATCTGAACCAGCAGCCTTGGTTTTATGGCTGAAGGATGGTGTTGAAGTAAATTCACTTGGTTAAAACTCACCGCGAACTGTTGACGTAATGATCCACAAAGACAACCTAAAGCTTGTTTAGCGTTTAGTGCGGACCCATGCATGAGTGTTTTTTTTTTTTGTTCGTATTTTTGTTTTTTTCCCACAAGGTGCAAACAGGCCACAGATGTGGTGAGAATATGAAGAGTAGTTCAGGCGGTAAGGGTCTGCAGCTGGAGGCGGAGTCTCAAAAAAGACAAATTAAAACAACGCAGCGAGCCCTGGTTAATGGAAACTCGTACGGTTTCACTTCAAAACCAATTTAGCTGGAAAACAAAGAATCTGCCAGGCTTTCCAGATGAATTAACTGCTGTGCGCTCGCTGGACTTCCGTTTATCTGCTGATCCGAGCAGCAGCAGCCTCAGGAAGCACACTCACTTCTGCCTGGCCTGTTCACAAATCAATCTTACAGGAATGAGAAATCAATCATAGCAGATATCTGCTGCAGTGCGCAGGCGTATAAAAGAGAATCAAGCTGTAGAAATATCAGCGGTGGACGCTGAACAAAAGTCAGCGATAAGAAGGCCAGCTTTGCAAAGAAAAATTGATGATCGTGCAGTGACAGCAGAAAGCAAAGCTGCGGCCGGAAAGGGTTCAACCAGGGGACACGTTTTTCTGACCAATGAGGTCCACCGGCTCTACAGCCAGAGGCTGACCCGCGGTTACCCCCTGTCCCATTCCTACCTTACCTCCCCCGTACCCACAGTGTACCTACCCCCGCCTCTACTGGTCCCCCTTGACCTCACCAGACGACTGGACCCTCCGCTCCCTCGGACATTCCCAGACCTCTGGAGCCCCAGGGCCACTTTGTCATAACAGGCAGAGTTCAGAGTACCGAAACCCAGACTGACCGTGGCATCTTTCCCCACACACTCAAACCGACTGACAGACAGACAATATTTCCACATGGCCGGTGCTCAGGTCTACAGACTACGGCACACTTTCATTTGTCAAGACGAAAAAAATCGGAAATAATAGGCTTTTAAATATGACGACATTAAAGTCCACACTGTCCGTTCTCAGTGTGAAACCTTGAGGGCTGTGATGAAAGATGAGACATTGTAAGTGCCTGCTGTACGTTTCAGATAATCACTTAGATGACTGACGATAAAATGATGTGGAGGGGGCTGCCCTTTTTTCTCAGGCAGGCTTCCCGGTCTGCCTATAAGCCTTGTCACCAACCTGAAGGATGGTAGTTTAACGGAAAGTCACTTTGAGTTCCAGGTAAAAAACGCACACGACAAATCCATCATGACAGTAACCAGATACACAAAGCTTAGTCAGATTACTTTGAAAGGTATTTTATAGCCTCTACAATCAAAGAAACATCTAAGAAATTGGTTAAATATAATTGTGTACCATCCAATTTTACCCTCACTATAATACAACGCAGTCAAATGTCCAGCTGATTGGCTGGATGGAGATATTGATTTGGCATCAATGACGTGGCGACAGTGGAAAATGAACTATTACACAGATGCGAAGCTATGAAGGTAGCCCATTTATGGAGCCTGGGACTGTTTAGAATATGTGAAACTAACAAACCAATCAGAACATTTTGATTCGATGTGTAGTTATAGACATTTCCGAAGCAAAGGAAGGCGGACAGATTTGCTCTATGAGAAAGGCATGAATAGTTTTCTTCGGGTTCTACTTTGAGTTAGAGAACTATGTTTTTTGTCATATATATGAATGGCGCGAGTCACTTTGTAGTGCTACAGATTTTGTACAAAATATGTACTTATTTTGACTTATTTTGGTATAATTTACGTTAATTTAAAACAACGAAACAATCATAAACGACCCTTCATGCATGCAGTCGGTGAGCTACACTGGTGACCAAAAACAAGCTGAAGAGAATCTCAGTTAACTGTGAGGTGAAGGGACGAGGCAGGGGGTCAGCTGGCATGTGATGGGAGTGCTCGCTCTCTGTCTGTTTGGATGATCTGGCCCAGATGATGTGTCTGATTTTTCAACAGGAAGCTGTACTGCAAGAACTCACTGGATGTACGCGTCCATTCTTGTGCTCGCAAGACAAGGGGAACATGTACTAGGAAATATATTCTAGGTATAGGCATTATGAATTCAGAACTTCGCGCACACACTCTCTCACACACACTGATCTTTGGCCCAGAGAGTCTCGTAGTGGCTTGCTAATTATCAGACAAATCGCCCGCACATTTTTCTCCCTTTGGCTCGTTGCATCCACGGTGCCAGAGAAATTTATTATTCTGGAGAGCGCGAGGTGCCGGAGAGGTCACAGTACAGGCGCACGTGCTGCAGGAGGAGGTCTTCACTGGAGATATATGGCAGCAAGAGCCGGTGGAGAGTTTAGTGTGTGCGTGTATGTGGCTGTATCTCTGTGTGTATGTGTGTCCCAGGGAAAGGGGCCCTCTGAGCTTTTTAAAAGTAGCCATCTATTAAGTATTAAAAAGCCAGAGCCGGATAACGGCTGCCAAGTGCAACAGGCGTGTGCAGTATTTTTTTGAAGTAGCCACGCTGTTGAGCTGTTCCCTATTCGTCAATGTTTCTATGTGATTAAAGAGGGTTTGGAAAGTTAGCTGCTAAAATTCAATAATTCCACATCAGGTCCCTGTTTAAAACTCAATTTAAGACTGCACATTTCTGACAAATTCTTATATTTTGGCAAGACTGACCGTTTAATACCTTCAGTCTGGTTCCACCTTCCAGAACGCTTTGCTACTTATTTGTTTGATCTGCAGCGCAATCTCCAAATCAGGATTATTAATATTTTATAGCATTATATGGCAGAAATAGGGTAATATTAATTATTACATGTCAGCTCACCTTCTCTCAAAAACATTTTCTCGTGCAACCCATGACGCTGCTCATACTGAAGCTGTGACATGGAACTGCGTCGATATGATACTGTCACTGGGCTATACAGCCGCGAGCTTATATCCGTACATGTGAGTGATAAATATGCTTCTGTGGTCTGTATGGGTAACAGTGGCGCATTAGGCCTCAGCGTCTTGATGTTAAAGTATTAACCGTAAATTCTAGCCATGTTTCAGAACACCCAGTGTCTGACTGAAATTCTAGGTTGCCTTTTGCTCAACATTGCTGTTTACTGTGTCTTTTTAATTCCACTAAATACGTTTTGAGCATGGGGACCTTTTTAATACAGCTGTTGAAAAATTCAAAGAAGAAGGCAGTATTTAAAAGCTTGGTGATAAACAGTGACATGTCTAAGGGGAAAAACTGACCAAGCAGTTCAGGTGCAGTAGACAGTGGAATGCTAAAGGCTATCTGACCGGCTTCGCTAAGGTAACAATCAGGATCCCACCGAATCTGTTGAAAAGTCCGTCACATCAGGCCATTAAAAAGCACTGACGCTGCCATCTGAAGGCTGGCCAGTTAAAGACCCTGCGTAGTTCAACAGCAGGAATTTAGTTGCTCTGGTTTGTATTATAAAATAAAGGAATAACACACAAAGGCGTCAACTAAGCAATACAAGATTAGACCACCTGGTGTAGTCTCTGGTGCGACCCCAGAACGGAAGGAGGACGTTATGAGACATCCAGGAGAACAACATGCTTTAAACCATTTCGCACCAGTGTTTCACCAGTGAAGACAAATTTAAAAGTCACAGTTAAAAAAATGTAATGAACTGAAAAGAAAGAAAAAAACAAAGAAACAAAACAATCAGTAAATCACAGTAGTTACATGAGATGATGGTGTTGTAGTAAAATTTTAAACTAAATAGAATCTTAAATATAATAATAATATATATAATAATAATAACAACAATATGTGGTCATGTGTGTCTGCTTAATGACACCGCAGACACATTAACTACACGACCATTCTCTGTTTACACAAAGAGACAATTTCAGCGACTCTTGCTTTATTTGAACCCCAGTAAATTATTAATGGACCTGTCTTTATCCCCCAATATATTTAGGTAGATAGATAGATAGATAGATAGATAGATAGATAGATAGATAGATAGATAGATAGATAGATAGATAGATAGATAGATAGATAGATAGATAGATAGATAGATAGATAGATAGATAGATAGATAGATAGTAATAATAGCGTCATTAACGAGGCATATGTTTGATTTCATTCTTTCGTGGATAAGAACCTTAAAGCAGCAAAGCAGTACTAAGAACTCCTTGTGTTCTTATTGCACCACAATAAAATCAATGAAATTCCTGTGCTTATAACCACTTTCGCTTTAATCATTTTTTACTTTCAAAAATGATCATTTTCTCAAATAAGTTAAGTAAGAAAAGTATGTCCTGCAAATGATGGCTGGTAGTTTCCATTGTTCATTTGCCCCTGTGTTTTTTTATTTTTTATTTTTTATTTTTTTTATTTATTTGGAATGTAACAGCATGCAGGGTTAATTTAGGGTGACTGAAGGAGAAGCGATTTCGGGATGTTACAACTTTCCATTGCTTTGACCTTGAAGTGTCTGTTCCTCTGCACCCAGCCTAAATTAACATGCTCAGCCTCTCAGTCCCGACATTTTTCCTTCAAGTCTCGCTCTCTATTGTTCCACCCGCGGTGGCCAGAGCGCCAGAAGGAATCCAAGTCCTATTGTTGGGGCCCCGCACGGCCTCTGAGTCCCTTTGCCTCCTTGGTGTTCTTCTCTCTGTGCTGACATTCTTTCTTTGTTTTACTTTCTTGTTTCACTGAACTGCTGCTTTTTTGGAGCTCTCTGACTGTCCGTTCCCTGTCGATCCTCTTTTCTCGCATCCAAATAAATGCGCCTCTGTAGGAATTATTCTTAGGATGAATGCGGGAGAGCGATGTTGTGGGAGATGTTCTTTCAAACGAGGGGTTGTGATTTATATCAGCCCATCGCACTATATTGGTAAGAGACTGAATTTACAAACGACAATTAAAGGCCATTTTATTTGTCATTTGGAAATTCAGTCAGTTATTTTATTGTCTTACCCTTCCTTCGGCAGCCTGGAGGCTCAGTGGCGATTTGATGTGATTTGTTTGGTTTCATGTAGTGAAAGGCTTTTGTTCTCTGTTTCTTTAATATTTTTTTAGCATTAATACATATTTAGTTTGGCTCAGATTGGCACGGGAAAAAATAACGACACCCCTGCTGCGGATCCCAGCGTCACTTAAATGATTTCCTTATTTCCTGTTGCTAGAAACACATCCATTAAAATATGGGCTCTGACGGGACAACTATGGATTCTCCCTGGCTGGCCGAGTGACTGAGAGCTGAAAATATGACAGTGAAGATTGTGATGCGTGCACTCATCCTTACAAACGAACACAGGATTCGCTTTTTTCTTTTTTTTCACTCTCTGTGTGTGTGCATGGGCCTGCTTCTGCTTTACCTCACAGTTTAGTGAACACACTATCTGCCCTCCACCCAAATTAAAGATCAAAAAGTGAGCAGAGCGCTTTACTCCTGTTTTCACATCACCTGTGTCACAAACTGTGTGTACAGACCCGGGAGGGTCCAGGAACGGACAGACTCGGTTAACAATAGACCCCCCCCCCCCCGCCTCGGGCAAGGCGTCACGTGCTTCATTACATAATTAATGCAGAGGTTGCCGAACCGATATGGATTCGTCAGAAACATAACGGACAGGGTGTCACACTGCTCCAAGTGTGCGTGTGTGCCTGACGTGGAAAATTCAACTGTCCTTTAAAAAAATACGAGCCCCCTGTAGCAGCGGAGAGGGGGGAGAGAGAGGGAAGAGGAGAGAGAGAGGGAGAGAGGGGAGAAGAAAAGACACCGGGAAACGCAAACACAGAGAGAGAGAGAGCAGGAGAAAAGAGAGGAGGCTGCAATCAAACAAATTTGGACGGGTGTGCGTCTTGCGGGTCGCTGTGGACACCGTGAGTATTGCGCAAGGAAGTGGACTGCATGGGGGAAAGCCCACTTCTTCCACCTGTACGCCGCGCCGCCTTCACCCGCATCCCACCCAGTGAATCACAGGCTGTTTTAACACCGTGGTAACTATGCCCCCAAATCCTCATCTTTCGCCGTGTTTTCTTATGGTGCATGTGGCTGTCGTGTTGTTTACACATCACGCCCCCCCACCCATCATCATCAGCCATTGTTTATAGGTTGAGAGATACAGCCGTGCAGCCCACAATGAGGGAGGGAGAGGGAGTGCTGCGGTGTTAGCCGTTGGCTGTTTCTATCTTCAGAAGCACTCGGATGTTCTTCTCCATCTTTCTCCCATCAACTCCTGTTTGCCTCCACATGTCTCTATCAGCTGGAGTCTGTTCATCCCCCTCTCCCTTTCCATTCCTCTCTCTCATTTTTCCCTCGCAGCAGCTACTTCTCCTGATTTATTTTGAGGCTGGGTGTCAGCGTGCGGCGGCGGCTGCCAGTGTTATTTTGTGAAGGAGTGCTGTTGTTTATGGCACCGCCCGTGATAAATCATGTGTTCCAACGCTGTGGGAAGATGGTGAGGGAAAATGACGGCCGATGGACCGATGATGCAGCAGACAGAAGCAGAAGAGAGGGTGAAGTACCGCTGCTTCCACCGGCTCCTCTTTTACCTTCCCTCTGTTCCAGCTTAGATGTTCCTGTGTTGCTGATGTCCCCTCCCTCCCGGCCATCATTCACACACTTTTTTTTGTTTTTTCCCTCACTCTTGATTAATACTCGCGGTCTTCCCCATTCCCCCTCGCTCTCGCCTTACCTAATCAGCTTCTGTTCTTAAATTACTGTACTGACCTATTAAAGTAAGATTTGCTGAAATTTGGCGCACCGCGAAGCCCTCAGCAGTAATGAAATCTCATGCAAAGGACCTGCTGGCAAAAGAAAAACTCAGAGTGATGAAACTCATCAAGCAGGGCCAGGATAAATTTACTAATAATAGCACTTTACAAGCACAGCTAGGCCCCGGACTAAAGATGAAATGTGTGCTGGCCTGGCCTATCCGGGAAAAGCATGATTTTGGCTTTTCAGACATCCTAAGTCTCTCTGCTTTTAGTAATTTCATTCAAAAGACATCTGAATCGTATTTGTGCCATCCCAGCTGAACAAACTATTCAAAAAGTTTGATTCCCCTTTCTCTCTCCCTGTATTTTCATTGGATGCAGACTGGAAGGGAGCTTGTCGCCATTATTCATGTCAAAATCCAGTATATCTGGTTTAGCTCAGCTCCTTCACTGTTAATCAGAACTTTCTCCGTTTCTTTGAAATTGAAGCGAGACTGAACGGAAAAAAAGCAGAAAAAGAGGACCCGCTCCAATTTTTACTGTTTGTTTATTGGTATAAATATGCATCAAACGTGAGTGGAACAATCTGCTAGACGTGTGATCTGGTTCCATTTTTAGCCTGCCAGCAGAGTGAGATGGGGGTGGGAGTAAACATAATTTCACCAGCTAACCTCATAACTCACCGTGGTGTGTGATAGCTGTGTGGTGTTTGGGTGTAAAAGCAGCTGGTGCAAAGTGCAGGGAGAACAGCACAGGACACAGAATATTGGGTCACATCAGTTTATTGTGAAAAAAAACACAAAACATTGGCAGACAAGTCAAATTATTAAATTATTATTATTATTATTATTATTATTATTATTGTTGTTTATTGTTTACGATGGATGGATGGATGGATGGATGGATGGATAGATGGATGGATGGATGGATGGATGGATGGATGGATGGATGGATGGATGGATGGATAGATGGATGGATGGATGGATGGATGGATGGATGGATGGATGGATGGATGGATGGATGGATGGCGCATCCCAGCCCTCCTGTCTCCTTCTGGCCACAGCCATCAGTGTAAACCTCAGTATGAGATTAGAACGGGTCATCCCATAACAATGACAGCAGCAGTAGAGAGGGCAGAGCTTCTTATCCACATGCGTATTCTCGCTCTTCGTTGTCGTGTCAAAAATAATATTTTGGCTCATTTCTGTTGACAGAGAGAACAGGTAGAGGTGCTGTTTCATTCCAATAATAACACACTGCAGCCCATAAGATTGGAGTAAAAAATGTTTACTCCTTCTTGTGAAATTATTATAATATGATTTATACTTGACAGACATAATGTATGTCTTCTCAAAATATTATTGAGTAGTCTCTCCCAAACACAAACCAGTAAAAATGAATTCACAATAAAAAAACGTATCTGAAAAAAGTCCAGCTTTATTGGCAGCAGTGTATCTATTTGTTCAGGTCGCTTGGCGCACACGCTGAAAGCAGGCCGTGCTCTCTCTGTAACTACACTGAAAAATATTTAGCATCCAATTCTCTACAGGCCTCTTGGAAGAGCCGTGTGTGTCTGATGCGCTGTGGCGGTGTTCAATCCATTGTATCCTCACAAATAATTGAATAATACATTATCCATTAAATGCTGGCTTGTCTTTGTAAGCGGTTCTTTTGAAAAGATTTTCATTTAACAAAGTGGAATTGTTGGCGGCAAATACTAAATAAAGTAACCCATAGTGTGTTAAATGATCCGTTTAAAATAAAGAATTGGTTGTGTAGTAAATATCAGGAATACTGTAGTATCTGGACTGTTTGTCCCTCAAAACAGAGGCTATCGTGTGCTGTGGGTTATGCGAGTGAACGTCTCTGATCCGTGTTTATTTACCCAACGCTTTTACGTCCCAGTCACCGTAATCACGCCGCGGATTTCATGATTATATCCAAAGGTAATGTCAGAACAAGCGAGCGCAGACGCACCTGAGAGCCAGGCGTGCAAACCGCGGCGCATTCTCCCACTGTGACTGGCAGCTACGTTGGTGGCTTCACTGTTCTTCGCCCACGCAGCAAATATTTGAAATGGGCAGGGAGATATCTTAAATGAGACCGAGTGTTTCTTTTCTATATTTCTAATGCAGTTGTAGTCCTCATTAAGATCAAATTATGTCCGGATAAATCACTTATTTTTATACCAAAGACGAAGGTAAAAGTCAGGTTTTAAATTTTACTGACAGATGAACTGAACCGTTTTGTTTCGGGTATGCAACATGTCGAAAGGTCTTTGCCAAACGTGGGACGTCGTCGTTTGCGAATGAGTCATGTCTGCATATTATGGCCAAGCCGCAAAAGGGGCATTGCAAATGTGGAGATATTCCATTCATAAAGCAACAAAAAAATCAAGCGAACAAGAGTTTTTTAACTGCTGTAAAATACACCTGAAGGCTGAAAGACCGACAAAATACAGAAGGTGAGCCACATTAGCTGAAACGGTGTGGAATTTTACCGAGACGGCTGCTGCAGACAAAACTGTTCTAAGAAAATACAATATTAAGAAGAAGAAGAATAAAAGAATAGAAATTACATATTAAACATAAAAACACGACCACGCTTTGGACGTAAATCTGCAGCCCTCTAAACCTCAAAAAGATGGATGTGTGATGAACGTCTAACATTGTCAAACATACATTTTATTATTATTATTATTATTATTATAATTGTTTTTGTTGTTATTTTTATTTCTTACGTTTTTGCTGATATCCAGTCCCTTGCTCCCCGCGCCAGTCGGCTAATTCCTAACCTTCCCGCGGAAATGACTCTCCCCTCGGAAATAAATCAATGCGAAGCTTCTTTGGTAATTTGTAATCTTCATAGCGACGGTCCTGACTCAAAGCTCGCGAAGCCGAAGCGACTGCAGCTAAAAGAAGAGCTCTGCAGAAAGCCCATTTTTATTGGTCTGCCTGAGAAAGGCCGAGACACACAAACTGGGGACATTTGAGCCGGAAATGATTCCAAGCGGAGAGTAGTCCAGGGTTTGCTCTCTGCTCGGTTGTCTCTCTTCAATCAAAACACAATGCAGCTGAAATGAACGAATTCGCTTCCCTTTAGGCGAACTTTTTTGCCCTTTCTCTTCCTCCTACTTCTGTTGTCTTTTATCTCGCCGAACTCCCTCTGTCTGTGGATTGTGTGTGTGTAGGTGTGTGTCTGTTCGCGCGTCTTTCCATGGCAGAGAGCCTGTCTATACGCGTGGGCAGAAAAGAAAACAAGAAAGGACACAAGAAAAAGGAGGCATAGACTGAATTTAAAGCCAAGTGCACGTCTTAAAGATTGATTTGATCTCCAAATATTTGCTATAACTGGACACGGTAAACGCCAAAGGAAAGTAAACCACTTAGAGATCATGTTTTCCAATAAACTCGCAAGTGAAAATTAAAATAAAATTCCAATCGAAGCTCTTCTTTACATATTTCATGCAATTTAGACTGTAATGTTTCGGTAACTAGTACTTCTGGTAGCTACATTTACAGTCAGTAGAAAAGCTGAAACAGTTTCCTGTGGTAAAAGCTTGGCGGGCGCTGTTTTAAACTTCCTCTCCTCTGATAGTGCTCAGTTTGACGCCATGTAAGAACAGCTTTCTGGGGACCTTGTGCAGGATAGATACACAGGTTGCCGTGAACCGTCCTAACCATATAGGGTCACCTCCACCACCCCTCAAGAATCCTCATTTCCTCTCTGGGAGTCCCTGACTCGGGTCAGGATCAGTCCTCGCTGCCGAGCCGTCAGTGACGACCCAAACAAAAGAAAAAAATACAAGGTAACATTCCAAGAAGACAGGGGAAATAAAAATCTTATTCTCTTAATGTTGGAGATAAAAACAGCTACGCGTCATAGCGACGAATCCAGGGCGTCCTGGTTCATAAGCAGGTTCCAAGGTAATAACTTGGGTTAGCAGATGAGCAACAAGCATGTTTTAGTGGATTATTCCGATAGCCGGACAGAAGACAGGGAACAGCATCAGAGAGGAGCGCAGGGTTGTGCTTCACTCATGTGGGAGCTGGGAAAAAAGACAGACTGATCACTGATCACCGGAGGCTCCACTTGATTCATTCTTCAGTGTCGCTCATGTCATTTACCGGGAGCCATTCAAAAGCTACTCCGCACCCGAACTTTTGCCGTCGGACCGACAATACTGTAGTCTAAGAAAAAGACAGGAAAGGTTCATCACTGGTTGCGGTTCTAGATAAGGACCGAGCCGAATGTGTAGGGCATTCTGCAGCAGGCTGATAGGTGGGGGTGGGGAGCGACAGCGCGCCGTGTGTCTGTATTTTTCTTTTTTTAAGGTAAGGAAGTACAAAGAGCCACCGATGGAGCAGTTCCCGTGAGATTGTGTGCTGTTTGTAGGCTCGGATGTTACAGATTTATGGAAAGCTTCGCAGATGAATGGCTCTTTCCAAACACTGCTGGCAAAAAAAACAAAAACAAAAAAAAAAAAAAACACTTCGTTATTCGTAAGGAAGGTGCTGTAGTGGCTGTAACGCAGTATTGTGCAGAGAGAAATCGGGTTTAACTGCCGAGATTGTTTTAGCACAACTTTGAAAGACATTAGCAGCGAGCAGAAACCAAAATTAGCGTAAATACGCAGCGGTTACTGAAAAACATGCTGCGTCCAAGTGAAAGAGGGATTGATTGCCCGTTGTAATTGGAGTGGATGGTGTCCAGTGGGGTAAACCAACAGCAGAAGCAGATCCAGCAGGAGACAAGCCGACATAAAGCAGGTAAGGTCTGCCGGGACGCTTCTTCCTCAGTTTTCCGTCCTGTGTCATGGATGTGTCCCTTATCCCACGCTCCACAGCTCGTCACATCATTAATTATCTGCTGTATGAATGTGAATAGTGTCTCTCACTCTTAGAGATATCCATGGGCTGGACTCGCTTGCAGACTTGGACAAAAAAATATGTGTGTGTGTGTGTGTGTGTGTGGGGTGGGGGGGGGGGTATGTCAGAATGAGAAGGCTCACAGACGGACCTCAAAAAGGGCACTGCGCCGTGCTCCCTGCTTCCCTTCTCAATTTAAAAGGAGCTTACCTGCAGTATGAAGAAAGCTATGGACAGGGAGGTGCTGTGGTATGTGTGGGAGCTTGTGAAAGAGATTGACTGAGATGAAAAGGATAGAGACCTGATGGCTCAGTGCAATGAAAGAAGACGCATGTTTGCCTTGTGATTTATGATAGTGTGAATGGATTGCTTACTCAAGAAGCTGCTCCCCCACTCATTCTTTCCTGCCTTTCTTACCCACATATTGTCATGTCGTTTCCTGCCCCCAACAAACAGCAGAAAAAGAACACCCAATTCCCAATGAATATGACCTAAAATGAACACATTGCAAATTAAAGCACCTTATACATAAAAGAACCCATGCAAGATGAGATTTTTGTGAAGTATGTAAAGTTTATTCAGTGAGGACAATTTTACCTTTTTCTTGTTGTTGTGGTAAGACTTATATGTTCCCAGTTTTGTTCACATTGTTCAACCAACTCACCACCAGGTTGTGATTAGTCAATGCTGACTGAAGAAGGGGATTTCATTGTTGGATTTGTTTTTTGGAATGTAGTTTTTATGAGTGGATATAAACTTAAGTTAGATACCTTTAACTAGCAGCAGTTGTACAACATCTGCAAATAAAATTATCATTTAGGAAAACAACCAACTATGATGCTATTGAACTTTACAATATAGATTCTGACTAAACCTCTTCCTACCAGGAAAAAGTGGCTGTGGTAGTGTCCTTGTTATTGAAGCATCTTATGAAGCTTTAGATCTGTTTAATTAATACAACCTGCATACCATCCTTTCCCATAAACACTGCATCAAAAATAGGACATATAAAAAAATCATTTAAAGAGAGCGATTTTTTAATAAAGTCTGACTTGATTTTCAGAAAGAATTACCTGTTTAAAAATCCTCAAAACCTATATAATTTATTACCAATGTTAGCTATTATTCTGTTATTAAATCTGATCAAAACTGGTCAAACCAAAAAACAAGGTATGGTTTCCATCATCTTAAGTAACTGGTCTGTTCTGGCAGAATGCTTGACCTTGGTGGGTTTTGCTCACGGCCACATAGAGACTAAAGTCTTGACAAAAGCACAGCAACTCTTTTAAATTTGTGTTTTAATTGATTTTATCATACATCACTGACAAACTATGGACAAAACACAATCAGAGTAAAATAGAGAAATGGACGCCTGACGCTGCTGCGCTGTGTGACGGCTGACGGATCTGGCAGGGATCCATACAGCTACTCTCTTCCACTGTAACATACTCAGCAGTAGACCTGTCTGATCCTGGGCCAAGTGCCCTCATTATATTACAGAACTCTCATAAGAGGAGGATGTTGTTAGGAACCTGATATGGTCCAGGCGGTTTGATGCAGCATCCTGAGCTTTCCAAGCTCTTCAGTAACAAGCAAAGAAACTCCAGGTTTAGGGCATTTAGCTCTGTTCTGTAAATGAAAGGGCTCACTAAAGCAAGACATTAGCTCTTCTGACCAACAGACCAATATATTTAAAAAGCCACATGTCCAAAAACAATAATTTAGAACATATGCAAATAAATAAAACATGGTCTAACAGGACATTTATAGACAATTATAGATGCATTCAAACCAGTGAAAGGTTTCAAATCAAACCTAGGAATATATTTTATAAGTTCCATTTAGGATCCAAAATTGAATCTCTTACATCATTACATCATCCATCAGATCGAAGAAGTTTACCTGGATGACCAAAGTTGGCAAAATATCTGTATTTGAATATTTGAAAGATTCTGCAGTATGTTCACTTTAAATGTTAGAAAATAAGAAAAACAAAGGATTACCCCCCAACCCCCACCCCACCCACAACACACATGCACACACAAGCAGCCACATTTATCGCCTAACAGATTTGGTTGGCTTGGCACTTTTTTGGCCCAGGAGCAAAAAGGGCAATTTGACCCCTGCACCAACACCTCCTCCCCCTCTGATGATGTCTGGTTTCCTTTGAGTTTGTGGTTAAAGATTAGCATCTCTGATAAAGATTAACTCTCTGTCAAGTGAAGAAGCTGATGGCATGAGTTTCTGGTTCAGGACTGTTTTTACCTAAGGCCAAGCTCTCAGCAAACAGAGGAAACTCTGGATGGAGGAAGACAGAAAGGTTCCACATGGGTGGATATTAAGAAATAAGATGGAGAATAACAAAACAAAATGGTCTTAGCAACATATGATGCTTATAGCTGAGCAAGAGAATTTGGTTATAAGGAGCAGAGCTGTTTGTGAACAGAGGAAAACATTTTAAGTTGTCAAGTTTTTTTTATTTATGAGAAAGTATTAACAAAACAAAAAGGCTCTGAAGAATACAAACAAAATCCAATTAATCTTTGATTTTTACTGGTATGTATTCATTTTGATATAAATAAAGCTAACCTCTGCATGCTTTTAAAGCTATTCACCAAATATATGTGTATTCGCTAACGTTTTATAGTTTAAATACATTAATAAAAACCAAGAGACAATTCTAGCCCTAAATATTTCAAAATTGATTTTTACCTACAATGAAGGTACCTGTGACAGCAGATTGACATCATCAAACAAAAGATAGGTCGTTAGAATATCTTAGTATGCTTTGCTCTGTATTTAGTAAAATATTCAGCAAACAATATGTAAAGACACGTCAGAAAGGGACAAAGTGCTCCTTCCACCAACATTCATTAAAAATTACTGCATCAAGTTCAAAAAAGAACTTCAGAGTCTTTTCCAATTAAACTTTCTGAGATTTCAGTTTAAACACACTCTCTATTTGACTGATACAAAATGCACCTGTTGGAGGAAAAATGTTGAATTGAAAATGGTTTCTAAATTCAGGGCTTTTATTTGTTCTGCACATTTATAAAAGCAATCTGAAAGCAAACGTTGAGTGGAGTGAGTGCAAATAAATATGAATGGTGTCTCTTTCTAGGGCATGTCTGGCCACTGAAAGTAGTGCCGAAATGTTGAAATGGCATCTACCTGAAGCTAAATGGGGGAACAAACTGTGTTGCAATGTTATGCATGTCTAAGCTTGCCCGTTAGGTGGGACTGTGTCTGTGGTGGCGTTGATTATGAGGCTGCATAAGCAATTGACCTCATTAAACTGTGTAAACACAAATCAGACTGGTTGAAAAGTGTTTTTATAGAAAAGTGCAGGAATGTTAGCATGTCTCAGGAAAGTGTGGCAGTGGGTGATACCATCAGCCTTAAAGGTCTCAGTGATCAGGTCCACCTTCATTAAGGTGCTGTAATATCAGATTATCCAAACTTGGAAATGCACTGAGCATTTGAAGATTATCACTATATGTATTTTTCTAATTAAATATTATCATTTTGAAGACAAATCCTGCAGAGACAGCTCATCAGTCACACCTGCACAAGTTTTACTGTCATGTTGAAAAGAGACAGAGACAGCATTGCTGACACTCTAATGATGGGGTTTTCATCGAGCTGCTCAAATACTGTTATTGTTATACAACACCAGGGATTACTGTTAGAATGGATTGTATTCATTGTCCTATAAATAGCTGAAAAGAGTTTATACTTTCAAAATAAAATAGTACAATGCTGCTCAACAAATAGATTCAATGAAAATTTTAAGAATAACAGAAATTATAAAAAAACAACTACTGGTAAATCTCATTGATTTGATTTTATCCTTGTCTGGTGTGTTTTAGGCTGGATGAGAATGATGTTACATTTAAAGGTTATTCTATTTCACTGAAAACTAAAAGCTCTTCTGTGAATGTAACTAAAATACCACTGCCATGAGATGTAAGTATTTATTGTTTTTCCCATAGTGCTTTATAAATTGGCTTCAAAGTAAAACATGTAGCAACAGCAAACCTTATTAGATCTACAGTATTTATAGTTAAAGATAAAGCATTGGTAGAACAGGAACAGACCTGTAGGGTAACTAAGGTTTATGGTTTTGTCATAAATGTTTCAGAGAGTCAGAGGAAGTACTTTCAGTTGCACCTGATCCAAATTTCATTTCAACAAAGTTTTGGAGGTTTTCTAAGATTAATTGTTTTAAATTTCTGAAAGATTAAAATTGCACTCAGGCATTCCACCCCAAGAAGTTTAAAGAGTCAAATTAGTCAAAGTATAAAAAGGCAGCGGCCGAAGGTATAGAAGGATGGAACGTAGCTCAGTACTTTGTAACCTACTCCATTCCAGAAAAGAGTTTGGTACATGTTAATGAAAAATGTATTTCTGAGTGTAGAACTGAGCTTTTTCAGCATCTACATCTGCATCCACATCTACATCAGCATCTACATCTGTGTCTACATCTGCATCTGCAGTACATCCGCATAACATTGTATAAGGTTCACGGAGTCTAGCTAATCTCAGTGAACCAAGTAAGAGGCTCCTTTTTAATGTTGCTCATCTTTAAGCCCTAGTTTGGGACTGTGTTGGGTATGTTCTCTTATCTTCATCTACAGAGTCACATATCCAGCAGCTGGATGCAACAATGCATCCTCAAACTCCATGAAGAAAACCATAGAAAACAGGAAAGCTGCTGAGTAATCTGGGCACAGACACATCTTAAATGGACAAAACAAGGGTTGAGTATGTGTTCTGCAGTCAGATGAGTCAATTTTAACTACTTTGGGAAAACCAACATTAGGTCCAGTGTGCCAAAAAGGATCATCCTGTGAAAGTTATTAAAGCCGGTTTCTGTGTCAGCCTAATGGTCCTGCACCCATAGTAAGCCTGGTTACCTGCTTTTATGCCCCTCCAACAGAGACAATGGAGAGATTTAACAGAAATTTGCTACCATCGTGTCACTTATTCACATCGAGGTATTAGTAAAAAAAAGGCCAAGCTTTGGTGCACAGCGTCACCGACACAGAGTGAGTGTGTGTTGTGAATGGGACACTTAGACAACAACAGTAAAATGCTTTGGCATCACATTTTATCACAAGGAAAACACAGAGCTCTAACAGTCCCATTTTTTAAACAATTTGAAATTGCCAATAAACAGATGGTTGATGGATATCAACAAGGCTTCCTCTCAACTTTTTTTTTCAGTTTTGCTGCATCGTTCTTGATTTGTTAATATGATTTCCATACTGGGAGAAAAGTCAGGCAACACATGGAAGATCGTTTCCTTTATACCACTGAATAAACAACAACAAAAAACAAGAAATCCCAAATTAAAGTTTTTAATTTAGATTTGTTTTCAAACTTTTCTGGAAGTGGGTTCAGCCTTTAGACTCATTGTGCTCTTTATCTATTAGTTGATGCCCGGAAGAACACTTCAGTTTCTATGTTCAGTTAATTTTGCTACCTTGTAAAGTATCAATAGTTATACTAATGCAGTCAGTTATTGACAGTAGGTTCACAGTTTGTTCAGTTCATTTTATTTTATGTAAATACTAGCCGTTCACACCAAAAATGATCTCAGGACAAACAATTCATATCCAGGTATAAATAATACAGATTTATTCATTTGAATACAGTTTATTTCAACGCCATTCCTTTAAATAAAAAATAGACTCACAATCTAATTCAAATGCAAATTCTGTTTAATGAACCCAATTTTAATTCAGTACAGGTGGAGTCAGCAGATCATGCGATGTTTATGAGTAGAAACATTTTTCAGATTCTTGCTTTGACGTACAAAATAAACCGTTTTTGAATCAGCATCAGACTTTAAAATAATTCTACAATAATTCAGCTGTTATTTTGGAAACATTGTTTAAAGATGGTCTTTATATGTGTTTGTTTTGATCGTACAGTTGACTCCGCCAGGGGTCAAGTCAGGACATTTTGACAGGAGAACATCTGTCCACCTTTCTGATGAAATTGACATCCTACCAAAGATAAAATGGCATAGATTAATATGATTTCAGTCAATAAGAGAAATAATGATCGAAAGATGTGAGGTTTCTATTTTTTGATGTTGTAACACAATGCATTAACCCTGTTTATTATTTAGCCATTCACTGCATCATGTTCCAGTGGAACAGTAAATCCAGCAGCTAAATTGACATTGTTAATATCTAAATAACCTCAGATTAAAATTTACAAGTAAAAGATGGGTTGAAAATATATTGTCTCAAAAAACAAATCATACAGTTGCTACAAAGAGTATATGCACTTTTAGTTTAAGTTTTTACATCTCACCAGGTTCTAATCCTGCTGTTCTGTCATTTAACCAACAAACCTCGGTGTTGTCATGCGCCTGCAGAATAATCCTGTTAAACCTTTAGACCGTTAGATCTGTGAATTGCACATTGCTTCTAATCTATCTGAAAAACTCATCCTCTCTCCCTTGCAGCTTCTTCTTGAACTCAAATTTGAACTCATCAGCAGTTCTGGGGGGCCCTGGAGGAAGCCTCCTCTCTTTGTCTCAGCCTGCAAGCAAGCTGGCTAAGCTTGTCAGTCCCGGCATCAGTTTCTGGGCAACTTAAGACTAGTTCACTCTTGCTCGGTAGCTCCAGAGAGGCTGAGAGGAGGGGGGAACAACGACTGCTGGTCCTGGGATGGGGATGGACTGCAGCCAGAACTGTGCGTGAGTGCCTGTATGGAAACAATTTGAAAGCAACAGAGGCTGCAGAGCTGGTGGTGTTGCTGGAGTAGACTGGTACAGAGGTTGGGGGATCTTTTGCTTTTGATTTATGTGCTTTGTAGAAGTTGTCAGGAGCAGAAACAGCCACTGAGTGGCAGAGAAAAACTTTAATAACAACTGTTAACCGGAGCAGCGTGGGGCCTTTTCATGGGTTCTTTATGTTTTTATTTAGCTGTTTTTGACATGAGAGAGTTTATAATTTTGAAATGTACAGGATTTACCTGCAACAGCTGATACAGCATTGAATTTTGTCATTGATGTCTCTCACTGATGCTGCAGTTATTTATGGGCTGCAGGGAAGAAACAGCTGCTAGTTTTTCAGGGCTAACTATTCTCCTTTAGGTGCTCAATGCTGTGGTGGCTTTCAAGGTTGTTTGTGCTTTCAGTAAAAATGCAAAAGAGCCACTCATCTTAGAGCTTTCATTGCATGTTTTAAGTGCAGCTTGTCTTGAATTCAATTCTAGATTGTGTAGATGTGTAGAGCTGATTGTGTGTGTGTGTGTGTGTGTGTGAGAGAGAGAGAGAGAGAGAGAGAGAGAGAGCACTGTTTGGAGTAACGGTAACAGCAGCTATCATATTTCATTTGCTGCTGACTAACATTAAAGATGCTTTCTTTCTTTCTTTCTTTCTTTCGTTTTTTTGTCTGCAGAAGCAGGGTTCAAATAAAGCCACTTATTTCTACCTGTAAATGTAACTGTATTCGTTTCTTCATCGGGCTCTGTATTTGGGATTTGGAATATTCTATAAAGCCGGTTTAAAACGAGAGGGAAGCGCCTTGAATATAATAGGATCTGTAAAATGATTACCAGGATCAATAGCAGCTCATATAACTTCCAGCCAAGCTTCGTCCTTCCCTCTGCCGCTCTTTGCTTTTATTCCCGGAGTAATTTAAAGGTCAGTAGCCTACCTGTCTGCGGTGTTTCTATCCCAAACATTCGATCGACCACATGAGGTCAGGGCTCCTGATCGGATTTACAGAGTTTTTTAACTGCACATCACTTCCCTTTTCCCCTTCTATTACCTTTCCATCGTTCTTTCTCCACCGTCTCCTTGCCTTTTTCCATGGTTTACCAATTGTTGCTTGAAGCTTTCTGGAAGCCCGTCTTCTCGATCGAAGCTTTAAAATAAAGGAATCGTCCGGTGAGTGCAGATGTTTTAAATCATTTATCTGGAGGAAGAGGGGCTCTCAATTCTTTTTATCGACTGAGTGGCCGTCAGCTTGAATAACCATATTAAATAGCTACTTTCCTTTGGCACAAATAGTATTAACGTATAGTTATTTCGAATATAATTTTCTTTAAAAATATCCGTATATTATTAGTAGTATTTTTTTAAAGTACGCACAGCTGAATGCACGTGAGCAAAATCTAATATTATGTGCAACCATGATCTAGCTTATAGAGGCCAGTGTGATGACCGTGGGTACAGCCAGCAGGAAACAGCTCTTGTGACAGACGAGCAAACTATCAAAAAAGTCTTTCATAACTGCTGAACAGCCAGTCATATATATAGAACGCTTCCTCTTGATATGCTGCTGGTTCTTTTTGTTGTTTCTACAATTAAATAAAAATAAAACAAGTAAATGAATAAAACGGTTCTTTAGAAAGCTCTGCGAAAGGTTGTATAAAAACGGACCGAGGGTCACATTAAAAGTAGCTATGCGTGATCATTTCCAGAAGCCAGAGTCAGAGTAAATTCCTTTGTGTCATTCCCTGTGACCCACATGTCTGGAATCCAAGTCGGATGAAAAATGTAGATTTCCACAAGGCACCGACTCGTATTTGTGGAAGCCAAAATCCAGGACTTCATCCCAAACATAAACCGTTGAAATATGTCTGCCATCGAAAGAGAAATAAAAATCATGGCCTTCCTTTACGAGGACTGGCGTAATTTAATGCAGAGCCTGCATGTAATCCGAGGCGCTTATTATGTGTTGCAGTCTTCCCACACCACTCAGATACTGGGAAAAAAAAAAAAAAAAAAAAAAACAGCTGATTAAGGACTTGGTAAATGAATAACGAGTTTTGTGAGCAGGTCCTTCAGTCCAATGCAAAGGCTGCTTTAAAATAAAAGTTGCAGACGGACACATTTCAAGCACCCACCTTCTACCCACACCGAGCTCATTCTCTCATTTAAGCAGTCCACAGCCGCTGCTATCTGTTTTAAAGTTGGACCGTTTACACACAAGCAAAGACGCACACACGCTGCAGGGTGTGAGGCAACTCATAAATCTTACGAAGCCATAAACGACAGCAGTAGCGTCCTGAATAATAAAAATAGAGAGAAGGCTAGTTGAGGGAGAGGGATGGGGCTGGTGCTGGGCTGGCGAAAGATCACAAAACACTGTCTTTTCTTCTCGTTTGCTGTTAACGACTTCACCTCTCCACGGACCTGAAACATTTTCTCTTCTAAAAACACGCGATTCCTCTAAAATACCTTTACAAATCGTAACACTCTCCTGCTGTTCTGCTGTTCTTGAAGTTCATTGAATTTGAAAGATATGATTTAATTCTATTTTTATGGGTATGCTTGGATCGCTTTGTCCTGAAAAATGACTTTATGTGTGTTTACATAAATATTTTAAATTGAATTTTTCTATTTGCATATTTTCACCAACATCCCAGCAACGACAGATGTTTCTTTTGCACAGTCACTGTGTCAATTTTACTATTCTCATTCCACTTGTATTGCTTATTGAGAACTTTTGGTAGGACATCACTACTTTTTCTTCTGCAGCGACTTTGTTACTGTTTGTCTTTTACTAAGATGTTACAAATCAGACATTCGTCAATTTTTTTCCAGGTCACGCTAATGCACACTGAAAGTAATCTCACCGAGTGATCTAATAGATTCTGATATCAGGGCCTATTGCTGTAATGAAACTGAAAATGAAACTGAATGAAACTGAAATAATAATATGATTATTTTGTTTTTGTACTCGGCCCATTCAAGGTGGTGTCCGGTCCGCATGACTGTGTCTGAGTGGCAGCAGGAAGTTTGTCTCAAATCAGCTGTTAAATGATAGGAAGAGATGCGGGACAATAAAATGATTAATTTCTGTGGCAGAGTCGCAGCTGAGAACGTGTCTGCTGTAACATGTGTAAACTGTTAGACGTCATCAGAAGTTTATGGTGACACAGGAAAGTAATCCCAGCAAAAAAGTGTGCCTGTAGAACCCGCAGCTAACTGCGTGTTTTACTTCCATGCAGCGCCATTAGCATAATTTGTGAATGACGTTTGATGAGGGAGTCTTTGCGTCCTCGAGTAAAGCCCCGTTATTTTGTTAGTCTCGTGAGCGTCGTTGATACATATTCGCACGTGTTGCTACTACAGCTATATATATATAATATATATATATATATATATATATATTATATATATATATAAACATTCAGAATGCGCGATCAACCAGGAGCAAGAGCTTTGTTTGGAGGCCGTGTTTACCCGTGATCTTAGCCGTGTGCAGCAGACTTCCCTGCAGCCTACCAGAGACCGAAACCGCAAAATCCAGAAAAGGATCCTGAAGGAGGAGAGACTTCCGGCTCAAAGAGATAAACGTGTGGAGCAAAATATAAAGAAAGCGGATAAACACTCAAAATGCGATGGGGTAACAATCTGTTTCTCAGAGGTTGTCTTGCTGAATGACTGTCTGGTGGGCTAGTTGGCTGGCTGGCTGGCTGGCTGGCTGCTTGAATGAGCGACAGAGGCTAAGAAGAGAGAAATTTGAGGCCATTGTTATCAGCTCGAAGCGGTGAAGGCAGAGCTGGTGCCGGGGCGGAGGGTGGCGGTGGGGGGACGGGGGGCGCGAGCAGGCAGCAGCAGGCTCCCGGTAAGCTCGTTCAGCTCGTGGGCCAGCTAGCCCGAATATAGCCTGTACGCGTAGCCCGTGGAGTGATTGTGCCTGTTTATCAAGCATCCTCACCCCCCGCTGACGCCTCGAAACCCGTTGGCGCTCCCACCTGCCAGCCGCTCAAGGTGTCCGGTCCGCTCAGCGCGCTATGCCGCTGCTGGTGCCGCTGCTGCTGCTCCAGTAGGTGTTGTTGTGGTAGTTTCCAGCCTGCACCGGAGGAACCACGGGTTGTGGAAAGGAGACAGGCATGAGGACAGCAAAGCTTACGGAGATATAGTTCATTCGATTATTTTTTTATCAATACTGATTATATGGTGAATCTTTGTGAGGACGTATGATGCGACGTTGCCGGGTCCGTTCCGGATTGGACCGGGACTGCCGGTGCTAAGGAAGGTAAGAGACATCACTGGCAGTCCGTCATAAATAAAGTGAGCCCAAACTGAAAATCTAGCAGTGGAATATAGGCTGTATTTCCTGGCTGTTGGCTTTGTGAGCGGCGGATGGCTGGCTCAGTGATTTATGGGCCGTATGACTTGAATCCCGGTTCAAGAAGAGTTCACAATGCTTTTAGCTGCTGGACCTACCAGTAGTCCCCTTCTTCTCGCGGTCGTCCATCTCTGTCTTCGTCTCTTCTGCCTATTTTCCCGCTTCTGCTTTTCCTTCTCCTGCAGCTAACCCATTTATTTATGCAAAGCCCTGCCGACCAATTTTCTGTTATCCCTTCATGTTTTGTCCGCCAGCATCATTATTATTATTATTATTATTATTATGCGAATAGGCCTGTGTTGTTTATTTGTATTTTTTAATGTCTAAAGCTACAATATAACTTGTATCAGTTCTGAATGATTTGTGGAGATTTTAACTTAAATTCTGAGCAATAGAGGCTCTTATGAGACCAGTTTAGTGTTTCTGCAGCTCTTCGTTCTGTGTTTCTGGTAATGGAGTAAAGAAAAAGCTTTGTGGACTGTCCAAGTTAATGGATTCTCTTTCTGTCGCCGACCCATGGTTCTTCGTGGCAGGCGCCATTTGTAATTTTATATCCCGGGATAAAACACAGGCACTGGACACCAAGGCCGACTTCCACCTCTCCATGCCTCCCACTCTTTCTGCTGTTGTTTTGGGAGGCTGTGTCAGGAGCCTGTAGGTCGATTATTCAGGGAGACGTCTGGTAAAGTTACTGATTGTATTAAGCTGTAGTCCTACATGCCAAGGGCAGAGGCATTACGTGTCGCGTTTAATGGTGAAACAGCGTTATGATTTAATAACATATTCCTCCCACACTGTTTGCCACGGCCTCTATCTGCCTCTGCCCCCCCTCTCTCTCTCCAAGGGACTATTCCTCCCAGTAAATAATTAGGATTCCAGCTTGTCTGCGTGAAAGATAAATGACTGACATGTGTAAGAACTAGAGGACGGCCGAGGAAGAAAAACAACGATAGACCTAATATCAACTGATATTCAAACAACTGATTGGTTTACAAAAGCGTTCTAAAGATAGATTTAATGGGTTTGACTTTTTGAGACATTTAATTGATTGCTATATGTGGAACGATGAGGCCATATAATTTAAATTCTCTTTTTTAAACCGATTGTGCTTTTCAGGCTTTTAATATAGTTTATTTTAATTTTATTTTAAATAACAAATAAATTGTAGGCCAAGACTAGCTCGAACATTTGTAGTAGGCTCAATATAACCTAGCTTTAGCTAGCTTAGTTCTTTCCGTCCATATTGCACACACACACACACACACACACACACACACACACCACACATATATATATATAATTTTTTCTAGTTTTCATAACGACGACGTTTATAATTTTACTACTACTAAAATAATAATAATAATAATAATGATAATAGTAATACAACTACAACCAAAAATATATAAAAAAAATAACAACATAAAATCCATAGAAAAAAAGGAAAATACGGAAATATCCTGACTGAGCTGGTGGGCCTCTTTACTTTAAGGTCTCCCCTGAAGACGTTTCTTCTCAGAAGAAGTAATGAATACCAGCTGTTCTGTCGCGCCTGACAAAAAGCTTCTGGGTCGTTGCGGCATTTCCAACCAGGAGCGCACACGGCTCATCCTGTTGTTGTTTCACCTCAATCTTTACTTGATTGGCCAACAACACTGCATCTATCTATCTATCTATCTATCTATCTATCTATCTATCTATCTATCTATCTATCTATCTATCTATCTATCTATCTATCTATCTATCTATCTATCTATCTATCTATCTATCTATCTATCTATCTATCTATCTATCTATCTATCTATCTATCTATCTATCTATCTATCTATCTATCTATCTATCTATCTATCTAATCTGCCTTCGCTCTCAAGAGAAAAAAAATCCGGAAACATATCCGGGCAAGACATGAATTATAGCATGGAATTATTCAATTTGTTATTCTTCCTTGTTGTTATCGTCTAGACAAGAAAATCAAATTATAACAATAATAAAACAAAACTTGCAATAATAAAGGTTTTATTCACCCTACAGAGTTCCCCTGCCCTGTTTAAACAAACCCATCAGGAAATAAATCTCGCTTGTTATTGAACAGCAATAATTTTCATGACGATGAGTGGGATCAGAGTCGAGCGGCTAGAAAAATGTAAATCACACGTGGAAGGCCAACACAGTCTGGGTTTGGGCAAGCAAGGGTTGACAGAAGGAGGCTGCCTTCATCAGTCACTATATACAGGCTTTACTTGCTCTACATTTAACAAGAATATATCTCGGCTTGCAGGATTCAATGTATTGGTTTATTTCAAAGAAATAATGAAGAACAGTAACAACATATTTTTATTGGTCCTACATTAGGAAAGCATATTACAGTCTGTGAATTAAAAGTTAAAAGACATTCTAATGACCCCAGTGAGTAAATTTTCTGTTTAACTTTAACATTAGAGTGTGTGTGTGTGTGTGTGTGTGTGTGTGTGTGTGTGTGTGTGTGTGTGTGTGTGTGTGTGTGTGTGTGTGTGTGTGTGTACAGGGAGAGCATACACACAGTTTGCCCTCGTTGTGCCCCCTCCTCTAGAGCATCTGCTGGCTGTGAACTGGGCTCAGAAAGGGTGGGGGAGGGTCAGGTGATGAGGAAAGAAAAGCAGTGGTTTCTATTCATGTCATGCTGCCTTTCACTGGAGGAAGATGGATTTAACTCTGTCATTTCTTTATTCTGTCTTTGCTAACCTTTCAGGTCAGGTTGCAGGGGACCGTTGGAGAGACACCGTCACGTGACCTCTGGTACCAAATGGTCTTCCGGCAGTGGTTTTCAGTAAGGACCGGAGCAAAAGAAGACGCTGCCATCTCTCACAGAAATGCAGAAGACAACATACTACGACAACTCCCCCACACTTTTTGGTGGCTACTCGACCTACCAGGTGCAAGGAGCAGCAGCAGCTGCCAATGGCTTTGGGGGCTATGATGCCCCGGTCCCAGTGTCCCACCACCAACCACCCTTCCAGTCGCCAACCCATCTGGATGTGGATTCGTACCAACACTCCGCCTGCTCTTTGCAGTCACTAGGCAATAACAGTTGCCACCAGCAGCAGCAGCAGCTAGCCAAGACCAAGGAGCTGAATGGCAGCTGTATGCGGCCTAGTCTGCCTCCTGAGCACCACCCTGCCTCCCAGGTGTCCCCTCCACTGCCCCCCAAATCCAGCAATGGTAATGCTGCTACCCAGCAGCCGGAGGGCAGTGCTGGGTCTTCGACAGTCTCTAAATCAGGCCCTAAGTCATCAAATTCTTCCTCCTCCACATCTTCTTCCACATCATCCAGCTCCTCTTCACTGCCGCCCAACCCCACGCTGGCCAAGCAGATTTTTCCTTGGATGAAAGAGTGTCGGCAAACAACCAAGCAGAAAAACTGTTCCCCAAGCAACAACTCCGGCAATGGTGTGTTAGATTACACTTTTCACTGTCTTTATCTTTCTTTGCCTTTGCTGATCAAACAAAGTAATTATAACAGCAACAACAAAACCTCCATTATTTCTGCTATATATCACCTCTTTCCCAATTTCCGTTACTCATCTGCTCATTGGCGTTCCAACATTCTATACTCATTAGCATCTTTCTTGCTGCTATCCTGTCCTTATCTTTACTCTCACCACTTTGCTCTTTCAGCACCTCGCTTATCAACATTTTTTTTTTTCCAGAGCTAGATCTCTAGAGAATTAAGAAGATTTCCTATGCTAAATTGGGTCTCTTCAGGACAGTTCCTGTGTAGACCTATTTCAGACAGAGAAATGACCAAATGAAACTAGTCCAGCAGGGTTTTGTCTGCCTGTTGTGTGTTATCTGTCTGTGGTGCAAGCTAAGTATACCAATATTAGGCAAATAATAAAGTGCCATGTGAGCTAATTTTTCAAAGCATGTTGTTGTTAATGCTAAAAAAAGTAGTTGAAGAAACTTTATCTTGGGCATTAAATTTAAGGTTGTCTGATTTCATTTTTTTAACATAAGGACATCAGTACAGACAATGATATTATTGAATCTTGGGGATAGTTTAAGTAATTACAGCAGAAAATGTTTGCATTTGTTATGGCAGAAAGAAATTCAAATATTTGTTTGATTTATTTATTTACATGGTGGAGAACAGAAAGTCGGTATCACTGGTTAGGAGAGCTGAACAATTTAGAGACTTTTACATTAAAGTGTAAGTCAACTTTCCTACACTTACAATATAAACTTTAACTTATTCTACCAAAACAAACATGTAAAGGAATTGAATAGATTTTTCCTATAATCATTTTAAATATGAAATAGTTTTCATATAAATTCTTTGGGCAGTTGTGTATAATTCAGTACTTATAGGACATGTGTTTCGCATGGATCCAGGAGTTACACACACATAGTTCTGTTATAAAATATTAATACAACTACAATATGTGTGGTCATGGTATGTCAGCTTAGAGGAAAGGTGGTTGAGAACAACTTATATTTTTTGACATGTGATGGCAAATTACAATCCAGGTCATCAGCAGAAACGATTATGCCAGAAAAGACAACTATTTGGTGATAATCTGCAAATAACACTTAAAAGAAGAGTTTTGTTGTTGGGTTTGTTCTTGTTTTCTCGTCCTCATGTTTTACATGTTTTACCTCCAACAAAAGCTACTGAAAATGAGAGATATTAGCAAGGGCAATGTCAGACTAATTTTTTTGTTTTACAGAAATATAACATGTTAGGACGCATTTGATATGGAAAATCTTATCAACTGGGAAACATGTAAAGTGATTTATGCAAAAATAATCTGTGTGTCTGATACTAGGTTAATGTTTGTCACGTTTTAATATTAAAGTGATTCAGGGCATTCACATGAATCCACATCTTAACACAGCAGGCATGTCCTATAATATAAATGTATTTAATTTATCGTGTATAACTTTAATTCTCTTTAACTTTATATTTATAATATGCTGTTAAAACTGAGAGATGTATAGCCCAATAATTGGTAGAATAGAAAAATTTGTAATAAACTGACTAATGGGTTTCAAAAAGAGATGTGGTCAAATACTGAAATAGTTATAAAAACACGACATAATTTGAAGAAGCTTCTTGCTTTATCTTTGACATGTTTATTGGAACATAAATGTGAAATTTGCTTATATCTGCTTGAATGATTACCTTATCTGTTTAACAATATTATCATTCCAAGTCATCATCACTTTCAAGGAGAACGGTGTTACAAATTAAACCACTAAGAATAGATGGAAAATCCTAGTTTAAATGACCTATAATTTTACAGGCCACATTGTTTTTCACATGCACTCAACAAAGGCTTGATTGGGGTATCCAGTTAAATGTATTTTGTCACAGTATTTTCAATTTGAAATAGCAAAGTACACGTGTGTAAAGGTTCTTAATAAATACCTTTCGTAGATGCCTGAAGTTAGTTGATTTTATTTGTTAGGAAAATCCTGTTTGCAAGACTGGTGAAGATGAGGGAAACTGACATGACTAGTATACATGTATGGTTTAAAGTGCCATGTGAAGCAGTCACTCACAGGTCCTTAGCCTGATACAAATGGTTACCTTGCAGTTGAATCTAAAGAGCTCTAACTAAAGTTGTTTTTTTATTTTTTTGGTGAGTCCACTTAGGTGAAACAGTTCCTTGTGCTGCAGCTGCTGTTGCTAAGGGGGTTTGCCTCTCTAGACAAGATGCAATTTAGGTGTTCTCGGCCAGCACCGGGGCCTTCATCTTTTAATAACTGCCACTGTTATGAAGTGTTGACAACTAATATCAAGGGATAATTCAGGCCGCCTGCCCAGCCACCCTCTACTTTATTAAGACTCTGAATGTTTCCAATTTCCTCTGGCATGCAGCCTAGATTTATTCTATTACCCTTACATTTAAAATTCATAATTTGTATTTGGATAATTACATTGTATAATTCGTAGAACTTGCTTCCTTTTTGTTTTTCTCTGCTGAACCACATATATCTTTTTTCTTTTCAAAATGTTAACAAACTGGTTTCAATGTGATTCTTGATGCTTTTTCAGACATGCTGGTTGAGGTTAATGTGTTTTTTTCTCCATAGCATCAGGGGGCGCTGAGAGCGGCAGCAGTGGGGAGAAAAGTCCTACCGGAGGCTCATCGGCATCATCCAAGCGAGCTCGTACAGCGTACACCAGTGCTCAGCTGGTTGAGCTGGAGAAGGAGTTTCACTTCAACAGGTACCTGTGCCGACCACGACGTGTGGAAATGGCCAACCTGCTCAATTTGTCCGAACGCCAGATTAAGATCTGGTTCCAGAACCGACGTATGAAGTACAAAAAAGACCAGAAGTCGAAGGGCTTGAGCTCCAGCTCTGGAGGACCATCTCCGACAGGTTCCCCTCCTCTGACCATGCAGTCCTCTGCCAGCTTCCTGAACTCAATGCATCCAATGGGAGGGGGAGGAGGGGGCCCAACCTATGAGACCCCCTCTCCCCCATCCTTTGGAAAGCTCCACCAGGGAGTGTCTTATTCTATGTCCACTGCCTATTCCAATGTTTCTATGAAGGGCTGCCCTCCTCAGAAATATGGTGCCCCAGATCCAGACTATAGTGATCCCCACCATGGCCTAGTACAGGCCAACAATGCTGGCTATGGGACGCCAAATAACATGCAGGCCAGTCCAGTCTACGTTGGGGGTGGCAGCTATGTGGAGCCTATGGCTGTCTCTGGGCCCTCCATGTATGGCCTAAACCACCTTGGCCCTACGCCGCCCCACCACCAAACCATAGACTACAATGGCGCAGGGCCCATGTCAACTACCAACCAGCACCATGTGGGTGGAGGGGGGCCCCAGGGTCCCTGTGACCCACCCACACACCCAACTTACACCGAGCTGTCAGCACACCACACCTCAACTCAGGGCAGAATTCAAGAAGCACCCAAGCTCACCCACCTGTAGCAGGTCTGGAACAACATGATCATGTAGGAATTAGGGAATACAACACAGAAAAACGTATCATGACATGACTCACTAAGAGACAAACCAAAATGTGGGGATTATACCGCTGCAATGGGACAGCAGGAGGGGCAAAGCAAGACAGGAAGGAGCCATCCAGTGGTTTGTGAAATGCCCTGTGCCACATTATGCAAGAATCAGTGTTAAATGTCACTGCCTTCATTAGAGTGGTATCAAACCTGTGGATAAAACATTCCTTATTCCTCTGTTATTTTAAAACAGCGTACTGAAGGTTGTAGTAGTCTGAACAATCTGTGATTTGGCTAAACTTCACTGTGCCAGTTAAAACCCACAGTTTACTGCAGTAAAAAAAAAAAAAAACCTTTAATGTGTGCAATATTTCATCTCTTATTATGAAGTCTTGCTTCACATTCAATATTTTTTCATTTTTTAATTTATTATTCAACATTAATCTTTTGTAGATCTTTTAAGACAATTAAGGAATAAGCCCTATAAATGAACATAGAAAGAGATCTAAAATTTAAAAAAATTTGCAACGTTTAAGTCAAGTTTTTGATTGAATAAATAAACATCCATGTCCGTGGATTTATAATAAGTGCATTAGTTGATCTTTGTAGGCATGGAGCAAATTACAACAATAGTAGAGCGAGCATGGAGCAAAACTGAAAAGCCTATAATGACCCTTTAGGAGATAATGCATGGTTTTAAACTGTCGTTTGATGGCGAAATCTCCCCCTAAGACACATATATACATACAGCTCTCCTACCCGGTAGATGAAATAGTTGAGATTTTAATGGGCTGTTAATGAGGTGGTTAGATTTATTATGCTGACTTCTCTCCCCTGCAGGCAACACATGTTGTTGTCAGCAGAGCTGAGCTATGTGGAGGGCTCTGTCTCTCCATCAGCTGGAACATGAGTGAGAGAAGAAATATATGGCTCAAGCTGGCAGCACAGATCTTTTTCTGAGCCTCATGTTTTATGAAGCACATCAAAACCACTGGATGGCTTTCCAGTCACAGTCGTTTTTCTCCCTGCAGTACCCATCTCTGTCCGTCTAGACCCAATCATTACTAACCCAATCTCAACCCCCCCCATCCCCATTCCCAGCACACCACACAACCACATACGTCCCATCACTGTAACAGGGTTTAAGATGAGAGCTTAAAGGCTGGACAAGCCCGAACAGGCACACACTTGTTCTAAACTACCTTATGACACAGTTATGTCTGCATACATATACAGCAACACTAAGCTAACTTCCTCTCACTGACGTATGTCCACAAACAGCTTGCCAGCTGTTTACATCTTTAGACAAACACAAGAGGGCACAGAATCTACAATTTTAGTGTCCTTATTTTAGCACATCATCGACACAGGGTAAATAATAAGAGTGGAGAGGACTATTTGTTTGTGTTTAAATAAGTCATTGATATTACCCATCTTACCTTACAACCTACCATCCCATTAAACACTTTGGTAGATGCCAATGTGTGAAAGACCGCATTTTCCATTGTTTTGTTTTGTTCCCACATGTCTTGACTTTTAACGTGGAAACAGGGTATATATTTGAACAAAAAAATGCATGTCCCAGATTTCTGAGCATATGTTTAAAACCGATTTTAAAACAACTGGGTTTATTTGTTCATCTATCAGTGAGGACATTTTGGAAAAGATATGTCAAACACTTCTTGCTGTTTAACTGGATTGAACACTGTGGAGTGGGTGAGTCATCCAAACTCACTGGTAATCAGGAAGTAAATCCCTCAAGTTGTTTTCAAAAGTTTAGATTTTACACAAATGCTGCTTTACACCTGGGCATCATTGTTGCACTTAGAGTTTACATTTTGATGGTTAATGGTTAAAAAAATAAAATAAAATCTTATTTTGAAGACGGAAGGCCGTCCAATCAAAGCGTCTTTCGCTAATGTGTGTTCAAGCGAACATTCACATACAAATATTTATTTGTTATAGCCAGTTTAAAAAGAGTTTCTGTTTTGTATTAATATTATTTATCCTTTGTGTATTTATATTGAGGAAAAAAATCATGTACTTTTTTAGTATTTACCTGTAATAAAAAAACAACATTGTGTTTCCTCTTGTCCATTGTACTGAAATTACATTTTTAATTCTTGCAATTTAGAATAAAATAGGTAGTTTTTTGTTATTATGAGCCCTTTATGTTATTATGATCCTTGTACATAAATGTCTTGGCTTGCACAGGGAAAAGTCAAGTGTTGGGTATGGATATCCGCCCATAGTATGAAAATAGAAAAAAAAACTATTAGCAGGAGAGGCGAAAAATTGATTTTGGAGGAAACATTTGTCTGTCCTTTGTAGTTTCTTTTTTCTTTCACTGTTGATAAAGTTGTCTGTCAAACAATTCTTTAATAAAGCTTTATGTTACTCAGAGCAGTCGTTATTTTTTAAAGATGAGAAACAGTTGATTCATAGTGATCTGATGTATAATCACTAAAATATCAGTGCACCAATCATATTCAAACAAGTGGTGTGCTAGCGAGAACCTGCCTCTAAGTGAGGTTGACCTTTGCCAATCATCTTCTCCAAATATTTTTTTTTATTTTGTATTTTTGTCTGAGCACTGCAGACTCACCAAAATGAACGAGTAACAGAAAAGTTCAGATTAGCTCTTTATATTGTCAGAAGAGCTGAAGTAAACCTTTGGTGAGCTCGGCACATAAAAACTCAAAATGACTACAACAGTTTCGGGGAGCGTCGCTCGTTGTTATCTGTGATAGACTGACGACCATCCAGGCTAGGGTGTCGTCCACTGTTATGTGCTGCCGAAAATGTGTGTCTCTTGGTCGTGCAGCTTAACTCAGGCCCTGCATCCTGCCGCTAACTTTGGTCATAGGATATGTTTATATCTCCCCTCTCTCACCAAAAAAGCCTCGAGGCCAGCGCCTTGTTCAGTCCACGTGATCTCTCACTCCAGTCTCTTTGGCCCATATTTCTTTCCTTGTCACGTGCTCAGAAGCCTGAGAGCGGCATAAAAATTTAGGACGTAAATCAGGATCTCGTAAATAATGGCCATACTTCCCTTTACATCTCCTCTGGACTAACAGACAATAAAAACACCAATGAGCAGAGATTGGCTCTAATTTATTGCCTCGTAAAACCCGATGGAGAGCCCAGTTTTTCTTCAGCATGCGCACGCTGCTGGAAACAGTGGAGCTGGAACTTTGAGGAACCCAGGCTGCTGCTCACATTATAAATGCACTGTCCCAACATAAGCCTCTGTATGATCAACCGGGCTATTTGTCAAAACACTTAACTGGGTGTGATAACCAGTATGATTTCATTATTGATTTCTAGAAAAACTAAATCTGACAGCAAAACTTTCTGTCACGGGATTGATTTACGGTTTTTCCTAGAGACTGACCCGAACAGTATGATTACAATTATTCGAAACAGTGTTTCGGCATTAAGCAGCAGCTATTTAAAATAGAATAACAATCATTTCTAAAATAACAAATTTATAATAAAATAAAATTATTATTATTATTATTATTATTGTTATTATTACGTGGTTCTAGTAGAACTAGTAGTATATCAAAAATAATTTATAAATGTTATTGCTATGTTTGAAATAATCCCGAAAATAACCTCTCTTCATAAATAAATAAATAAACGAATAAAAAAATAAATGTAAATTTTACAAATGCCTTTCCTTAGTAGTCTTATGTCCTCTTTCCATGTCTGGCATAAGGAAACAAAACACCTCTTCTTCGTTAACACGTGTCTATAGCCTCGTAAATAATTAATCTTAAGACATTTTTTAATTGTCGCCAAAAGACAATATAAGTCGCAGAAATGCGCAGGAAACGTTTAACTGATGCTGCAGCCCAGCAGAGTCCTGAGTGAGTCAGCTTCTGCTCGGTGTGTGTGTCCCCGCAGCCCGCCTGTTTTGCCCACTCACTGCCTGTTCTTTCTGCTCCACTCAAAGCCTCTTACTCCCACACACATAGCTGCATCTTCGCCTTTTTTCGGAGCAGAGATGGGGGTGAGGAGAAGCCATGACAAACACAGAGGAAAGTGAACGAGCTGAAAAGGGCCTTGTCTGCATGGCATCAGCGCCATTTTACGTGCGGGCTGCTGATGATAATGATAGCAAAAATAAATACATAAAACCAGATCAACCCATGGGCCTGAAGCTCAGAGGCAGAGGCAGCGGGGCTGGACGTTTTCTCCTCATTTAGGAAGAGAGGGACTGCTGTCAGCCTCTCTCAAGGAGAGAAAGATTGATCACCACTTTTTTTCTCTACCCGGGGCTCTTCTGACCCTCCCCGAAATATTCTCTGCTCAGCTCTCAGTTAATCTTTATAAATATCTACATGTACGTCCCGTTGAGTCTCAGGGCAACTCAGCAAGATTGAACTTACAGTTAGCATTTTATTAATAGCCGAGGACCTCTTATTATGTTTTATAGGAGGGAGGAACAGGGGCCGCTCTTTTTTTTGCAGCTATAGGGCGACCTCGCTCTGAACTCTCTCTCCCTGCGTGAACACCCCGCACATTTTTAGTTGACACACACGAACACGAGGGTGAGAGAGGAGCCACGGTGCGCCGTTCAGGAGGGTTTTTGGAGCCTGAGAAAATTGTCTATTTTAGACTGAGACAATATTTATTTTATTTTTCCCACACTCTCTTTCTTCATTGCGGTTACACACACACAAGCACAGAGTTTATTTATGATGGCGACCTAGATATTCGTGTTAAATATGATAAATTGGACACTTACACAAGAACTAGCTCCTCAATGTGCACCAAAGCATCTTTCCAAATCAAACTGCCTGCTCTGAAGCCCAAACTGATCCAACACCATCACTAGGAACAAATCTTTCATATCCTCTTCTCCTGAGCGGCTGCACCATCTAGAAACCTATCCAGATGTCTGCTCCCTAAACGGTCCATTTTCAAGAGTAATGAGCCCAGTTTTGTTCTATTTTTTCATGGAGAAAACATATTGTTAACGGTGCCGGCTACCTAGGTTAACCTACTGTTAACGGCCATTACATCACCCAGAAGCCTGAAAATGTGCACAGCTCTATTGTTGGAGGGTTCCACCAGCCAGGATGTGCCGAGCTGCCGCCCACACAGCGCACATGGCAACCGACCCCATGGTTTTTTTTTCTAATTTGCCCCTGTTAAGACAGAACAATGGCAGATAGGCGCTCTTTGCTTCAGCTTTTGGAGAAAAATAGTAATAATGCTTCCCACAGACATCACAGCCGCTAGGCCCGGACCACCGATTGGCTGTCTAGGGTCACGTGACCAGGAATTGGCTGCATTTTCGTCCCATAGTTGTTCAGTTTAGTCTATCCAGGTCCCCATACGCTTCTATTATAACCAATATACACAATTATGATATAGCCACCGCATTTACGCTACTGCGGTCAGAAGCCTATATGCTGCTGCGTCTTTTTTGTCACGCATTATTTATTTTCTTAATCAGCCATGTTTTGTGGTGTGCGTGTGCACGCGTGCGTGTAGGCCTATGAGGGCTTTAATAGTACTATTATTTTATTTCGGGAAAGGGATATTCTGGGCTCTCGTCGTCTAGGGAGGGCACTAGTCTGAGGAAGCTATGAATTTTGAATTTGAGAGGGAGATCGGGTTTATAAACAGCCAGCCGTCTCTAGCAGAGTGCTTGACGTCCTTCCCCGCCGTCCTGGAGTCATTTCAAACTTCATCAATCAAGGAGTCGACAGTAATTCCGCCTCCCTTCGAGCACACCATCCCCAGCTTGAGCCCTTGCACAGCCACCCAGCCGAAACCAGCTTCTTGGAGCCAGCAGAGCCGGAGAAGCTCGGCTACAAATGACCACCAGACGCATCACCGCGCCGTCCAGCAGCCATGCCCGCCTGGGCAGGCCCCGGCACCGGCCACCCCGGCTGGTCCACTGGCCCATGAGTTTCCCTGGATGAAAGAGAAGAAGCCATCCAAGAAATGCCCCAAGCCTGGAAGCAGCTCCAGCGGGGGCGGATCCATCATCACACCGGCATCATCCTACCCCTCGCCAAACGCCTCTGGGTACGCTTCGGCGGGCATCGAGTCACCCACAGGTCGGTATGCTGGAGCGCATGGATCAGTGGTGCAAAGGTGTGGATCATGTGCTGAGATTTTCTGTTTGCATGCACTCACACTCATTTCCGAATATCACTCATCAGTTTTTACTCAGTGCCTGGCTGTCATTGTCTTTTTTTTCGCCATCAGTGCATGTGCATGTTAGCGCGCGCGCGTGTTGTTCAATGGTATGAGGTCGCATGAAAAGGGAAGCCATATCCGGACGACTGCATTATGCAGCAATGCTCTGCATATCAGAACTTCATCCACACGATCTAAATATTACTTGCTTAGTGCGGCCCAGATTTCCAATGTGCATGGCAGCTGCAATGATTTAAAATGCTGCAGTGTGATGCTCTGAAGAGGAGAGATATGTTTGTCCTTCATATCATGGTACTGCATATTGTTTGTTCCATGGATGCTGCATTTCGGATCAGTGTAGTGTTATAGTATCCACAGTTAACGTCGGCGCCATATTGGATGGAATTAGGGAAAATAATAAGGCGGGGATATGACAGAGTATGAGGGGTGGGGGTTGGGGAACACTTTATGCTGCGGCCACACAGGAAACCCTCGACAAAAAATATGTCCTATTTCTGTCGATGAAATCCACGACAATCACTACGTTTATTTTCCTATTGTTTACATCACTAAATGTAAAAAATAACAATCAAACAAATAAAAAACCCGCCTAATACATTATAATGAGAACTTCTTGTTGTCATCTACTCATATCACATCCCGTCTCTGTCTTCTCTGATCTCACTAAAAAAGCACCAGTTGTTCGGGCTTTGGAACAGTCACATTCGCTTGTCATCGACATGGCCGCATTTCCATTCCTTCTTGTCTCAGAGTTGTATTTTTTTCTTCTGATGAAGAGGTGCAAACTCATGCATGCTGATCTTTCTTTCTTTCTTTACTCCTTTCTTTCTTTCTTGACCTTTTGTCATATAAGTGGGAAGGTTTTGTTCGCCTATTTTATTTTATTACAATCAATTCACAGAAGGGAAACCTGCCTTATGCTGAGGCTGTATTTTTGCTTTGTGCAGGAGCAGAGCAGGAATGCATTTCTAATTAAGTCAGAATTTAAATGTAAATTTTAAATATAGTCACACACACACACTCTCTCTCTCCTCTCTCTCCTCTCTCTCTCTCTCTCTCCTTCTCTCACACACACACACACACACACAATATATATATATATATATATATATATATATATATATATATATATATATATATATATATATATATATATATAATATATATGTGTGTGTGTGTGTGTGTGTGGTGTGTGCATTTTTCTGTGTTCTAATTTTCTTTTTTTCCCCAGCAGACTCAAGCCAGGTTGGCCTGGACGCCGGGGGATCCGGGTCCCGTCGCCTGCGCACCGCCTACACCAACACACAGCTTCTGGAGCTGGAAAAGGAATTCCACTTCAACAAGTACTTATGTCGGCCGAGGAGAGTGGAGATCGCCGCTCTGCTAGATCTCACAGAGCGGCAGGTCAAAGTTTGGTTTCAGAATCGGAGGATGAAACACAAGCGACAGACCACGCACCGGGATGGCAGCGGAGGAAGTCCGTGTTCCAGCGGGTTTGAGCCGCTCGAAGGTGCCGATGCATCGTCTCCATACTCCAGCCAGCCGCTGGAAGCTTCTGGCACCGGGGAAAGCACAACAGAGAGCGAGCAGGGGGACGGCAATGCGCCATCGACTGCTATTTCCAGCGGCTATAGTACCACTGACAACGGGGACAATGCACAACCCACGCAGGAGGACACAGACCGCGTGAGCCTGCAGCCCAGGACATCTGTCTCAACGGACTCTGCTGGAGCTCTGCGCTCCCCGACAAACTCATCTGAGAGCACTGGTCTCATACAACGTAGCGGGTCCGGGAATGCGCCGGGCCCCGATCCATCTTTTTTGGATCACCGAGTGTCATCCATCGCTCCATCTGATTCTCACGCATCCGCCTCCTCATCATCCACCGCGCTTTCAGACCTGACACTTTTCACCGAGGACACCTGCTTGTCTCCCAGCCTGCAAAGTTCCCTGGATAGCCCGGTGGATTTTTCCGAGGAAGACTTCGATTTGTTCACAAGCACACTGTGCACCATAGATTTACAGCACCTCAACTTTTGAAGGTAGTGGCAACGGTTCAACAAGGGGAATACAACCCACCAGGGAGTGAATAATGAACATACAACCATTCAAAGGAACTGTTGTCAAAAAAGCTTTTCGGCAACATTCCTTAAAGATTTATGAATAAAGATGTTGCTCTTTATTTATCTAACATTCCTTCGCCCTTTTTGTTTATGGCTGTAATTGTAGTTAAAGAGACAGTCAGCAAATTTCATTTCATTTCATTTTATTTTAGTTTTATTTTTCTATCTCAAACATGGAAAGAAGGTAGTGCGGTCCTTTTGTTTTGGTTAGATTATTATCTCCACCGATTAGTCAGATTTCAAGTGTTGTTTAATTTCGGATGTTTTGGATTGTTTTTTATTTTTTTGTGAATTGGGCTTCTCTTAATCGGTGAGATGATTAACGTATTCTGGTCTGTTAGGGGTTCACCTTCGTGGATCTTAAAATACTCAGGAACTGGTCACAGCAGGAAGGCTTTGAAAAAACAAATGTATTCTAAATTGAGGAATAAAGATTTTTTTTTCTCTGGGCGACACCCCCCTGCTGAAGAGCCGATATGTAGACCTTAGTTTATTTATTAAGATTCTTTAATAGTGAAAATCCAAATTATTTATTGTACAAATATTTTCATAGCGGGATAATAATAAAGAATAAAAATATTAACGTTCTCAACGTGCTCCATGCTTTTGTTTAATAGCCTGGAATTTACAACGTGTGTTTGGGATTGACATTTCAACATATCTAAATTTATATTAATGCCATTTATTTAACAGCATCAACACAATTAAAAATGTTATTTTATAGAGCAACATTTTCATATTTAGGTTTGCAGTAGACTAGATATTTATCCTTTGTGTTCAGGTAGGAAATTGTTGAGGCATTAAGGACAAAATAAATGGATAACTTTATACATCGCCAGTCATTAATATAGCCCCCTTTTAATAAATTACAGTTCCAGTTGATTAAAAAAATTCAACAATTTTTTTTAATTAGGATAATTTGGTATATTAATACATTTATATATAGGCCCGATATATAAATAACGCAATCTCTTGTGCTTTTATTTAATATAAAATACACAGGAACACATTTAGTCCTAGAAACTATTATTTGACGCTTTTTAATTTTACCACATGAACATATCTGGATAATGGGATGTTTACTCAGTTTTACCATCTCAGTGCTTTTAACACATAATGCTTTGTCATGGTAAGACCCCCAACCCCATCGCATTACAATATCTACCCAGCCAGCGCTCCACCAGCAGCAGCTATCACTGTGCGGAGGGATTCCAACAACAAAGCAGCTGACAGAACCAGAGAGCCTTTAAAACCCCCCCAAAACCCCTATCTGCTGTCTTTTGTGAGCTAAAAGTTCTTTATTTNAAAAATTATCATGCGGGAAATTTTTTAAAAAAAGTACTGTTTGTAGCACTTAAAATCTACCCCTTTTTGAAAAGGGGAAAATAGAGGTAAAATGACAAAAATTTGGGGGCCAGGGGTTAACCCCCAAAAATTAGGATTCATATTACGTTTGAAAGTAAGGGAAAAATTTAAAGGGTTCCAATTGGGTTTTAAATGTACCTGTTAGGATTTTAGAAATTCAGTTTTTGAGGGTTTAAAAATGTTGGGGAAAGGGGCAAGATATCCAGGGGTTCCCAGGGGAAACAAAAAGGCGCAAGTGTGTGTTTGTTGTTTTGTGTTTTAAGGGACAGGACAAAGATGAGAGAGATGAAGAGGGAGCAAAAGAACTTGGCTAATATAATCCCATTATAGAGGTACAAGCGGGAGCAGTCCCCTGCTCATTCTTACACAATGACCCAAAACCCTGCCCCCTTTTAGCTTTTCCACGGGGTTTGGTTTAGTTTCTGCCAGCAGTTTGCACCCATGGCACTGCAAGTGCAAAGTCGGGCCGGGCCAGGGGCCGGAGGTGGAACTCACTTATGTGGCCGTTTTTTAAAAACAGTAATACCCATTTTTTTCAAAATTTTGCGATAACTTTGTGATAACAGTATGTCCTACTCGGGGCAAAACACGTGGCCTTTTCATATTTTAAAACCCTTGAAATTTTTAAATCACACAGATTTTGTTTCTTTTCCCTCTTTATAATCCTAAAAATCATAACTACTTTTTCATAGGGAAGTAATAAAAAAATATTTTTAGCTAACAAATTTTTTGTTTAGTGAAACAGCTGGTAAAAAAAATGTAATAATCCCTTTTGAAAGTAGTTTAAATTTTAACCCAGCCACACAATTAGGAGAAAAAAATGTAATGTATGATGGAGGCTGATCACTTTATTGTCAGCAGCTTGACAAACACCGTGTTATCTGCAAACAAGTTAAATTGTCTTCCAAATTTCAAATATCCATTTGCATAGCAGACTAATAATTAAACAATGCAGATAAAAGCTATTTCTTGGTGGGGTGTGACCAGATTTCTCAATGTCTCGAGGTATATAAGGAAAACAAAGTTTTCATCTTAGATGCAGTTTGAAGAGGTGAACAAGAAGGTGAAAAGGGTCATCACTGGTCCAGAAACATAATGAGATTATCTTGAATAGCTAAACTCTGTGTATGTTAAGAAAATAAACCTGCAAAATATCAAAAGTAACATTAACCAACAAAAAACATTAATCATGAGAGAATAATATGACGGAACATTTCTTTGGACAATTAAGTAATATTTAGCAAAGTAAAGGCCTATTGTTTCTCAAAAATAAAAGGCTTTTTGAATGTAAAACTAACAAAAAACTACAAAAAAGACATTAAATACAATGTAAAAGACTAAAAAATAGGAACAATAGGAAAAACAATAGCTAGAACAAAATACAATGATGGTTATGGAGTTTACTCAACTTAAACAGCTGTCTAGATTCCTGAGAGCAGAGACTGAAGCATCCAAAACACTAAAAGTATGAACTGAAGTGATGAGTGAATTAGTGCTCCCAAAACAACTCAATTTATTTTCTTGAGATTGAGAAAGTTTAGCTTATTTAGACCTACTTCAACCTTCAATTAAGTAGTGTTCTTTAATCAAACTGACAGCAAAGACAGCAAACGAATGAAAATTTTATATATGATATTAAAAATACTGACATACAGGGCCCAAAACTGAAATTCTTGATATGGACTGCTTATACCTTTACGCAAGTAGTTATAGTAAAAACATAATAACTGAATCATGAATTCAATATCTTTTTTCTGGTCTGAAAAAGAACAAAAATTAGTTTGAAAACTAGACATGAGATTACAAAGAGGTCTGTACAGCTGAGGGAGACCAGCCTGGCACCTTTTTAAATTTATTTTTTGCTGTGTTCCATTTCATTATTGGAAAACACATCAGTTTTCCACTCGGCTGCTCTGCAGTGTAAGGAGGATTCCTGGACACGTAAGAGTGGGACTGATAAAGATAGAATTGATTCCAGCCAGCAGCAGCCACAGTGAAGGGGGCTCAGTTTAGTCCTGCAGCTAAACGTCTGGGTTTACTTGGTCTCCCTCTTTCTTATCTAAAGGCAAGTTGTCACTGAAGCGACATCAATCTCGTGCCTCATGACTTCACACAACACGCCTTTTCCCCTGATGCCTTATCGCATCATCTGCAGGCAAGATTAAACAGGTCACCACAAAGTTTTCTAAACCCAACAGGTAAAGAAAACTAAATCAAATATATATGGATGGGCTCTGACTTTATTCTGTTTGAAATAAAAGTTCCAACTTTTTAAAAATCTCACATATACATGCAACTAGAAAGAATAATGTTAAATCCACCTGTCACAGGCAATGATGCTGACTTATGAACACGTTTGATTTGATATGTTTGATTTGTTTAATCCTCGTAAAATTAAGGTTACTGATCTGACAAGATGACAGTGACTACACAGCACCCAGCCTATTGTGACTATCAAGATTACAACCAAGTGATTACACGCCACCTCACTGTTTCCTTCAACATGAGTAAGAAAAACTGCAGAAGTCTTTAAAAAGCTACAAACACAAAAGGTCTTTTCTAAAACCCGTTCATGCTTTTTCTTTTTAAGGAGAAGAAACCTACAAACTTATTTTTACAAGACTAATGCACTATAAAATAAATACTACATAAAATGAAGCTAAATATTATCAAAGAATTCTTAACAGTTTTAGCTAAGAAACATTTATTCAAACGACAGAAATATTTTTTTTCTTGTTCAGGATGGGCACAGCATGTTTGGTTTATTAGTTAAAAACTTTATTCATACACATGGAGAAAGTCATATAAGTGGATGGAGTAGAAAAGGAATTACCAAGAGTCCAATGCACCAATTCCTATAGTTTTTGCATTTGCAGCAGAAATACCATATACTGAGTTTTATGTTATCTTACAAGCACATTGCATGTTTTAAACCCATTGTTTCGATAAAAAGCAAGAAATTCTAAGGACCTCTTGAATCTTAGTTTTGTTTTGTTTAAGAAGATCGGTTGCTTCTTCAATCAATTCAAAGTGCAGTCTTTATACTTGTACTCAGAGGAACATATTATATTCATACATAAAATAGAAAGCTTAACTTACTTTGCGTTCAAACGAAGTAACATTGTTTATCCCTGTCTCTCATTGTAACCTGGAATCCATCACACAAACACAATTTGTGTCCAATTTGTAACTCCAATACTGCCAAAGTTTACTGAAAGATTAAAGCTATAAGATGAAAACTAATATTGGCACAGTTAACATTTTAGAAAAAATTGAGTTAGTGAAGGACACAAAACAAAATAATTTTCTACAGCAGATGAACAATATCTGAAGGAATATATGAAGAAGAAATTTAGCAAAGATTTCACACATGAAAAGAAAACAGTTTTCATCCACAGTGGGGCATGGTCACGGTCGGAAACATTAAAGGTGCATCTGACTAGGTCAGAATATCCATATTATTTATTTCAGTATAAAATGTACAGTTAGAGCACTGGGAGGACTTTGGACTTGATAAAACCAACACCAGCAGATGATACGGCTCCCTAAGTCAACACTGTCTGTGGAAACCTGACAATAGACCTTAAAGAACTGCATTCTGTCCTTCTCCATTCATCCTCCAGACAAGGACCTTGATTTCCAAATGAAATGGATGAGTTACTTTTATCTATAAAGAGGGCTTTGGACCACTTAGTAACAGTCATGACGTTTTTCTGCTAAGCCCAGATGAGAACCTTCTGACGTTGTCTGGTTCAGGAATGGCTTTGACACGAGGAATGTGAAGTCCATGTCCTGGTTACATCTGTGTGTGGTTACTTTTAAGGCTCCTATGAACTCCAGCTGCACGCCACGCCTTGTAAATCTCTCCCAACTCTTGAATGAGCTTTGCTTCACACTCCTGGCTGGAGTTATCCCTGTTGCTTATGCACCGTTTCTACCACCCTTTTTCCAATAATATAGTTACCCAATTTCTTTACCAATGACCTTTTGTGACTAAATGTCCTTGTGGAGGTTGACACTGACTATCTGCTGGACAACTGTCGAGTTAGTAGTCTTCCCTATATTTTTGCAGGCCAGAACATAACATTTTATATTTAAAATGCTTCTTTGTGGTCATGCAAGACTAATTTCAGGGGAACTGAATTTTAAGTTTTTATTAGTTAATCCATAATCATACAAATTAATGGACATAAGCACCTGAAACATATCACTGTGTGTAATTAATGAATATATAGTATAAAAATTTTACTTTTGAAATTGTATTAGTGAAATTAATACACTTTTTGAATACTTTCTAATTCATTTATATGCACTTATGAAGAATTTCAACGAGGCATTCAAGCTAGATCCCTAAAAGAGGGGTAAAAGCAGAGCATTGTTTTGTATTATAATAACTAAAACCTTGAATATTTAAGAGTAGATGACTGCTCAATACTAGTTCACACTGATTACCCTCTATTCACAATTCACTCAACATTATTAGTACCGCAGGATAATCATAACATGGAACAGGAAAACTGGAGTAACATCCATAAGAGAAATTTGGAAAGTAGCATTCACAGCCAGTCTTGAAGACCGTTTTAAAAATGTTAATAGTTTGCTCAAAATATAAAGCTGAGTTGAAGAATGAATCTGGTAAAACCAGTTACTGATTTTCAAAAATTCTGAAAACTCATTTGGCCTTACATATTGCATTTGTACACAATTAAAAACATAAAGTCCTATTTTTCCTCCTTTGTGCTAGAACATATAAAAATAAAGAGCTTTTAAAGCTTTTGCAAGGTACTTTAATACAAATTAAAATTTGATATTTAAATCAACTTCAAATCCATGAAGTCACACAGAAAGGCATAAATGCATGCACCGTTTACACAGACATTATGTAGAAATCGTTGTGAAAATAATCTGAATGTACAACAAACCAAGGATAAGAGCAGACAATAAGAGCAGACAATAAAGGAAAAAAATCATATTGTTATGAGTCCATCCATGCTCCAGTGAGCTCCTCGTTTCAATATAGATGAAGAAAGCTCGGCCTGAGGACAGCAGTGAGATATGCAGGCAGCCCACACATATCTGATGATGAACAGGCCTGCCTGCCCATTCTAAAGAGAACACATTTTCCAGCTAGCCTTTCATAATTGTATTTTTTTCCTTCCAAAAGGCCCTAGAGCCAGACTTGTATGCTCCATCTGAAGTGGTTGGTGTAGTAATGGGTCATAGTGATGCATTCATACTGGGACTAGCTTAATTGTATTATCAATCTCATCCAGACAGTGCTTCAGCCCCACAGCTCTGGACATGCTACTACCAGACACTCTGCATTAGCACTGAATAGTGAGCCATGCAAGAGTGTAATCTTCACCCTCATCTGTTTTCCAAGCTTAAGATGATAGGTTAGTTTTCTGAATGATGATCAGAGTTTTTGACACTGCCATCCTAGGTTCTTCTTCACTTTTTCACTAACTTTCTGTCTGCCCTTGTGTCAGTGTTGCTCTAACTTTTCCTTCTTTTCCTTCTTGAATCTACTGTGTCAGTGGCCACTGAATAAGTACAGGTCTGTTAATTCTGTTAAGCTCTACAAAAACTGTATAAAAATGGGCACAGATGAAGCTGTAATGGCAGAAGGACAGCTGTCTGGGTCCAATCTTTGTTGTTCTAGCCTGATGTCTTGCACTCAAAACAACCCCATCTCCAAATCTCTTCTCTTGCTTTTTTGGAAATAACTTTCTCCATGCTTCCCTCTCGTCATAAGTAGAAGTTCTAAAGGTGGAGAGGAATTTGGAGATAAAAGCACAAAGAGCCATGGAGTCCGTCGCAAGCCTAAGGCAAGGAGAAGGTCAACTGGCCTGCTAAGAAGGGCTGTTATCATCTTGATTACACGTTATCAGAGAGCCTGCAGTAGTGTTTATTTACAGTTACTGCTCCCCCTGGGTGCACACTTAAAGACCTGGGGCTGATTGGTCTGTAATGACTTTAGACACAGGGAGCCAATGAAAGAAAGGAAGTAAAACAAGAGGAAAGAAATTACTTGCCAATAATCAAGTTCTAAGTCAACGACAAAATTGGTATGAACACATTTTCTACACATGTACCTAGAAGTCTGGCCATTCAAGTGAAAACGGTTGCATTTGATTTGCACACATGTACACACATGTAAGCAAGTGCACCAACAGATGGATCCTGATCTGAAGTTAGAAGTATCGACCCTCAAGGAAACATTGCTGTAAAACGAGTTGCTTTGGTAATTTACGATTTTTGCTTTGCTTACCGTTTTAACTTCTCTTTTTGTTGTTGATCAGATTGTTTTAATATGAGCTGAGAAGTGAAGTGGCTAGAAGCCAAATCACACAGTGTGCAGTGCTGGACACAATTCAAAATGCTTGTCAGAAAACCAAATAGTTTTTAAAACTGTTATTTTACCTGACAATGCTTCCAACCTGTGCACGGTTGGAAGCACGGTTGGAAGCATTGTCTTAGTGTGCACTAAAAGACCCTAACTTACCTTTTAGTGCACGCTGCTGGTCAGCTGACTGAAAAAAAAGACTACAACACATTTTTCTCACTTAGAAAAAAGATTAAAAACAGTTGTTTGGAAAGAATACAGTTTGAAAAAAAAAAACAGTCATGACATGGTTCCCTGATCAGATAGTCCAACTGATTAATGAGATAATATTCAATTATATTATAATAACAAAATTGGGCTGCACGGTGGCGCAGTTGGTAGCACTGTTGCCTTGCAGCAAGAAGGTCCTTTCTGCATGGAGTTTGCATGTTCTCCCCGTGCATGCATGGGTTCTCACCGGGTACTCTGGCTTCCTCCCACAGTCCAAAGACATGCCTGTTAGGTTAATTGGTCACTCTAAATTGCCCTTAGGTGTATGAATGAGTGTGTGCATGGTTGTTTGTGTGTTGCCCTGCGATGGACTTCAATTATATTATAATAACAATATATATATTGCTATTATGATTCACTGACAACGCGCAAATATGAAGGCAAACTTCAATTCAAAGTCCTAAGTTTGTCTAACTGACCAGGAAAAAATCAAAACAACAAATGCCTGATTAAATGCATGATCAACACTATGTATTTGACCATTTGACTAGCATAAATTAAGAACAGACCATTTTTAAATCATGATCACATTTGCTAAAACAGGCATTTGGAAATGGCTGTGGAAAAACAGGCCTTGGGAGTGAATTTCAACACTTTTTACTTTGAGTAGAACCCCCACATCATATAAGCCTTTATGTAAAGCAACGTATATTCTTTCACAATGCTGTTCCTGTCAGTGTTTCACCCTTCACTTTGTGAGTACATTTTGTACATGAATTTCTGTTATCAAACAAACTCTTGCACATCAATGAAGCTGATCTGAGAGAGACGTTGTCTACATAAATCAGCAGAATAAACACAGACAGCTTGAAAAACATGAACCGCTAAAGCATTACAAATCCTCACCATTTTCCCAAACTGCACAATCTTGTCTCAGAAGAAAAATGAGACGCCTGCTCAGAAGCTGTGGTTATGGTGTCAGGAATTGCAAGGGAATAAATTACTGGATGAATCACTGGAGCCTGGTGTGCGAGCATCACTTTTGCAATGAGGAAATCAGGTTGCAGTGATATTCACTTTTGACACACTTCTATTATGATGCTAGAATCAGGCTCTGAGCCAATGAGTAGTGAAGTTCAAAAAAACATTTAGAGCACAAAAACAGCCTGGAGCTGGATTTTTTTTTAAAACAACAAACTTGGACTCATTTGAATCACGCCACCTCCCTCAGCAAAGATGAAGTAACAACAATGCCAATTTTGAATTATAAACATGTCATTTCCCATAATGTGTGAGTGTGAGTTTGTGTGAGTTTTTTTCACCTCAACCTTTCCACATCTTACTGTCACACCGTGAATATGGTTGATAATAAAATCCTTTCATTACTCACAATTTCCAAAACAGCTCGCTGCTGCTAGCATTTGGTGACATTTTGAAAAGATGAGGTACTGACTGGGCTTCTTATGAGTAGACCATATCAGAGCCATCAACAATTAACTTACATAACACAGAGGTTGTTTGTACTACTTCCTGGCATCCCTTACTACTAAAACGGAGCCAATGTGTTCAGTCAGTGATTAGAAATAACCATGCACAACAGACCCGAATGTCAGACAAGATTGCCACTCTGCTTTCCATGAAATGACACTGATATGTTCCATGGCAACACAAACTGTCACGGCATCGCGAGGCCCAAACGATAAAGACAACAGATGAATTCAGTATTGTGTCACTTCCTTCTCCTAACAAACGACTATGCCTCCTTTGGGGGGACAGTAGATGCTATGGATTGAAAAGGAGTCAATGCAACTTCTGAGCTGTTTGGTGCAATCAAAGCTCGAAGTGTTCAGATATCATGCCACACAAGGCCAACAATTGCGTTTTAGTCATTTATTTCAAAATTAGATAGAAGTTAGATACAGCCTTGCACAAAGAGCACTATAGTGGCAGGCAGGATGAAGTGACAAACCGTAGGCCCCTTAAATGTTTTTCATTACACTGTTAAAAATCATGTCTGCCATGACATCAAAGTTCCTAAAACGCACAAAACCCATTAGTTTCCCTTTTTTAAGCTTCTATTGCACAAAAAAACTGAAATTGCTCTGATTCCCATTCGATCTATTGGTTGAAATTTCCCCCAAAAGCAAGGCACGGCCATTGTGCAAGGGCCAAATAACCAAATGTCTGACTCCACTTGTAATTCCTTTCAATTCTAGATTGACCACCTTTGGAGTCATTTTGCTCAACATGTGCAAATAAAAAGACCAAACACCAAATAACATTAAGCATGCATTTTGCCTAAAAACAACAGAAAAAAACAAGCATAAACTTGCAGTCATCATAGCAGTATCAACATGTGCAGTAAAACAATGGCAAAGGACAGAGTGGATGCAATATATTTCTGGTGCCATACATTCAGAGTCTGCTTCCGAATTATCTTTTTTTTGTTTTATTTGGATAAACCTTTACTCTCTTTTATGACCACAACTGATAGATTTTGTTGACCAAGATGCTAAAGCTCACAGAGAGTGGTTGGGACACTGTGACGACAGGAAAAAAAAGCTAGTGGTCAGGAAAAAGTGGATTAATCACAATCGATATAGTCAGAGACTGGTGTACAACAGCCTTAAAATAAATGTTTGTTATGGAGATGCAGTGACCCCCAAGACACCACGCTTTGCTGCAGTTCTCTGACAGTGCATGTTGGACATTTACCACCCTTCTGACTAAACATGGTAGCAAGATACACCTGCCTGTTTGTCAGAGTTCTAGTTGTTTTAAACAGTTTATTTGTTGCTCTGACTGTAGATATGGGTCACTTGAGGGAAGTTATTTTGTAACCATTTCCATTCTGTAAAGATCAACAGAGGTATGCTTACCTCTAGGGCGTGTTGTCTTTTTTTCACATTTTAAAGAAGGGCCAAAAAATTAGAAAATTGAACTGTGTAAAACATCATATTTGTGCCTTATACTTTCATTGTAAAACTATGCTATTAATACTAGTGGTGCCAACAACTTTGGAGGGTAACAGAAATACTATGTTGCCGCTGTAAGTGTGAGCATTGGTATGGCGCCATTTGTGATAAAACTAAAATTTATATTAATTATTGAGATATTAAGTTGAAAAGCTTGGACTTACACTTAATCAATATCCAGTTTCTTCTACAGAAATATGTGCAAAAAATCATTGTTGTCTCGCCAATATAAGATATCCCAGTCATCCTTTTTATGGCTATTCAGAGATACTAATTCTAAAGTTATAAACATGCATGACATGAGTTTTTGTTATTTTGCAGAGCTCTGACTAAAGTTTACCCTAAGGGTCATATATCCTCAACAGACAGCACAGATTAGGGCATGGAAAGAGTAATAAAACTAACAATAATGTCTGAAGAAAGTCAAAGATGGAAAGAGAAGAGTAAAAAAAACCACAATAATAATAAAGACTAATCTCTTATGGTTACAAATGGTCCGTAAATAGCATAAATCAGGAGCAATGGTCTTTCCAACAGTCCTAAGACAGCCCCAATTTATCTCCATACTTCGCTACTGACTGAAAAGAATGAGAGAGAAGAGAAAACTGCTAAAAGGGAAAACTGGAGAGGCCATTTAGTGATTTGAGCAGTGAAACTTCTCTGCTGCCAAGGACATTGAAGAGAGAAAGAGAGCGAGACTGGGAGATCCTCTCAATACATTAGACATCAGGAGTGATCTCTTCCACTCAGACAAGTGGCATCTCCTGTGAACGGTCCATAAGGACAGACCATTCTGAGACTGGTGAGCAATAAAAAACTAAAAACATTTAGAGATTGTATGACTTTGCATTGCACAATGCACCGTAGAGTTCTTATGTGCAAGTGTAGAAGTGGGCAAAAAATACGAATTGCACTCATGCTGATGTACAAAACAGAAAAAGATATTAAGAAAAAGTATGCATTTTCTGTTTTGGGGTGCTTCTCTTCCAAGATTTTTCCATTAGAGAAAGAGAAATGAGGCATTGCAGAAAGATAAATATGTCAAAAGGTGTGGTTTAGGAGCTTGACCAAAGTGCACGCATAATCTCAGAGTGGCATTTTGATTTGAAAATAGTTAATAAAAACAATAGTCAAAAACTTACAACATGAGAAGAACAGAACATGGAGCATGGATGGAGAAACAGGCGGTCACACGGTACAGTAACAGGCAAAGTAACGAATATGCCAATGGACAGTCAAATAGAACGGAAACGTAAGAATCCAGCGGAGAACCAATGGCGAGCTTATATGGGTGATAGGACAGGCGCAGGCGATGGAGTAAATGAGGCAGCACAGGTGAGCAAAATCTACTTGATTGCAAGGTGGCTGTGGCTGAGGGTGGGAGACTAATTAACATGAATAAAGTTGAACAGAGATACAAAAAAATTACAATACATGGGGAAAAACAGAGACCTAAGACAAAAATATCCAATAGCACAAAGGCAAGGACACAAAAATAAACTAAAAACTAAACAGAAAAGTAAGACACCACCTTATTAGCAAAAGTGAACTCAGAAATGCACACAAAATGACAAGACCTAAGGAACATAACAAGGAAATTATGAAAATAAAAACAAAAAAGAAAACCAAAATCCAAGCACACGAGGATCTGGACAGAATAAACCGCAGCATGTTTAGGACTCTCCAAGTCACTTACTCTGAGTATCAGGCTTGATTGTAAAAACCTTTCTCTCCTATTTAATCAATAGAAACTTGACTATCCTGATTCATAGGGCACTCTGGAGTACATAAATATCTCCTGACAACCCTGGCTGAGTTTTGTACACCAACTGCCATCCACCCCAGCCACTAATGCTCTGTGTTTTCCTTTATCGGTACTGCCTAAATTCGTTTCCTACATGACTGTTTCTATCTGAGTATTTCCTCTGTCAAGCTATAACTCTGGTAATTTTTCATAGGATTTAGGCAATTGAAACAAGAAGATAGGCCATATAGATTGAATACGGTCCACAGTGTGCGCCCAGGAGAAACATAAACATGCCACAATAAATACAACTGCTGAAAACATGTACTCACTATGAAAAATATCCTGAGTATGCACAGTAACGGGGGACTGTTTCTGTCATCAGTCCGAGTTTATAAGAGAAGGCTGATTCTCACCTTGACAAAAGCACTTAATCTGTCACAGTAGTTCTGGGTTTTGACCAGGAGATACTGTTTGTTTTGTTTGTTTTTTCAAGCATGTCAGAGACAATAAATGCTCATTTAAAAATTGAGTAAACAAATAATATTAATGATAATGACAATAATAATAATAATAATAATATACCTACATGCTTGTAAACTGAACTTGACTGCATTGTTTGATCACTAGTATCAATTAGGAATATATGTACTTGACTTGAAATCTGTCTTTATAATTGGATTGAATTCACTTTTTTTGCAAAGGGCCTTGAGACAACATTTGTTGCAAACTGGTGCAATATAAATAAACAGATGTAAATTAATAACAATAAACAAATGACCAAACTTAAAAACAGTTAACATTCGACAGCTCAAAGTCATGCCCAAAATACTGTAAACAATGTTGATAATATTTCTATTGATTTAAGCGAACTTAGAAAATGTTTTCTTAATAATTAAGAAAACATTTTCTAAGTTTCTAAGTTTTCTAATTTTCTAAGTTTTCTATTAGTTAAACATTGCGAGATTTCATTAATTCTAAAAAGCTGATAGTGCTCAAGGAAATGTAGAAAAGGGTATTTATGTTTCCCAGACTGAGTTAACACATTTTTGTCTAAGTAGAAAAAAGGAAAAACATAAAAATTAACTCTAAATATTTGCATATCACTGAAAGCCGTTCATTAGGTTTAGTACAAGACTCACCAGAATTTTCCCTATACTGGTTTGATTGAATAACAAATAAGATTCACTCAACTGTGATAGAATCTGCAGTATTTAACTCCTGAGTGCCACACAAATAAACTGGGCAGGTCTGTACAGCTGTATAACGTGGATTATGCTGTGAATTTACTGTAAGGAGCCTATCAATGGACCCCATTAAACACTTGTCACCCCTGGGGACTTTATTTCACCATGTAAGTCATTGTTGACAGAGACTTGTATGATGAATTAATAAGGCTTAATTACATTTGAAGGATGGTCCAGACGTGCAGTAAAACAATGCCTCCATTGTCAGCTTCCTGTCTAGCTCTTGATGCCTTTTTCCTCAGCAACACTGTGAGAATGTGGTCATAAAAGGTGAACTTTTAAGCCTCAGCTAAGTGGGAGACGAAACGAAACAAAACAAATTGAAAAGATAACAATGTAATTTGAATTTTATTTTTAAAAATTACGCTAAATAATTATCTTTTTCATTTATATATCTGCGCCATTAAAAGAAACAACAGGCTGGAACTTAATGGTAAAAGATTAGTGAAATTTTCTCATTTCTGTTGTCCTGTAGGGGAATATGATTTCCTCACCACCAATGAAATCCTATTTGAATATCTGAGTTAACAAAAACGACTCTATTAGCTGTCATAAAAGGTCAATTTGAAAACAGATGTAATGCATAATGTGTCAGTACCAAAAACTGAAAACCAAGATCATTGTGCATTATGTCTGATGTAGAGGACCTGTTGCCTTGGACATCTGTTGTATGTAAGTCTGTTGGACATATCTGACTTCTTTAGCCCATAGCTTACAAAAAGGGATGATAAGCACCTTAACGTATGTTGTTAAACCAGGTGTTACCATGCAATGTCTAAAAAAAATAACTGTCTGACTTAAAGTACACTGTTATATAAGCTGTACACTGACTACTTTACATTGTATCAAACATGATAAAGTGTCATATCTTGAGGGTTGTCCCAGGAAAAGATCAAATAAAATAGGGGCATACTCACTTTAGTGAGATACTGTATTCTACAAATAAAAATCATTTTAATAATCCTATTTGACCTAAAACAAGAATGGTTTAGTATGTTTTAATATCAGACAGTGACAAAAAAAAGATTGTGTCTTTTTATATAGTGTATGTAAATATCAGATTTCCGGTTCCGGTTTCTACAGTACATGTATAGAAAATCTGAGACTGAAGTGAAATGTTTCAAAAATTCATTCTGTGAGCACTCAAACAGACATTCGCTGTCATACTGACCAATTTTTTTGGTTTGAGCAGTGTACAGGTTTGCCTTTAGCTTACACAATTGTCTTTAATTTCAGGGCTGTCATTTGTATCTCAAATATTGGATAGAATGTGTGAGAAACAGCATCTCATTTTAAAAGCTTTCCCTTTAACTTTAGGTATGCATTTTATCTTCAAGGTGTGAGGACATGCTTTAAATTGTATTACCTCTTTAGATGAATATTTTTCAAATTGTCTCTTTGCCATTTTGTACCCTCCATTCTTAACTACACATTGCCCTTAGATAAACTAGTTTGTACCCATGTACCTGCACCATGCCTTCTGAGTTTATTTATTGTTCTAGTTGAGTATTTCTATCAATTATGGAAATAAAGTGGTAATGAAGATGCTAAAATTTCATATATGATTTAATTAAGGTGTAAAATTTTATTTTAAAACATTATTTTACATTGTACTACCTGTTTTTTTGGCTCTGATCCCTGTTTGGGCCATTTGACATAAGAATACGACCCCGTTTTAAACAAATACATCTCCAGGTGACTTTAACCTGATAGACATTTTTCTTTTACTCCATAAAAACTAGTTTTCTTACAGTAAACCATTAGTAGAACATAGAAAATTCTCATTACCAAATCTTCAGATATCAAAGCAGCTATGAAACATCCCCCTTGCAGGTATGAACTGATGCATGGTCAGAACAAGATGTTCCATTAATGACGCTACTCTTGTTCCTAAAGAAGAAGAAAACAACCAAATCTGCAGAGGTATGAAATGACGAAGGGGCCAACAACATCCTGAATCTGCACATCTTATATTGATTAATATACTTGACCTATGAAACAACTGTAACACCAATGAAACAACAGACCTTTTTTCTTTGCACTTTAACAGTTACTATTTCCACTGACACAGCCATAAAGGTTTTTTCAGGGGCTCTTTTGTTTGAGCTTTTTACATTTGTATTCAATTGAACTTAATGTAAACATGGAACATATTTTTATTTAGTAAAGAAATAATTCTAAAGTTTGGCTGCTTGCAGGACAGACCCCAGTATTGTACAGAGTGGCAAAAGCCTGCAAGATGCTGTACTTTAAATACAGAGGGGGATCATTCGAGTCAAATCTACTGCAGTATGCAGGTAAGAGACAGTGGTAGATAGAGACAGAAAAACACAGAGCATCACAGAAGTAATGTGGATAAAACCAGTGATGATTAAATGAAGCAGTCGCGGGGTATTAATTTGACATTTGCTCAAAAATATCAATTTACGCCCCATTCTAACTTTGGTAATGCATTTATTGGAAAGAGATTAATATCAGTTCCATTAATCATTCAGGAGATACAACCAGAGCGAGGCATACTCATATGTTAGCTGATCTCTGTTTGGGAGCTATGAGCCTATTAATCAATGTCCCTGCTCCTCTGGCCATGTCATCTGGGGAAAAGGCAAATTTATAAAAAGGCCAATAACCACACTGATACCTCAGAATGTTACATACTTAGATATTTATGCAGTGGTTCTATATATTTCCACTGACCTTCACAAGGCTCTTGTCTGAGCAAAACTGATTGCTAGTTTTTGTATTTTCTTATCCTTCTGATTCCTTTGCTTGATTAGTTTTATGCTTTATGTAGATTACATTGTGTACCAAAAGTGACAACACTATCTAAATGTGTTATGAGAATAATAACTATTTTGGCCACGTTTTCATTGATAATGACTCCAAGGTCAGTAGTTAACACATGCCTTAACACAAAAAGAAGTAAAGCACATCTCGGTCTCCATGAAACCTGTGGACAAAATCTGCGCACTGAAATGTATCCACACAAAGACTTTCCCTGCTTACTCTGCATTCTTATGTGCATGAATGTTTGGCTGGGTGAATGCTGAAAACAAAGCAATACATAAACTTTAGCTCAGCGGAAACTTGGGATCAACAAAAATCAAAAATCACTTTAACAATACTTGACATGTTATGTTTTAATTAATGCAAAACAGTTGAGTCAACACTAATAACGCCTATATAAATGCAATGTAAAAAAGTGCAAAAGACAAAAAATTGTTATACTACAACAACAAAAACAAAAACTGTGAACAAAACTATGATATGGATAAACACTAAGATCCTAATCTTTGATCAAGACTCCAGATAAATTTACCCTGTTACTGTACCAGAATTTCACACTTGATAACATAACATAGAAAAATACTTTGTACATGGAAGCATTTTTGATATTAGAAAAACAAAAACTATTAGAATCAACAGTTTTGATTAATGGGGAAATGGACTGACATCCTACAAAGTCCAACGTGAGACCCAACAGAAAACAAGACAGATATTTATATACACTATAAAAACATCTTGTTTAACTTTTTGTTGACATTTTCTGACATTAAATAGGACTAACCATTTATGGTTTTAGATCAATTAGAATTACTAAAATTATTTCTGCCAAATAGCAGAATAATGAGGGAGAGATTTTTGGAGAGTATTTTATTGCTTTTTATTTCATTGTCAGAGGTTTACATGTGGTATTTGGCATAACGTCCTTTAAACTCTGACTTGGGGCAAACATTTTGGGTATCTTTCTACAAGCCTCTAACAATAGTTTGCTGGAACTTTGGTCCATTCCTCCTGACAAAACCGGTGTAACTGAATGAGATAAGTAGCAGCCCTTGTTTGGACCCAGTTTTCCTGCAGAAAAACATCCACACAACATGATGTTGGCACCCCCGTACTTCACATTTGGTATGATGCTCTTATGTTTGCAGGCTTCCCCTTTTTCTTCCAATTGTAGCAATGATAATTTTGCCGAAACACTTAATTTTTGTTTCATCAGACCACACGTCTCCAGAAAAAAAATTTGTCTGTATCCCTTTGTGTATTTGCAAACGGCTGCCTGCTTTTCTATGTTGCTTTTGGAGTAATGGCTTCTTCGTCGTTGAGCAGCCTTTCAACCTGCGTTGGTGCGGAACCTATTTCACTTTGGAGAAAGGCTTTACTTTACCAAATTAAGCCGGAATCTTCACAAAGTCTTGTTATTTTGTTCTGGTGTTGATTTGCACATTTTAATCTCTGGGACACTGAACCTGTCTACTTCATGAACGATATTATGCTGGACATTCCCAGAGAAGTTATATATTTGTGTTGTCGAGGGCGACAATATTCTTCCTGATATTTTGGCTGATTTTCCCATGAAATATGGAATAGTGTAAAACTTATTTCTTTCATTATTCTGGCATTTAACAAACAGAGATAATTTTGGTAATAATAACTGACCTAAAACAGGAAATGTTAAGTTGACATAATATCAGAAAGTGACAAAGCAAGACCATGTGAATTTTCATACAGTGTATTTAAATATCCGGTATCAACTGCACATGACATTAATTATTTTGCAACAATTTACCACAAAAATTGCCTGAATATAGTTTGGTAAGGTGTTAAATATAACAATGAAAAACAGCTTTCCTTCTCCCTAAACCCATGAGCCATGGAAATCAATATAGGAGGAAGACTTCTTATACATGTTCAAACATTATGTTTTTCAGTCTTGCTACTTACCGCTCTCAAAGCAAGCATCAAAAATCAGATGTCCTTTTCGTAGAGGTCCAGTGTATCCTGGTGGGCTCACCGTGAGCTTGTTGACATTCCCTACTAAGGCATCTTCCCCTCCAGTTTCACTTCCTGAAAAACAAGCAAAATATACTAAACTAAACAAGAGTCTAAGTTGATTCAAAGGTTTTCCATAAAAATGTGCTGCAGACTTTATTTCATTTCATATAAAAGCCTACTGTTCGCACATGAAATAATCTTTCATTAAATTTAATACGGCCCTAGAATGTCACAAAGTAATGCGTCACTGTATTTTCTTAACAGTGAAGATTGCTGTTTGTAACAGACATTTTCTTTTAAGTTTAGAAATCCTCTCATTTAAACAAACTAGTTTTGAATTTATTTTATGTATATATTTATATTTTTCAACAGGCAAAAATGTCAATACATGTACATATGTACATATATGGCATTATACTTTTATTCTGCCACAACAAGCATAAAAATGAAGTGTGCTGCACAATTCATAACTGCTTACAGAACACATAAGGGCAAGTTAAGTCACATATGTTTATGCATTAGATATTAGTGACAACTTATGATGTGCCAGCTTCAACGAGAGCTAGTTTTAGTAGAATTATAGTAATCCGAGATAAGAAAAGAAGAAAAATACACAGCCTGGCTGCGAGATATGACTACCTCGCTATGAACGCCACTCTGTTTCCTCATGACAAAAGAGGGATCAAAATAAACACACGTGTGCGCAGGTATACTCTACCTAACGACACAAAACAGCCGGAGAAAGAGATTGTAAGACCTTATAAGGGGGAAGTAAAAGTATAAGGTCTGTTCAGTTGTTTTCATTATTATGTTACAGAATTATGGCTTTAAGTTTGAAGCAGAACCGTTTGCCATTATTAGCTGCTCGGTAGTTTTCTGAACACTGCTAGTTACCTCCTACTCATTGCACAAGTGCTACCGTTCCTTCGTGAAGTAACTAAACTATTTGAATATTCTGTGATATGATATATAACTGTTGGCCAAGCTAGCTCACAACAGCTAGATATGCGAGTCTGTGTTTACATCCTTTCACCTGCTAGCTTGGTGATTAGCATACCGTCCGACAGCATCAGTATAAAGACACACCGAGGGCTAAAAGCGCCCGCTTTCTATTCGCCAGGCAGCAGGTCGACGTGAAATGTCGTTCTGCTTATGTAGAAGTGAGGTTAAATCAATGTAAAGCTCATATTTACACACCAGCCTCGACGTCTCTGTCAGTGTTTTCCTCCATCTTCCTCTTCATCAGCGCAGCCGACGCTTTTAATGTGTTGCCACGGCAACGGAGAAGGAGGAAGAGGGAGAGAAAGAGGCTCAGCCCATGAGAGCCGCTGGTTTGCATTGCAAGGAGCTCTGTGCAGGTATGTTTACTTCAATAGAGTAGTTTTTGTACCCACGACTAAAAAAGCTGAAGTTGGCTTCTGGTTGTATCAGTATAGCTAGGTGTATACTTGGAATAGGTGTAATTCAAAGTTTCGAGCCTGGAGTGTCACAATTTTGAGATGAAGCTCTGATTTATTTCCCAAAATAAACAGAATGATCAGTGTCTAGTGTCAGTGTTCAGCACTGTGTGGGCAACTGGCACATTAGCATTCTGCACACAGTATTATACAAGAAAATGTTCTCATTACACTGCAGTACAATCTGTATACTTGGCATAATTCAGTTTTATTTCTGCCATACCTGAAATAAAACCCATTTTAATAGTATTTTGAGAGAAAAAATAAGCCAATAATGGAAGCAGCAGTCAGAGACTAGGAATTATCCAGTAGATTGATTAAAGCTGAAGATTTTCTAGACAATTGGAGCATAGATGTCATCAGGGCCAATCAAGCCTGGCCTTATTCCTTTCCCATTACAAAGGCTGCACCTGATTAAGTACATGAGAAGAGCCAGCGCGAAGCTCCTGGGGCAAGAGGCATACAGGTTGCTGCTAATTTTCAGCTTATAAGCAATGTGTAACAGGAGCAAATGAATAAAACCAGGGAGAGGATAACGATTTTTTTCTCCGTGCCTGTGATCTATATATGACAGCGAGCATCAACAGGCCATGGAGTAGATGAGTCTGAATGATTATTTCTCAGATGACAAAAAGAGAATGCAGAGCAGCTGTGTAATATTTTGTTAAAATTGAAAATTGAATAGCTGTCTAATGCTATGCCACTCCTTTAACGCTGTGCCAATTAAATTTATTGTGGTACAATCAATTTTTTTGAAGAGAGACTGAAATTGAATTATAGAGCATGAGAAGAGTGAATTAGATACACTACAAGTTCTTTTGTTTCCAAGCTTTAATCAAAAAGGGATAAAAAAAGTAGCTATTAGCAAAAGAACATGGCATGTCTTTATATGATTATTATTATTATTATTAGATATTAAAAACACATTTAATAAAAAACCATAAAATATTTCTGATTTGGAATTTTACATTATGAACTTTATTTTAATAAGAAAAATTATGTCACAAACATTCTTTATTATATTACTTCTTTTGTTTTTTGTTTTTTTGTCTTTGTTGTCACATTTGAATGGCTCAGAAAATAAAATCAATTTTAATAATAGACAAAGTTAAACTAAGTCCAGCAGGGGTGGGCACAGCATGCAGGTAAATCAAGATATTTTTTCTTTGATTGTTTTCTTTGGTTGTAGCTGTGTGGTGCGAAGCATGTCTGCTAACATCAGCAGCCAGCAGAGCCTAAATGAGAGGAGAGTTATGGGGCGGCGGCTCAAACAATAAGCACCCAAGACAGAATCCCATCTAAATGTAAGAGCTGTTAAAGTATTTGGGTGCTGAGTTTTAACTATTTCAATATTTGTGTTTCGCACATCATATCACAGGATGTTGTTATTGATTAAACAAAGATGAAGCCAAAATAGAAAATGTTGTGAAAAAATAAGAAAACTCCAAAAACTCTATACATACAAAATATGTAAAAATCTCAAATGTAATAGGAGTGTACCCTCTGTTTACTATGACTGTAAATATTACTGGAGGAAAAAGGTTAATTAGCATAGTAAATTAATAATTCTATTAATTTCTAAGTAGTAATTTAGTGGGTCTTAATTTGATCAGATGAGATGGTTATTTTGTCTGTGATAGATATGACATTTATTATTTTTAGGGGATTTTATATGAACTGATATATCATAGAATGCCTTATATTATTGTGTCCCAAAGGATTAGTGTCTAAGAGCCCTTGAGCTTTGACACACAGGGGCCCTTGAGGAAGTTAATCCTTTAAATGTCTGGGTTTAAAAATTAGATGATCTACACCTGTAATAAGTTATAGGTCTACTTCATTCTTTCTAATGCACTCTGCTCACCGCAGAGTGATGTAATGTTTCATCATATGTACCTGTCCACTAAGGCCTGCTAGTGGTGTCTGCGGATGCCTGAGTGCAGGTCAGATTTTGCCTTCTCATGGTGGCAAGGGCAATGATAACCTCCGTCAGAAGATGGCACACAGCACATGGAGAAAATCAGATTCGGTTCATGTGGAGATAAAGAAAAAAACTGAAAAACTGAGCTTGTTTTAAAGAACAGTGAGAGGTGTGCTGTTTTCCCAGTGTGGATAATTTATCTCTTAGGTACAAGGAAACAAAAAAAGAGACTTTACTATGTTTTTTTTTTTACTTCTTTTCTTCTTCCTCTCTTCTGAGTAGACAGTATACATATACTATAGTGTCGGCACCCAAGTGAGCTAAAAATAGTACAAAAAGGGGCACGTACTTTTATAGTCTAATTTCTATAGCCTTCACATACTTCATAATACAATGTTTACTTCTTGTCATGGCGTTTAGATAAAAACAGAATCTAAACTTTCACTACTGAAAAGCAAAATAACCTAAAAGTATAAAATGTACATTTATTGCCAGTGGTCCTTCTCGTTTTAGTTACGTCTCAGGAGAGAAGATTTACACCCGTCCATGAAAGCATTTTAGATCACTGTTTATTTAGATCATTGCTTCACATGTGGTTAAAATAAGATCTGCAGGAATGTCAATAAAAAACTGGCTCTTTAATCACAGGTTGCAGGTGACTTGAGGATGCTCAGCATTATCACAATCCTCCAAAGAATTTATTTAAAACAAAAACCTCTGGGAAACTGTAGATTTGGCTCAGCAAAGATATTTCTCTTGGTGAGAAATGTCCTTTTTCTAAATTGTAAAATGATCAAATTGGTCATTCCTTGTATTTGTCAGAAAGCTAAATCAGAAAGAATTTCCTGTTTATCACTCTGTCCTCAGACCTAGTGTGTTTGTGTGTTTAAAGGAAGCAAATCTGTGTCTTAGTATTTATATTAAACCAAGTACAGGGAAACCCTTTTACCCTGCCATGCTGGGCACTTTTCACACATAAAGTCCATCATCAGTGAAGGAACAAGTCAAGCAAAAATCAAAACAAGTGGGGACAAGGGGCACAGAGTTGGAGACAGGCTGTTGTGCGAGACTGGGTGAGAGTGTGAGGGATGGGGTGGTGCGGCGGCATCGGTTGGGGTGCAGAGACCAGGCGACGGTACACAGAGAATCACTATGGTGACAGCAATCAGGGGGCTCAGGGGAGTGAGGCTGGGTCAGAGAGGAAGGCTTGAGAGGCAGCTGACTGAGGAATCAGCCCTCACTTTGGATGATTCAACTGACAGCTCCCCCCAGGGCTGTGCCGGACCAGCTGTCCCCAGAGACCATGAGCTTTACGAGACAGAGATGTGGCTAAAGCAGTCCCTTTCTAAGTGAAAAAAAAAAACAAAAAAAACATTGAATTGGAGCTGAGATAGTACAACAGTGCCAAAACACAGTAATGTTATTAGAGATGTTTTCACTTATCCTACAGTGAATGAAAATGCTACAAAAAGAAGACAATGTGCTAATTTAAAACGTGTAAGCACTGTTACATGCTGCATCCTACAACGATGAGAGTCTCAGCATATTTTTTATCTTCCCTGTTAACATAAATATTGGTTTACCAAATCATTTGTTAACAGTACAGATTACAGTTTCATGATCATCTCATCCCTGTCATGTTTTTTTTTTCACTTTCTCTGTATCTTCATCCCTCTGTTCAACCCCCTCCTCCACTGTATGTGCTGGACACGGTCCACCTAAACAGATGGTCCAGTGTCAATAGACAGCTATTAACTGGCCACTTTGCTGACTCTAATTCAAGACGGCGAAAAGCACATTTAAAGAACTGGGAATCCGTCCTTTGCCATACGGATGAAGTCATGAGTAAGACAGAGCTAAGATTTGATTAGTAAAAATGATCTAAATAACAGTTATAAAATAAACCTCTTAAAAATTTGGGTTTAAACAATATTTATACTTATTTTCTACTGCAGCAGATTAAGCATGAGCTGGGCCAAGGTTTTAAAAAGTTATAGTAAAACATAGTTATCCGCTTCCACCAGACCATTAATACGTCCCATACGAGTGTAGATTAACAATGCTGGCCCTCCCCCACCTCTTGCTACTCTCTGACGGTCAGCTGGCTGAAATGTGAGTGTAGTTTTTCTTTTCTTACATTTGGAAATAATTCTGGTCATGACAAATACTGAGAATAATGCACAGAAACTAAAGGAGCACTACCCATCAATCTTATTTAGACAAAAATGTTTTAAAATTACAGCCTGAGGTATATAGGGACTTTGCAGCTGTTTAGGCCCCCTCCTCTCACCTTGGGGCCCAAAGAGAACATGAATTTACTCAAGACAGGTCGACAAATACATCTGTTGTACACATAATACGCTTTGAATGTACTTAAATAGAAAAAAAATCCTTCTGTCTTTAAGCTGGGAGAACATTTCTTGGATGCCGTAGAAGATTGTAAAGAATTTAGTAAATAATAGCTTTTTCTCATGTTTGCTTGTTGCACACATTTAAATTTTGCCCACCCTCCCTGCCTCCCATCAACAACCTGCTCACTTATTTACTCTGCGGGCTTGTACTTTGGGCCATAAAATGTGGCCTCAATAGTTCAGAGTTCTCAAAAAACATCTGTGCATGTGATGGAGAAATTGTGCAGTACTTGCTTTTGTACCCCTGCAGGAATCTGTACTATTTCTAGGTGGATGTAGCAATAGCAGAGATGCACTCAAGTGTATTTGAATAAAATCTGTCTGTTTTGGAGATTGCCTTTAACACTCATTTTCAATATTTAAAATTCTAAGTCTATTTCTGTTTATTTCCATTAATTATCATTAATTCCCATGGAAAGTTTCCAAATTCAAAAACTCTCCAAATTTTTAAGCCCTACTCCCCTAACAAGACTGTGTTTGCTGCTTTGCTGAGAAGCTTATTACAGTAAATGCAAGTTGTTCTTTTTTTTTTTTTTTTGGTACAAAGTGCAAATAGAGTGAAACTAGTAAAATGACTAAAACAGTCAAATGTTTCTCAGACTTCCCCATATCTGTTCTGTCTGATCATTTCACCCTGGGTGAAGTTCCCTTTCTTATCATATTGAGTCAGGAAAAGGTTGGGAAATTACCATGGAAAACCTAAATTTTAAGAAAATCAAAATAAATGTACATTTTTAAAATGAGCAATTTATTGCCACTGTGAGTAGACTAACAGACCCTCAAGCCCTAATTTATTGTTGGCTGACTAATTAGCTGTAATACTGAGATGATCAATATGTTGGTACATTTATATTTAAATGGGCACTCATGTATTTTAACATGCCAAAAACACTGTTTCCTTTTGTGACATCATGGAAAAATCTAAAGAAATCAGGAAGCGAATTATGGACCTTTAAAAGCCTGGTTTAGCCTTAGGTGCATTTTACAGATGTCTGAAGCTGTTTAGACAATTATACACAAATATAAACATGTCCCGCCTTCATACTGTTCAGGAGGGAGATGGGTTCTGTGTTCTAGTGGGAAATGTTTAAATCAACCCCAGAATAAAAGCTAAAGAACATGTGAAGATAATGGTGGAAGCTTGTAAGAGAGTGTCAATATCCACAGTGAAACAAGCGCTGACCGAGACAGGCTGAAAGGCCACTCCGTAAGGTAGACGCCAAAATCTTAAAAGCAACATTAGAAGCTGAATTATACTTTCCAAATGCACTCAGGGAAACACACTTTGGGAGCGCTACTGTGCACTTCGTCACATAACATGCATTACTTGGCACCTTAAACACAGATTAGATGCATCGTGCTAAAGTACGCCTGGACAGAACAGAGTATTGGACTCCAACTGTGGATACACAGTATTGTTGCTTCCTAATAAAACAGGTTTCAAAAGGATTGCTGGGCGCTGTGCCTTGGAGCGTCAGCCACTGACCAAACCCAGCAAGTGTGGGCTGTTTGATAGAAAATAATCGGGACATATTTTTTGACACACGTCTGATGCTGCTAATGTGTGTTGCTCTTAATTTTCGGAGACATGTCCTGTGGTCTGGTGAAACTGAAATTGAAGTGTTTGGCCATAATGAGCATTGTTAAGTTTAAAGAAAAAAGGGAGACGCTTGCAAGCCTGAAAACACTATGCAAGCTGTGAAGTACGGGGGCTATAACATCATTTTGTTTGGGAGTCTTGCTGTAGGAGAGACTGGTGGAAATCGCAAAGCAGATGTAATCTTGAGGAAAGAACATGAACGTGAAAATATTAAAGCAACATCTCAAGTCAGGAAGCTAAAGTTTGGGCCCAAATCTGTCTTCGTAATGGACAATGATCCTAAGCATACCACCAAATTTGTTACACAGTGGCTTAAGGACAAGACCTTCATTGTTTTAGAGTGGCCGCCACAAAGCCCTGATACCAGGCCCATAGAAGATTTCTAGGCAGAGCCAGGAGACCTGACACAGTTACACCAGTTCTTACAGAAGAATGGGCTGAAACTGCAGCACACTATTGCAATACTAAGATGTATGTAAACTTCTGAATCAGATAGTAATAAAAAAATATTTTAAAAAAAGCAAAGCTCTCTCCCATTACTCTGACATTTAGCAAATATAAATAATTTCAGATTGTGTGCTTCAGTATGGCTTTGTGTCTAATAACACTCTCATTTGTAGGAATAATTGTTACTTCTCTGTGCGAAATGAAACCATTTAGGTTATTTTATACATTTTGACATAAAAACCATGATACAATGTAACTGTGGCATTTTTACTTAAGTTTATAAGAGTCACAAAAGCAGATGAAATCAGAACTCTGACAATTTCAAAGGTGTTACTAACGTAATGAAAGAGTGAGTCATGTTTTTTTTTTTTTTTTCTTACTTGTTTTGTCGTAGAGCTGGGATCTCCTGCCATGGCTGTGACTGGCTGCTTCGTCATCCCTCTTTGCCACACCCTGCAGAGGAGAAAGGACAACCACCTGACCTTCAAGCTCAGCCCGGCCTAATTTTCCCTTAGAGATATCCTAAAACTGAACACTACTTGAGTCCCTTGTGGTGTTGCGTGTTTTATTACACTGATGACTTCTCTATAAAAAAATGTTTTCATTAAAGAATAATTATATTACTAATTACTGACAATGATGCGCCTCATACCCACTGACTTGTTAGTTCATCTTTGGAAGGGAAAGGGGGGCTTGGCTGTGTTTTTACATGTCTTAGACACTGACACTTCAAAAGAAGGAGAAAAACAGGAAAGTCCAAACGATATGAGATGCCCAGAAAGGAAGGGATGTGGCGGAGATGCTGCTAGAACAGTCTTCCCACCTTGTGGTCACACGGTGAACTGTAGCTGCCTGAACGCACAAGCGACTGGAGGAAGAGAGAGCAAGAAGCGGAGGAGAGCAATGAAGTGAGAGAGGGAGGGAGCCAGAAGGAGCGATACGGAGAGAGCGAGAGAGCAAAAAGGGAGGGGAGTTTAAACTAAGTGCTATGTTTTGGGACAGGCTAATCTGCTAGCGAGCAGTGTGAGGATCGGAGCGTATTGTGTGAGCCAGTGTGCGGGGGACAGATAAGGGAGCCAGCCAGCCCGACCCACCGACTGCCTGCCTTTAATGTGCTGACTCTGGGGAGATTTTAAAAGACAGCGTATTGACTCCTCAGACGCGTGTTTGTGCGTGCGCGGTGGAGACCCTGGGCTCAAACGCCTCCAACTAACAGCCACAACCAGTCAGAAGTGCATCCGCAGACAAGGGAGCGAAAGAACAAAAACAAAAACCCCAAAAACAGGACTGAAAAATCACAGCTCCCAAATCAGAAAGAGGATTTTTTTTTGTATTCTCCTCTTTTTTTCAATTGATTTCATTTTTTTTTCTTTCTTTTCTTTCTGTTCCCGGGACAGAGTGACTGACTCCCGATTCTAGAGAAGAAATCAGGAGGGAGCAGAAAAACTGAAGAGAATCCAAAAAAATTAAATAAAAGGACAGAACAAAAACATCATCATCGAATCTGAACATGTTTGAAATAAGCCGAACACTCAACGCTGCTTTGTTGAGCAACGAGGTAAAGATATCTGGATTTTCTTTCCTTATTTCTTGTTACAACTGTCCACATTTCACCTGTGTACGTCTGCTGCCAACCATTCTGTCCTGTGTGTTGCGTATGTGTCTTTGCTCCTAGAAGATAGAGGGGGATGCTTGATAACAGCACGCTGGTTGGTACGGGGTGGGGGAAATATGCTTTTCACTCATTCTGCTTTGTAATCATAAACAGAGAGCCAGTGCTTAGACTTTACATCAAAACCAACGTAGCCATCGAGCCCATCTAACATAGGCTTGCTAGTGAAATTGCGCACCTGGGGCTAAAACTGTGTGTGATAGTGTAAGTGTGCACATTCACACACGTGCATATGTGCGAGAGCAAAGTCTTCTGTAATCCTTGTCTACCTCCCTCTTTTCCTTCCAAGTTTCAGTTTTTCCCCCCTCTAGCATTCCCACCATCCTTCCTATACCTGCTGTTATCTGTTCTCCTTCCTGTCTCTCACACCCCTCTTCCCTCTCTTCCCTCCCTTTTTTATCTCTGTGCCTCTCCTCTCCTCCCCTCTCCTCCTGTATCCGTGTATGAGCGTGTGTGTTCTGTGAGCAGCATCTCAAGATGATGGCGAGGTACGGGCAGCTCTCGGGACTGGCAGCCAGTGGCGTGGGCTCCGTCCCCGAGACGCACTCGCCGCCATTTCCCAGGGACCCCCCGTCATCGCCCGCCCAGATGGGCTACAGGTCACCCCTGGTAAGAGGATAGTAGACAGACCAATGTATCTAAATCTCTTTAATGAACACAGGGAAGGTTATTTACGAAAATAGAAACAAGGAGATAGGAGTTTGGATAAAGAAAAAAAACTGTTGGGATGTGTGTGTTGAAGAAAAGAGAAAAATAAAGGGGTGCAAAGGGAGCAAACCGATTGTGGGATGTTGCCCGTATCCCCTGTGGATTGTATTAGCAAATATTTACATTGTTATTTTTGTTCAATTACGGCCGCCTACTCCGTCTTTAGCCTCTGCCAGTCAGCCTGTTATTAGGGGAATTTGAGGTGTTTATGCGTGCCTGCATGTGCGAATGAGTGGGTAATATGTTAAACATTTATTTTTTTCCTTGCTGAAAAATGAAATATCTTTGCATGTGCATCTGCTTCCAAAAACTTCAAGTAAAAGTTATGAAATGACAGAATAATCTTTAAACATGCGCAAGATGATGGATTTCCAATTACATTTTATTTTAACCCCCTGTCAGTTAAATTCCCATCAAGTACCAGAGATAGCAGGAACATTTTCCACCAGAGTCAACATTACTCTGCAATTTACATAGTGAAAAAAAAGATACTTGTGGGAAAAGAGACTTGAGAAAATCTTCAGCGTTCAGGCAAAAAAAAAAAAAAAAGAAGCGTTGTAAGAAAATCCCCGACTGGCCACATAAAAAGCAACACGAAACTGTGGGTGTCTAATCTGCTGCGGGCTCTTCATTGGTTCGGGCTCCCCTTCAAACTGGCTCAGATCCACACCCCGGAGCCTCCCGTAAGCCTTCATAACCCACCGTCATGCTGCTGCTGCTGCTGACTGTACCCAGGGGTTCCCGTCAAGTCTATGCAAATGCGACGGGTAAAATCTCGGCCGTGAATCCTTACATTTGCTTTAAATTGTCACAGGAATTCAAGCACATTGGTGCAGTTTGTTACACAGGAATCTATGCAAAGCGTTGTGTTTTCCGCTGCCTATTTAGACCCAACTGTTATCAGCTGCTTGCATAAAGGTGCTGGACCATGAATTAATTGGAAGAAATTAGGTGAATTTATTGCATTAATACATTTAACATAATAACTTTTTGGATTAATCTTCTCAGCAGCCTATCAGATGGTATTTTCAGGTGACTGACTAAGTAGGGTGGAGCATCATGAACAGATTAGACAGAAGTAGGATAACATTAATTAAACCCATTGTTATTAAATTCCTGCATAATTTGATTTTTTGGCAAAAAAGAGCTTGGTAAAGGTTTATTTTGGGGATTTATTTTCTGGTTTTGTGTGAGCATTTGTGTAAGCGCATTTGTTTGTGTATTTGTTTAAAAATGTGCACGTTTGTGGATTTGTGTGTGTCTGTGGATGATTACTCTGGTTAAAAAAGACCATCATTAAAGTGATTAATGGTGCCTTCATTAAGCACAGCAAGATCATTTGCATGCATTAGATAAATGTGCTGGAAGATTCTGGTTGCTTTGGTGTGCAAAGCCTCAAAAGCTGGATTGCATTGTATTTTTAAGCTGGTGCAGTATTCTGTAGCGCCATTTAAATATTGTTGTTCGGCAATAAATGAGCACATTTTTGGTTAGTGAAACACTTTAAGTATCTGTTAATTTATTGAGAGTTACATTTCATCCATAGAAATTATACAATTTAACTGAACAGACACCGAAACATTTTTTGTGCTCAGGTATGTGCGTGTGTCAAGGTATGTTTGTGTGTGTGTGTGTGTTTGTGCAACAAGCTGCGTGTTAGTATGCGTGCATCCTGTGGTTAAAGCTGTTGGGCAGTGCATTCAAAAGAGCATTCAAAGATTTCATTTCTCAAGCTATTAAAAGGTAGCACACAAAGATTTGCATGATTGATGGCAAACAAAGTAACGCTCCAGCATTCACCGTGTGCATGTGCAGGTTCAGTTTGCAGCTTTAGGGCGGTCAAGATGACCATCTTAAAAAAAAGAAGTAAAATTTGTTTATAGGAAAGGAATTACAAAATAATCTCATTTATGTCACAAAGATCCAATTTTCATAACCTCACATCTACTGGCCTGGTGTGCTCTATGCTTCAGAGCTGAATGCTGTTAATTTGAGGAAAGCTCCACTGATTACCCACTGCAGGCAGCTGTCGTTCTCAATGTGACACTAGGCTTTGTTTGACAACTATAATCTTTTGTTTCAACATTGAAAATGAAGGCTTGCATAAACCCCACAACAACCCCATCCAAAGGAAAGGGGATGTAAATGGCGTTTGGCGTCACAGACACTGGCAAACGTTTTTCACCATCGACTCTCAGCAGCCAGGAGATAGTTAGAGGTCATCTCTATTTCATAACAATAATTAGCTCCTTCCATCTGTGCTGCTCACTGCATTTCCCCGTTCCTTGATTGCTGTGTTGTCTATATCCAGGAAATTAGTTCATTTATGCTCTACAACCCTGCTGTCACCGAGGCACAAACAGGTGCAAGCACAGTGAACGGTGGTAGTGAAAAGACAGAGACGCTCGGAGACGGAGAAACACAGAAATGGAGATATGTGCAAATTGCGGGATCAGAAATGATAATCGTGGCCATGAACACAATGGTGCTTGATTAACACGGGGCTGGCACATAAAATAACAAACATGGCTTTTGCGTGATGTTGTGAACGATTAGGTGATCGGGTGAAAATTTAAATGCTGAAAAGTTCGAGGAAATAGGCACAAGGTGGTCCTTTTTCCCTGGTCTCATTCACAAATTATATACTGCTTTGATGCAATGTTCTGTCCAACAGAAGCCTCACAGCTATAGGGTTTGTAGAGGAAAAAAGAAAAAAAAACGACATACTACTCAACCATATCACGCCTATAGCGTATCTCCCACTACAGTAGAGCGAGTTATGACCACCCCGCTTCACATTTGAGTTCACATTCAGCATCACACATGAGCTCAGGCTGTGCAGCTTGTGCGAGTGCATCATATCATGTTTATGGTTGATGTGAGCACATGTGGTGTGTCAGCCACGGGAAAAGCACAGACACTCTTTGCAAAGGGTGGGGGGTTGGGGGTTCACATTTGTCGGAAGATGCGTGTGTGTGTGTGTGTGTGTGTTGGCCACCAGTGCTGCAGGGAGGGCCTAGTGATCAGCAGCTGAGCCTGCGTCCCGCTGGGAGCCATCACTGCAGAATGAAGCAGGTGTCTGCAGGCTCATGCACCCCCTCATCCATACACACACATCCATACGTACAAGCACACACACTTGTCTTCCCAGATACTGTACATAAATGCTGCAAGCCGACTATACACTTTCTCTTTTGGTTTCTTTATAGTTTTGCAATATGCCACTTTATCTCCAGGGGTTCTTTAAGTGTGGTAATTTTACTTCGATATTGTGCTCATCAGCTCTGTGAATGATTTTAAAGGCAGTGGATTTGATTCATGCATGTGAACCCAGCAGCATAGAATGTGAAAACACAAGGGCCAACATCCAGTGAAAGGTTACTTAGGATGTCTCTTAAATAATCTCCGACTTTACAAAATTTCTACTCACAACTAGACAGCTATAAAAAACTGCTAATATCTTTTTAATACACAAAAACCTTTTGAATATTACACAAAAAAGCATAATCCATAATCTATGAACAAAAGGGTCACAGCCACCACCAACAGGCAAAGTAGAATAACTCAAGCTGTTATTAGTCCCACACTGATTGACAGGATGTTTGGTATGGATTAACATAACTAACTTGTAGCGCCTTAAACATCCATAGTGAGACTACGAATTGTGGCAGAGATTTGTACAGTTTAATAGGTGGAAAAGAATAATCGTACTTCCTGCTCCTTTATTTAGTTTCCTAAAGAAGACAACATTTAATTTTAGGGAAAAATGTGTTGCCAACTCAGAGCAATCTTTTCTCATCCAGTAGCAGTTATTTCATTTGAAAGGAGATAAATGCAGAGAGAATAATGAAACAGACAACAAGTCTGGGAAGAAATAAGTACTGTATTTGCAAATCTGTTGAGATAATATCTCACCGACTGTTTACGTTTACTGCTACTTTTAGACAACCCTGCTTTCTTCATAAAATATGCGTTGGAGTTAAAATGCATTAGATCATACAGCTTTTCTTAATATATTGTAAAACCGACAGCGACTTCAAAACACGGCTTTATATCCGTTTGCCAACCTTTCAAACCCTAACAAAAGAGGTATTAGTTGGAATGAGCCCTGTACTGACCTATGTTCCCCTTTGATAATCTCACTCAGATGGCTTCTGCTCATCCCTCTCCTCCGCAGACAAAAGAAATCACAATGCAAACACAATCTCCTGTCAAGAAGAACATTAAGTGGTCTTTTTTTTTATTTCATAAAAGATGCCCATTTTTGTCGCTCCTGGCCAGACAATGGACGACTGTCATTATAAAAACATGTGAGGAAAAACCTGCTTTATTAGTTCACAGCTGAGTGCCCATCGATGCAGAGGCGCTGACAATACTGATGATAGATGAGCGATTGTCTGCGTATGCGATGGTGGTTCGTTGATAAACAACACTGTTTCATCCCTCTTTAAGAATTGATAGTTCCAAAGCCGCGTTTGTTTTCATTGATTTCCTAATTGCCAGGGATGAGGCAACGTAACTGCTGTCACCATGAATAAAGCTGACTTGTGCATTTGTGGGTGACCGTTGAAGTTACGGCAGCCCACCGCGGCCTTAAAGACGTCCAGTAGCTGAATCCTGTATACCTGTCCGCATGGATGGTCCAATCTGAGATTCTTACAGGGTAAAGTACCACAACATCAAGGTATAACCACAAATATTTAAAACAAAAATGTGTAACATGATGTAATTACTTTAATGTAAAGCAGAAGCTATAATCATTCATCTTTATGCTAAAATAATATATATAACAAAGTTATGTTGAACATTTACATGTTGTTTTCTTAGATCTTGTTACATAGAATTAAGTAAGAATATAAAATATACAGCTACTAAATTTAGTGTTTGTTTTCAAATCCTTTTCTTTTTGGAATACTTTCCCTTTTTGTTTTTCTTCTCTTTGAAGAGTAACACTGGGAATAAAACAAACTGGTCAATGAGTCAGGCTATATGCTCTGGGAGCTAGCCTCCAGTCAGCTGCTTGAAAAACACACCTCTTGTAACTTGCCAACCATAGTTTTTAAATCAGCGTTGTCCTATTAATAGTAATGTATGTAGTTTTCACACCATCTATCTATCCATTAACTATCCATATTTTTTTGTAACCTGTAAGTGTGGTCGCCTTCTGTCAGCAAGTTGTACTCAAACCTCTACACAACTTCAGAAAACTCACATTTTATTGCACGTCAATAAAATAATTTTAGACTGTAGGACCGGTACACCAGAAAGTTTTAGCAGTTTCTGAAAGTGAGAGAGGAGCAGCACTGCTTTTCTCTGGTGCTGTAAGTGTGAGAAAAATATAGGAGCTCTCTTTCAGCCAGCTGATGAGCAGTACATCGACAGGTGGAGGAGGGGCAGCATGTGCTCGATATAGCTGGGGTGGTAATTTCCGTCACTCTGGCACCTTGTCTGGGTCTCATTAAAAGTACGATGGGAATAGAATGACACCTTTTTGTGGTTTTGAAAATAAAATTGTTTCAAAACCTTGGAATCTTGATACAAACAACTAACACAAGCTTTACACGAAATAAATAAAACAATTTAGTAATAATTTCATTATCGAAAGTATCATCTTCTTAAAATACATCTTCGCAGTCTGCAGAGCTCCAGTCAAAGCAAACAGCTTTGAGTTAAAGTTGAAGAAAGTGGCTGTGACAAATGCAGCGGAGCCTTGTTCTGGGATCAGCGTGAAGAATTCACTTCCGATCTAAGGCGTTTCTAGCAGGGAGAGTGACACAGGCAGGGGTTAAGCTAACTGTGTGTCATGCCCACTGTCACGCAGGAAATAGGATGGTGGGGAAGAGCTCCAACTAGATTAACTTTATTTTTTTTATTACCAAATAAAGGTCTTAAAAGAGTCTATATTTATATAACACATGTAAATCATATGGTTTACTTGTAAAATGTTTGGCTATGCCAGAGTTTAGTTGGTAATTCTCTAGCTATAGATTATCCAAGATGGGAAATATCAGAGTTTTATGTTCTCACATTAAGCACCAAGAACAATGAGCTAACACTCTTTAATTATGCCTGCATTGTCAGTAAGCACTCTGACATATTTTCAGTCACTGTTAGCCTGTCAGCAGGATGTTTCTGATTGTATAAGCTGGCAAATCAATGGCTTTTAAATGTTGAGCAAATTCTTTTAATTGTTAAACACTGGACCCATTTCGGGTGAACATCTATAATTAAATGCTGAGGTGTAATATTTATGGTTAGTCTCAATTTAAAGGAACATTTATTTTTACCATTTACAAAATTTGAGCTTTGTGAATGGATTTCAAGCCAAACATGTTCTACCATCTGCATTAATGTAAAGTCAGTCAAATTGAAATAAATAAATACTGCTTTGTATTATCTAGAAATATTGTGAAATCTGCCCAGGAAAAGAAACTATTTAAAAAATGTCTGGAAACAAAACTCTTTAAACAACCTTTATGCCCTGATACAGTTTAATCTTGTAGCTGGCTTTTCTTCTTTTATTAGATCTTTTTATAATATTTTTCACCTATTCTCTTCTCTTGTGTTACATTTTATTTTATTTTGCCTGCACTTTTGTGCAACAAAGTTTGCTTTAAAATATGGTGTATAAATTACTAACTAAAATTTACATTTAAAATTTAAAATGTGTTATAGTAAAATGGTATTTTATCTCCTCTTGCACGATATTGCAAAATACCTTCTTACTCTGTTTTTTTTTTTGAACAAAGTCCACCTATCTTTAAAGTACGACCATATTTTTACGTAGTGCAGTGTGTGCTATCCACCCTGACTCCTCTTTAATCAACCGAATGTCTCAACAACACAAAATAACTGAAACATATCTCAAAGCGTGTAGGCATTTAAGCTGAAACCAGTCGAGTTTTTCCTGGTGCATTACACCCTTGCTTCTCTTCGAGCATGAAGTGACATTTTCAGAGATGGATTTGTGCAGCTTGGGCATGCTGTGGTCCCCAGTGCCGATAGCCAGACTTGTAAAGGACTCTGGATGTGTCTAATTTCTGAAAGGTTACCCCTTATCAAAAGCCACGCAGTGCAGTCATTTAAGCAGATCTGATAGGGAGATTTTTGATGAGGTTTAAAACACCATGACATATAGCGGGTATTGCTTTTTTTCAGTTTTCAAAGAAAAATAGTAGGCAAAAAAATAAAGAATGCTTACTTATAGTGAGCAGCAGCCTCGGGTGGGAAGCTCTGTGTGCTTAATGTTGTTTGTGTGCGTGCGTGCGTGTGTGTGGGTGGGTGGGGGGGGGGGGGGGGGGGGATTCGTGTGTGTGTTTGTGTAAGTGTAGGGAGTTGTGATTAAAGCCTGCACCAGATGGACCACAGCAGTCACCCTGTGAGGATGGATGTACCCCTACCAGGATCAAACGTGAAATAGGCTTCCGTCCTCACAGCCCCGACCCCACCAGTAAGCCCCCATGATCCTCTGACCCACGGCACTGCAGCCACCATCATACGCCCGATCCAAACTGCTAAACCTTTCAGTAAAATTGAAAACACTTTGCTCTCTTCGTCATCATACTGAATCAGAATAAAACTAATGTTGCACATGCCTGTACATTCATGACATATAATTAAAACATAAAAGCAAGACAAAACTTTATGATCCATGTGAGGCCTGCTAGCCTCCTGAAGTTGAATGTCACCCCAAGCTGCGGACCACTCTGTCGTCCAAATGAACTAATCCACCAGAGTCCTGTTGAGAATACACACTCAGTGCCAGAACACATGCCAGACCGAACAGTGAATGCATAGCTAAGCCTTCCTGGTCTCGCACACAGGCCTTTTCCTCAACTCTGTTCGCCTCAAAAACTATTATCGTTATTATCTGTTGTATAAAATAGGCAGCTATTACTCGCAAAAGTATTCACACCCTTGAACGTTTCCACATTTTGTCACATTAAAATCACAAACGGGTTTTTAAGTCATGCAATATTGTGATGTAGAAGGAAAATGGCACATGGTTTAAAGAATTTTTACTATTGTATTCCTTTCCCTTTACTCTGATACTGTTAAATCAAACTCCTGCAGAAATCTGCTAATTAGTAAATAGGGTCCTGTGTGTTAAATTGAGCTTTCTGTGAAGGCCTCAGAGGTTTCTTAAAGAACATTAGAAAAATAAACAGCACAATCGAGACCCAGGAACACCTGAGACAGGTCAGGGAAAAAAACTGAAGAAGTTTTATGCAGGGATAAGTTATAAACCTATATCCCTAGCTTAAACCATCTGTCATCTAATATTGGAAAGAGTACGGCACAGAACTTCAAAGTCATCAAGACATGTTCATCCACCTTACTTTGGAAGAGCTGCAAAGATCCACAGCTAAGGTGGGAGAATATGTTGACAAGATAACATATTAGCTTTATGCCACACAGATCTGCACTGTATGGAAGAGTGGCAACAAAAAAATTGTTGGAAGAAAATCATAAGAAATACTATTTAAGGTGTCCTACAAGCCATGTAGGGGATACATGAGGACATGTGAACTAACAATCCACAGAACCCTGAACTCACCATCCTCACAGTGAATCATGGTAATGGCAGCATTATGCTGTGGATAGACTTTGCTTCTGCATGGACTTCACAGAAGCTGGTCAGAGTTGAGGGGAATATAGTTGGAGCTAGATGCAGGGCAATACTCAAAGAAAACCTATTAGAGGCTGCAAAAAACTTGAGACTGGGACAGATGTCCACCTTCCAACAGGACAGAGACCCAAAACATACAGACAGAGCAACAGTGAAATTGCCATGTTCTACTTTTTGTTGGTTTCTAACACAAAAAAAGTGCCCACATGGTTTGAGAATTGTTCTTTATCTAACATCCAAAGCCTTTACAGAACAGCTGTATTAAAATAGAGATAAAATTGCCAATTACTATGAAGGTGATTTCTGCCGGCAATCGTTTATTCAGTGGTATCAGAGAAAAGGTTGGTAAATACAAATGCATCCCACTCTTGTGTTGGTCTATCACATAAAATCCCAATAAAATACATTGACTTTTGTGTTTGTGCTGTGACAAAAGGCTGAAAGGTTTAAGAACTATAAATACTTTGAAATGCACTGAATTTACTATTATTTGAGACAAGTTAAACAAAATCTAGCCAAACCAATAGAAAAAAGCAGTTGTCTATGAAGCTCATTTTAGATACAGTCTTCATGCAGAACCTACATATTGAAACATTTGCTCTCCATTCAGCAGACACAGCTTTTCAAGTCGTGGATTTCAAACAGCCCCCTGTCACATCTTCGCAGTCTGCAGAGCTCCAGCCAAAGCAAACAGCTTTGAGTTAAAGTTGAAGAAAGTGGCTGTGACAAATGCAGCGGAGCCTTGTTCTGGGATCAGCGTGAAGAATTCACTTCCGATCTAAGGCGTTTCTAGCAGGGAGAGTGACACAGGCAGGGGTTAAGCTAACTGTGTGTGATGCCCACTGTCATGCAGGAAATAGGATGGTGGGGAAGAGCTCCAACTAGATTAACTTTATTTTTTTCATTACCAAATAAAGGTCTTAAAAGAGTCTAGATTTATATAACACATGTAAATCATATGGTTTACTTGTAAAATGTTTGGCTATGCCAGAGTTTAGTTGGTAATTCTCTAGCTATAGATTATCCAAGATGGGAAATATCAGAGTTTTATGTTCTCACATTAAGCACCAAGAACAATGAGCTAACACTCTTTAATTATGCCTGCATTGTCAGTAAGCACTCTGACATATTTTCAGTCACTGTTAGCCTGTCAGCAGGATGTTTCTGATTGTATAAGCTGGCAAATCAATGGCTTTTAAATGTTGAGCAAATTCTTTTAATTGTTAAACACTGGACCCATTTCGGGTGAACATCTATAATTAAATGCTGAGGTATAATATTTATGGTTAGTCTCAATTTAAAGGAACATTTATTTTTACCATTTACAAAATTTGAGCTTTGTGAATGGATTTCAAGGCGTTTTTACTTCATATGCACCCCTATCTAGCTTTTGGCCACATTATCTTTCTCTTGGACTTGGTCCTATCTTGGACATCATTTTCCTTTCAGTAGCAGCTTTTGTGGCAGAAGCACACCCATCTCTCTGTGCTTTTAAAGAGATGAAAAGCTGTGCTTTCAACCTGCGTCACCAAAAAGAGTTGCTTCATGCACTTCTGATCATTAAACTACCCAAAGAAACATTGTAAATGTGCCATTTACAAAAGTCAGTCGAGTCCAAACAAGCTATTGTCGCATGAAGAAGGCAATGTGTTATCATGTGAACAGCTGTTTGGTGTCTGGGGCTCCGCAGCACTGAGCTCGACACTGCCAGGGGACGCAGACACATTGAAGTCTGTGATTCTCATTTGCTGATTGTTACCGGCAGAGGGTGGACACCTGCCAGGAAAAAGGGCAGTCATCAGTCTGAGTAGCACAGCAAGATGCTACTTCTGCCAGAACTTCAATAGACTAACTAAATCCATCCCTCAAGGGCGAATCAAGAAGAGCCCATGTAAAGGAGAAAACACTGCGCTAATAAATGTATGAAGCTGTTCTGGTGAATCAGCTGCTGTAAATTAGGTGATACTTTGAAATGAAATTATTCAGACTCGATAAGGATTTCATTGTTCTCCTGAGCTCTGCTGAAATACGGTTTTGTCTCCAGTGAATGTGTTGCAGCCTTTCTGTGTAATGGTGATAATTCTGTTTGAAAATGTGTTTTCTGCCTCATGCCCATGTTTGCATTAATTTTAGCTGATACCAACGTACAATCGTGAAGATTAGTTTTCCTCGCTAAAGAAAAAATAAATAAATAAAAGTTTTCATTCCCCATGTTAATAATCAAGTATTTTCTTTCAGAGGGCTGAGGTGATACCTCAGCTGGCATCCTCGCTTTTTAAATAGAAGCCTTGTTATGCAGAGTGAGAAATAAGACAGGCGTTGAAACATTGCGTCTGACAGTTAACAAGACTCAAACCAAGGGCGCCCACAATTATCGCTGCCTGCACTCTGCATTTTTTTAAAGCAAACCTGCAATTCTGCACGCGTTATTCTGTACCTTCTGTTTCACACTTTTTTCAGAACCGGCTGCTACCCGAGCAGCACAACCACAGTTCAGACCTTTAGATTCAGTATCAACAAACCAATTTGCCAGGAAGTGGCAGAGATATACTGTGCAAGAGCATCTTAGTGCATAAGAGGAACAGCACAGCCTGCAGTTAATCCATTAATGTCTATGACTGGGAGGTTTAAGGAAGCTGGGCAGATTGGAGGGCAAGAGGAGTTCATGACAATTAGTCGGGACTCTGCTTTCAGAAGCAGCATCTTGGAAGCACAAGCTGAAAGCACGTTTGTGATCCGGGCCTAAATGCTTCATATAGGCTGCCGTTAAAAGTGTCATGGTGTGAAATATATATGTTTTTTAATGTGTGATGGGGGAAAGCCATGGACCGGTTAGCAGTTTTAAGGTAAAAGGTTTTAAAAAGCGATGATTTCAAAAACGATTTTAAGGTTTAAGGTCCTTCTAATCAGATGTTGAAGGGAACAGAGATTTCTATGGCTTTGTGGAGAATAGAATAGTCCAGGGATGCCCTTACCTCGCTTGTTGCTGTACACTGCTTGACAGCTGTCTGAAAGAAGGTCCGTACATTTTCCTACTGTTTTCCAAAAGGGACAAATGTGGCTGTTTGGAAAATAAAAACTTATTTGTTTTGACTTTTTGTGAAGATAACCTGAGACCGTTCGTAAAAGGGTGGTATTTTTACTCAAGGTTATAAAGGCACATGCCTAAATGAGTAGTTACTGTATGATACATGCAAAGTTGTTCTATCATATTGTTCCAGTACTTTTGATGTGATGCCAGAAAAACTGATAGGGTGACTGGAGTTTTGTCTAGCATGAATTATGTTGCTGCCCCTGTCTTACATGTTGCTGCACACTGCCAGTGAGCTGGCTTTGAAGAAGTGCTGTTCACGCTGCTTTCTTTGTCTCATCTTGAAAGTTGGGACTTGAATGTAGGAACACGACATCACACCTGACTAGAGTTAATTACGTATACAGTGTATGCCACAATTTTAATGTAATACAAATCTAAAGAGCTTCGAAATGGTGTAAAGCACCAACATTTACTATATTCTATATGGCAGCCAAACTAGATACTAAACTCATCGCAGCCCAGTGACCTCTGACTTCCCCAGTCGGCATTCTGACTTCAGGGTGGGTGTTGTCGAGGTTTCAGTTGTGAACTAAGAAAATCCATCTTTTGAATACAGAGTCCACACCATTACTTTTTTGCCTTTATCTGAAAGACAAATGTGTGTGTTTTAAAATAATATAGGAGATATTTTAAATGTAATGTGGAATAACAATAATAACTGAAAGATTCGTCTAAATGTAGCAGGTGTTCATTCTATATTTTTCTTAAATCTATCTATGTGGTAGTTTTACTCAAAGCTATCATACTGTGAGAATCACATACTGAACCATAAATACTCTGCATGCGTTAGTGTATTTCTTCCGATTCTTTGTTCTTATGTATGTGTGTGTTTATGGATCCAAGCCAGAGCCAATAAGTGAGATGGGGTTTCCACATTGCTGACAGGGTGGCCAGCTCTCCTGGTCTATAGCCACAAAAGCTTTTTAACTTTCATATTGCTGCAGGAGCAAAGAAATATAATGTATCTCCTAAAAAAACTATTTAGCTTCAGTCATCGTCTTAAAGGCCAAATAAAGCATCAAACCAATGTTTTGCACTTATTTTTTTTATTAAATGGAAATATCACTTAAAGAGTGGACCTCTTAATCATTAACCCTGATTCCTTATTTGATATTTTTGCCTTTATTCATTGCCATATTGCATTTGATTATGCATATAAAAGAGAAAGAGGCCAGGTCCTACACTGCAGTATTACTGACTTTTAGATTTTTAAGTATCTCAACATGGATGCCTTCATTAGAACAGTTAAACTACTCCCCATGTTTTTCCATTATAATGCACAGGCACTAATATAGCCCCGACTTTATATCACGACAAAACACACTGTTAGGAGCAGATTGCATTTAAAGCTAATTTACTGAGTAGTGGCAGTTGTTGTTGCTTTCTAAAATCATGATCCTATGAAGCAATCTAGCGAAATAACACGGCATGCAAGAAAACTGTGAGAGACTATTTTCCCTTTCAAATCATATTCTCATTTAGAAAAAAGGTAATTTAGATCATATCAGAGGGAGAGAAAACAACCTCACAACTCTGTCCATTATGAAATACAAAAACAATCGCCCACCTTATTTCACTCTAAAGGGAGACGCAACAAAAACAAAATTATCTGAGGTGATGTGTGACTAAGTCAATGGAGAGTAGATTTAGAAAAAAAAAACAAGAACAAGATAAGACATGAGTCTGGAAGGCATGTGACACAAAGTCTTTTTCTTCTTAGGTCCAACCCAAAACCTGTATTAAACAAAAAGGTCAGAGCAAAAGGGATAAAGATGGATGATGGCTGAGGGTCTGTTGTCTGTAGCATTCAGCTGCATATTTTGCTTCCCTCTCCTTAAGCAGAGAAGATAAAGAAGCATGTGACAAAGGAAAAGAAACAAAGACACATTTCTATTTTAATCTGTTTCCATTGTGTTTCACTCCGCATTACGCTCTCTCTATTTTGTAAAAATAAAGTACGATTTACTAGCTACTAGCCTCTAGCCTGCAAGTGCCAGAATATTTTCCTTTTTTATATGAAATAATAGCGAGCTTGTACAACCTGCCTTCTCCCCTGTCTCTGTGTGTGTGTGTGTGGGTGTGTGTGTGTTCTGCCCAGCCTTAATTGAGGGCGTAGTAGAGATTCTCATTAGTATGTCAGGCACATGGTTCCACAAGGCTAGCCTGGCTGCACCTAACCAGACAGGTGGAGAGGTCAGAGAGGAAGCAGAGACACAGTGGAGCTGCCTTTTTGTCAGCTCCAGTATTTTCTACCTTCTTCTGTTGCTCATTTTGAATTAACTTGAGCAGGGTTTTCAACCCTTGGCCAAAATTGACTTTCTAGATTTGTAGGTTGCATGGTGAAATTTGAAAAACCTGAATATAATTTTTGAATTCATACTTTGTAAAATTTATCAGATTTTCAAGAAACTTTTATTTAATCATTCTTCCTGCTTCAAAATAGGAAAGACATGAGAACATTTAATTCAAGTAAGGCCGCTATGTAACCTCTAACTTTTTGAAGTAAATCAGAGTGTCTAGCCTATAGTTAGTAATGCATCCCTTTCTATTTTCCTGAGGTATAAAGATGGCATGACATGGGCCCATTTTGTTTAACCACTCTTCAAATATGGGAAAGACAAGAAAAAATGCCTATCAAAACAGGCAGAAATTTGTGGAACTGTATATTATTGAAATGGCTTTTCAGCTAAGCCATTATCTACAGTCAGAATAATATTCAAAGCATTTAAAACAAACTGAACTAGAAAAGAATACACAAGTTTAGGATTTTTTTAAGTAAAAAAAATATATCCAAAGTTCACTGTCAGAGACTTAGCACAACTTTATATTGTTAGATTATGCTGTTGCTATAAAATGTAATTGTGAAAGGTGCTGTAGTTTCATTTTTTCAGATACAAATAACCTTTTGATGGAGATTTAAAATATTTACCCTGCCATGAGACTTCAGGTTTCAAAACCTTTTCTCACTTTAAAATTTTTTTTGGTTTGCAGAAGGATTGTACTAATCGTTAAATGTTTATTATATTCAGAATTAAGCTTGTACTGGTTAATGTTTTGACTAACAATTGTTTTATTCATGGACCAGCAATCCAAGCTTTCAGCAAAATGCAGCTACTTATTACTTTACTGGTTTAATACTGGTTGTTTTGATTTTGTTTGACTAAAGATCATATAACTGCAAGGTGCAATGTCTTAATTTCCCTCAGATTAATCTTTAGCTAGAAGAAGAGTCTAGTCTTTCTAAACATAGATATCAAGTTTTTATGTGTCCCACACCCAAAGGTTAGCTGAGCCCGAGTTGATCTGCAGATAGTCCTTTACAAATGTGTAGGTCATACAGAAAATTACAATTAGCTGAGTTTTGAAGGTATAACTTGATGCCATGGCAGCACAATTTTGGATGTGAACTCAAATGACTACACCTGTTTACACCAACAACTTAAATGTATCTGTTTGTAATGTAGTGTGTAATTTAATTTGCATGATTTTTTTATGTAAATGGCATGAAGTAACATGTGTCTCAGTGCATTGTGGGTGTATGCATGTGAGCAAATGTACATGTGAAGGTTCAGCCAAGAACAGCTGCCTGTCAGGTAACTGTTAAAGCAGGTAACAGCTCCCCCTTCTTTTCTGCATGGAATAGAGGGTAGGTGGATGGTTTCAATGTAAGGTGGCTTGGTTTCCAGGTTATAAATATTAGCTACTTTAAAAATTATTTAAAGACAATTATTATTATTATTTTTTTTATTATTATTATATATTAGTTCAATTAAATTAATAGGGAACTTTTACATGTCCAGTGTTGCTTTCTTTTCATATGAGTAGGAACAGTTTTTAAAGACCAACTGGATTGTAATAACTACCAAACAGGGACTGATCCTTGATTTTGGTTTAAAAAGAGGTATGAATTACTGGCAAATAGAAAGAAAGGATTTTCCATGAATTGACAACTACGAGCTTGGATCCGGGCACCTTCTGTGATAAAAAAAACAAAACACTACCTATCTTATGCATAAGTATTAGCAGCGTGGGGACGGATTATTATGGGCGTAAACAAATAGAAAATACTTTCCACTGTTCCCCTCCTCATGATGCGCCCCTGCAACCTACTCACAACGAAACCTCCTCCACTCTCATCCCAGAGCGCCACGCCCCCTCTGCGCCTCCTCAGCCAATCAAAGAGCTTTGCTTTCTTAATTAGTTTTCATGGGAAAAGGTTGGCGCTGGTTAGTGCCTCCCTATGATTTTTTCTGTAGCACGGGACGGGGCTGTAAGGACCTCCACACCCTTTCTCTCGTTTTACTTTTATTCATTGATCCTCACCAGCACTCTCCTCGGCTTTTTCCGTGTTTTTTTGTAGTTTGCCGGCTGGAAACAGTTATTTTTTGCTCCTACAACCGCAGGCTGACTCATAATGGTCATGGTGAGTAGGGGACACTTATATTTTCACCTGCTTGTCCCTTATTACGGTTTCAGCTTCACTTTTTAATGTTAAAACCGTAGAGCCTGTCGCAGCAAGCAGACACGTATAGAACCATGTTTGTTTCCAAGCTATATAAAATGCTCTTATTTTAGTATTCCTAATTCGTCATGTCGTACCTTGGTAGTTTTGGTCGTTTCGTACGCAACCTTTTCGGGTAAGAAATTGAGCCGTCTGTAGCGGGACGTTTATCGACGATGCGTCTATTCGTGCCCGTCAGGGACTTATTTCGGGCAAGCTTAGACGATCGAGGATTTGAAGTTATTTCCTCCAGTAAATGCATGTGTTTTTATGACCCTGATAGATAATAGCAACCTGCGGGAAGTCGCTAAAAGTTGTGTTTGTTTGTTTGTTTTATGAGTATTTATAAGATGACCTAAACTGCTGGCGGACACCAGTTTATTCAATCTGAAATAAATGTGAATAGCACACAATTCACTTAGTTTACAGGAAATATACATTTATAAGTGAGATTTGCGCATTTTTGTTTTTTACCCAGTGGTAGAACCAAGGGGGGGGGGGGGGGGGTTGGAGGGGGACGGGAACGGCTATGGCCAGTAGTATAAATTTATTGGCAACCCTACTGACCTCACCAGCTGACAATTTTTTTCCCTCTTTCTCTCTCTATATATAAGCTTTGGGTGTTGGTGTTCCACCCAACATTGCGGCCCCCATCTTGCTACCACTTTGCAAACTTTGTGGGGAAGCCCTCTGTCTTTATTTGCATAATTTATGAATATATGGCACTACAAAGAAGAATAAACTGACATGCAATGATTTAGGTACTTAGGTATGTAATGGTTCTGTTGCAGTTATGAATTGGGAGTTGGAAGGTGCCAAAATGGCAATGCTTGGGTACAAAATGGTGATACGAATGAAGCCACTGAAGCTGCTTGGACAGATCTGCAGATTGCTTTTTAAAGTGAAATAAGGGAAAACTAGAAACTATCCACTTATGAATGCATACAACGTGTTGTTTATCTCGCGTTTATGTGGGCTATTTTATTGCTGAGCAACTGAAACAATTGATAAAAAGTAAGGCAATCAAAGAGTTTAATATACTGTTTTGTAAAAATGAAATGCAGTTTGTTTTATAGAAGTCTTTATGTGTTTGAGAAACAAGAAGTACAGAATAAAGAGATGTGGTTTTGCATACAGCAGTGTAATGTTTAGAGGATTTAACATGCACACGGTAATAGCTAATTTATATACACTGTACTGCACAGGCATTGCCTGAGGCTGCAATCACTCCGCTCTGCTCTGCCTGGCTCACTCAAGCACAGACTTCAGCTCCGATTGATTGCTTTGCTGGGATTCAGAGAGCCTTTTCTCTGCCAAAGCAGCCAGAGGTTGGCGTGTGCCGATGAAGGCTCGGAGCCAGCCAGAGAGCGAAAGTGTTAAAGCTAAGGGGAGGGGTAGATGACAGGCAATGCCGCAAGCCAATCATAGAGAGAGCTACTGGAGTGAAGGGGCGGGCTCTGACCTTCCAGCTGAGCAGGCGACTGGGTGGGAGGTTGTAGGGAGGGATGTGGGGGCGAGGAGGGAGGGGGGAGAGAGAGAGAGAGAGAGAGAGAGAGAGAGCCTTGCTGCAGGTCAGCACTCTCCTCCAGACTCATCATTCTCCTCACAGCATCTGCAGATGAAGGCAATGTTTGCTCCGTACACCTCAACTGCGCAGTCTTCTAACGTGAGCTAAGATTCAGGATAAAAAGAGGAAGAAAAGCAGGTGGAATCATAAGAAACCAGAGCCAGAGAAGACTGAGACAGAGAGAGAGTTAAACAGTGTAGGAGGGGGGGTTTCCTTTCTGAGTCGTTGGTGTAACTGAGGAGAGAGGGGACTGTGAGACTACGGCTGGCATTTCCCAAATGGAGTGGAATGGGTTTAAGATGGTAAGGAAGGCTGCCACTTTATTTTAAGCATTCCTCTGCAGCAAGGCCTGGTTATACTTAAACATGTATTGACAGCGCGTATAGCACTTCGGCTTTCTACGCAGCCGTTGCAGTGGTACAGGTCAACTATTTCATATGCAGCATGTGAGGTTCCTTCTTGCAGCGAAGAAGATTGAAGCAGCGGGTTAGTCTTTAAAATTCTGGAGGCAGAAAATGTTAATGATAGGAGTTGTGTGGGTGCACGCGTAGAAGGATGGAAAACTGGAGAAGGAAAAAGAGGAAGGAATGTGTTAAACTTAAGAAAAGCACCCATTTTGTGTCTCCCCCCCCGCCTTGCTGCCTTTGTACAAGTCTGCACCAAGAAGAATCTTCCCTGCAGCAGGGTGGACTGTACATTTGTAAAAGCTGGGTGCATTTCAACATGTGAGAGAAACTGTATCCAAAGTATTGCATATAAGTTGCATGAGTAGAGATGCTACTAAGCAGGGCAGTGTGCACACAGTGGGAGCGTGTTTGCCCCAGCAAGTGAAGAAAGATACAATATATGTGCTGGAAGTTTGAAAATTCATGGATTCATGGAAGTACTGTGCAATGACTTTTCCTCAAGTCTTATGTTTTTTTAATAATATGTTAAAGAGTTTGCATGATCACTGGGCAGTAGGCAAGGGCCGATAGGATAACCTAGTAAAAATACATTGCTATCATGGTTTTTATTCAAAAAATGTCAAACAAAAATGTATTTGGTTTGATTGGTTTTGTTTGTAACTAAAAGCAAAAATTATTCCTATGACCGCTGAAATATTATAACACATCAATTATAACACAGTTATTATAATGTAATTTATAACTTTTGATTTTTAAATATAAACTTTAGCAAAAATATAAAAACCTGCTTACAAACTGTGTTAGTTGTTCATTCTTAAGTAAATATGCCTATTGTATAGAGCAGTCTAACTTTTGTTGCACCGCTATCTATATAGAACATTGGAGTATAACAATCTGACATTAACTGGGTCTTTAGTTGGACTGTCTGCTGTACTAGCCAGCCTCCAGTTGCCCTAAGAAGAGTTAGAGCTGCACAATATATCAAATTGCAATCGTCATTGCATCAATAATATGCACAATGTCACAATCACAACAAGTCTGCTAGTAAATAATATTTATTTATATTTAGGGGGATCAGTAACAGTGGCATTATGGCTCTTCATCCAAGGCACCACTGTGTCAGGGGGCAGCACCCTTAAACAGTTTCCTATTTATTACTGCTATGTCCTATGTTCACAGTGTAAGTGTTATAACAAAACATGTCTGTACACCACAGCTGGCTAATGATACTGAAGTTGGTATCTGATTTTAATTTTTAAATCAGAGCTAAAATAAAACATGGTCTGAGATTCATGAAAATTGTTTTTGTAAAAACACCAAAAAATCTTCTCCTGCTCATTCTCTGCATTTTCTGCATCAAGAAAACCTTAAATTGAGGCATGTAAACCCCAATGTATAGACAGGTTTTTGTGAAGCCCTTAATGAGGGAATGTGTATAATAAGACTCAAAGAAAGTCCCAATAAGTAGTAGCCTTCTTTAAGCCTGCTGACCAGCAGTGTGTGGGAGGAGCAACATTGGGTTACTCTATGCTCCATTCAGCCAGAGAAAACTCTGAATCATTGCAGCACCTTCTCTGGTCTCTCATTTAAGGGACTTAAAAACAAATATTGGAAAATTGTAGCGGTTTTGAAACTTTTAAAAACCTTTGCACACCTTAAACCGGTAACCAGCCCATGCTTACTGAGGACTGCCAGCATGGAGACTCAACATGTTAAGCTACTTAAGTTATTAGATTTTCTCACCATCCTCAGACTCACTATAAGATCCATTGAAACCATTCCATCCTGGCAACAAGATGACAGGTTTACTAATAAAACTAGCAAACTCCTCCTGTCTTTGTGACCTGTAATAGACAGCATTATTTCTTCCTGAATGGAGTCAATACTGTTGCTTTGAATTGTGTGAGCATCCATTTGTTTTTATGGTGTGTTGCTAACTTTTACAGTACCATGAATAATATTTGTGTTCATGCTTCTTTTACTGAAATGGCATCGAAATGCTAACTTAAATGAAGGCGATTCCTTTCATGGCGTATTTACTTATGAAACATTGAGGCCTTTAGCTTCATGTCGGCATAGGCAGGAACACATGACTGATGTAAGAATACTGTATATTATGTAGGCTGTATGTACAGATTATATCTGCAAGAGTGTGGAGTGTTTGACAGAAATAAACATCAAAGCAGTATAAGGAGCAAGAGTAGAAGAGGGAGTAAAAAAAGTAAAATGCTCGTTAGTATTAAAGGTTTTTGATTAGTGTGCACCAGGGAGGCTGATAGGACCCAGTAGTATGTATTTATTATTTATTTATTTATATAATTATTTAAATGTACTCACAAGCATGCTTTGGCTCTACTGCCCTCAGGCATAACACCATGTGCTCCAAGGTTACACATCAGAACTGATGGGGGGTGTGTTAGGAATTTATTAGCTGCTGTACACAAACTGTGTGCTGGTGAGTGATTTACATGTTACCATATATTTAAAAAACATGAATCAAGGTTGCAGTAGACCTTTGTTTGTGTTGTTCAAAGGTGAGTATTAAATTGAGGAGCAATAAAGGTGATTTTCTGACATCATAAAGAAGTGGTGGATAGAAAACTAGCATACAAACAAAAGCAAAAGTAACCAGGCAGTAAATTAATATTATACGGGTAAAAAACATGACATCTTGAGCTGAATTTTCCTTTGGAAATGCACCAGTTAAACAGCCGGAGATTCAGGTCGGCCAATTTTTCTTTGTTCGGCTCTGAACAGTGATTCGCAGGTCAATTACTGATAAAAGCTGTTTTGTTTTCCCCATTTAATGTAACTAAACCATTCCCACTGTTGGTTAGAAACACGTTTTCTGACGTAAATGGGAATAATCCAAAAAATCCCCCAAAAATCTGATTAGGTTAAAATTGGAATTAGCAGCTCAAACCTCAAAGGACAAAACAGAAAGCGGTGTCGCCCAGTAAAAGCCTACTCAGTGCATCTCTATTTCCCATGTCGGTCTTATTAGTTCTCTGTAGTTTTATTTGCGTGTGTGTGTGTCTTAGAGGAGCCACTGACGTTTATCCACATGCAGAGTGACATGGTTAACTAGAAGCTGATTAAACCCAATGCTAAATCACATTACGAAAAGAAAAGATGGAGATGTTCAGGCAGAGAAGCAGTTACCTCTTAATCTTTCTTATACTGTCCTCATGCCAAATACTCTCTGTGGCTTACTCTCTGCAGATTTGCTTTTTATGTTACACATGCCAATAACTAAGCCTTGAATAGTTTTCTTTAATTTTAACCCTTTTTGATGATCCTTAAATTGGTAATATTAATACCCGTTTATTAAACTCAAGTACAGGGGTTGGACAATGAAACTGAAACACCTGTCATTTTAGTGTGGGAGGTTTCATGGCTAAATTGGACCAGCCTGGTAGCCAGTCTTCATTGATTGCACATTGACACCAGTAAGAGCAGAGTGTGAAGGTTCAATTGCAGGGTAAGAGCACAGTTTTTGCTCAAAATATTGAAATACACCAACATTATGGGTGACATACCAGAGTTCAAAAGAGGACAAATTATTGGGGGCACGTCTTGCTGTGCGCCATCTGTGACCAAGACAGCAAGTATTTGTGATGTATCAAGAGCCACGGTATCCAGGGTAATGTCAGCATACCAGCCAAGAAGGACGAACCACATCCAACAGGATTAACTGTGGACGCAAGAGGAAGCTGTCTGAAAGGGATTTCGGGTGCTAACCCGGATTGTATCCAAAACATAACCACGGCTCCCCCAAATCACGGCAGAATTAATGTGCACCTCAACTCTCCTATTTCCCATAAAAACTGTCCGTCGGGAGCTCCACAGGGTCAATATACACGCCGGGCTGCTATAACCAAACCTTTGGTCACTCATGCCAATGCCAACGTCGGTTCAATGGTGCAAGGAGCGCAAATCTTGGGCTGTGGCCCAATGTGAAACATGTATTGTTCTCTGATGAGTCCACCTTTACTGTTTTCCCCACATCCGGGAGAGTTACGGTGTGGAGAAGGCCCCAAAGAAGCGTACCACCCAGACTGTTGCATGCCCAGAGTGAAGCATGGGGGTGGATCAGTGATGGTTTTTGGGCTGCCATATCCATGGCATTCCCTTGGCCCAATACTTATGCTAGATGGACGCGTCACTGCCAAGGACTACCGAACATTCTTGAGGACCATGTTGCATCCAATGGTTCAAACATTGTATCCTGAAGGTGGTGCCGTGTATCAGGATAAACAATGCACCAATACACACAGCAAAAACTGGTGAAAGATTGGTTTGATGAACATGAAAGTGAAGTTGAACATCTCCCATGGCCTGCACAGTCACCAGATCTAAATATTAATGAGCCACTTTGGGGTGTTTTGGAGGAGCGAGTCAGGAAACGTTTTCCTCCACCAGTATCACGTAGTGACCTGGCCACTATCCTGCAAGAAGAATGGCTTAAAATCCCTCTGACCACTGTGCAGGACTTGTATATGTCATTCCCAAGACGAATTGACGCTCTACTGGCCACAAAAGGATGCCCTACACCATACTAATAAATTATTGTGGTCTAAAACCAGGTGTTTCAGTTTCATTGTCCAACCCCTGTATTTGGAACAGGGATTTATGATTTGGTGTTACACACAGATCTGTCACAGATCTGTTGTTGAATTCCTGCTGTTTAGTCATCATCAGAATTAAAACATGTAAGACAGGACCTTGTAGATTAGCCTTCATCTAAATCTGGTTGGCAATGTCAAGAAATATTTCATAATAGTTATATATTGGTTTTCTATAGCCTCTTATAACTTGCAGGATCACAGGGGGGGGCTGGTGTCTATCCCCCCTGTCCTGTCTCCCTGGACAGGTGGCTAGTCCATCACAGAGACACAAAGGACAAACAACCATGCATGGATATATTCACACTTGATCTAACATGCATGTTTTGGGGGAGTGGGAAAAGACAGCTTCCCCAGAGAGAACCAACCAATGCACAAGGATTACATGCAAACTACACACAGAAAGACCTCAGCCTAGATCTAAACCGGCGGCCTTTGTGCTTTAAGGCAACCGTGCTAGCATTGGTGCACCACGATTGGATGAGAAGTAATAACAATAAGAATAACAATAGACCTTTACTCAAATCAGTTTATAAATTAAAAGTCTATACATGTAATGTCTTCATGAACTTCAATTTAAAGCAGCAAACCTTCCTCATCACCATGTTAAGCCTCTTATAATAAAACTATCTCACTAACAGACTCAGTCAATTCATGTAAACCAGCCTTCTGGTTTTCATATACTAATTTTAAGATGAGAAACTCCTTATTTAACATGAAGCCTCTCCACTACTGCAGCTTTCATTGTCTGTTTCAACGAAATTTCAGAAAAGCCGGCAGAGATGAAAAGTGCCTGGCATTATACGGGTGGATATTTCCTGTCAAATTCAACTTTATTATCGATTCTACTTAATGCACAACACACAGAGAGCAACCGAGAAAATGCTTCATCAACATGCAGAATAGTTGTCGTCCTGACTTTCACTAAGTGCATCTCAGACAAGGACAAGTGGTAAACACCCGCTTTTAATAGTCTTCTACTTTAAGTTAAGAGGGTTGAGTCTTAGATGGGCTTAAATGGTCCCATTGAGTATGTTTGTGTCTTTGTTTTTCAAGTGTTATTTATGCTGTTGTTATAAATGCCCACTCTGTAGCTGCATGTGCATGACAGTCACTTGTGTGAAGAACTCATTGGAGCTGACACATGTGGGCAGAGGTCTGTCTGCTAAATGTTAACAGTGACAACTAACTGTACGGAGCTTTAAAGCAGAATAAAGATAGTGATGAAAATGACTCCTGGGTCATTTAGTTGGATTCCGTCTGTAACATGGATGATAAAGTAATGAATGGAAATGTTGCTTTTTCTTTGGCAGCGTTTAAAATCTTGTGGGATTATTTATTACAACAAAGAAAATAAATTTCTCCATGAGGATGGTTTTCCCACATTGATAAAAGGTGATTAACATCCAACGTACATCAGTGTTTAAAACTAGTTTGTCAGTTCATGTGTTGATTAAATCAATGACACAATTTGAATCTTGAGCAATTTTTTTTAATTTAAAATATGTAGATTAATGGTGCATAGCATATTCCATTATAAATATGTGGGATTGGTGTTTAAAAATTCAACTACTATAAGGATTTGCATTTTTAAAAATATGACCGATCTACTGAGATTATTTAGTTTTTCCTCTCATACTTTAAGCAAGCTTTAGTTAATTTTATGAACACGTAATGCCTATCATCGTTTTACACTACAGTGTCAGAGTAGATATAGCACAATATTATTTATCTTTAAATGTCTCTTCCACTTTCCTTCAAACAAAAGCAGGATGGAACCAGTTAATGAGCCCAAAGCCTGTTTGAATAAGATGTTTCTTAAAAAAACAAAATCTCCTGTCCCAATTAGCACGCTTTGGTTTTTAAATATTCCTTTTGTGCAAAGCCTAAACACACATGAAGACTCACAAAATGGTTATGTTAAAATTTCATATGCTTCCACAGTGATTTTCTTCATTTATTTAAAATGTTTTTTTTTTTTTCTCTGTCTCTCTTCCTCGCTCTGTTTTAAAAACGAGCAAAATCCGAGAGGCACGGCGAGGCATTCTGCTGCGAGGGGAGCAACATTCACAAATACTAGACCTAATTCCTTTGGCAGCAGCTCAAACTGCTACAGACAGACACATAATCAGCTGGGGAGTGTTAGCGCCTCAGCCCACTAGCAAACACAGGACCGAGCCCTTGTTGTGCAGAGCTGCTTTTTTAGAATAAATATCCTGATGGAAAATACGGTGGAAGGAATGCGTCTGAATCTCTTTGTTCAGTCGAAAACACATGAAGGAAGAGGAGCACTGGCTTTCCTGTCTACTTTCCCTCACTTATCTCAATCCACTCATCTCCTCTGTCTCCCCCTCCTCCTTCCCGCTCTCTCTCTAGCATCCTAGACTGTACCCTGCACGTTTTGGTATTCATACAGATGTTCAGATTTGGCTGGCAGTTTCTCCTGAGACTGTGCACAAGCGGCTGACTCCTCTCATCTGCATTTTGCATCCGTGGAAAAAAAGGAATAAGGTGTTGGGAGGGGGGCATCAGCAGTCAGACAGGAATTGTGTATACGAGTATGAGTTAGAGTACAGCTGCGTCGTGTTGCCTGTTGTTCGGCGTTGGCAGCTTAACTGGCTCCAGCGCCGCTGCCTTGTAATGTTTTAAAGGACGTTTCAAGGTCATGCTTTTGACAGGCCTCCGCCGCCTCTGACGTGTTAAACATTTATATATTTCTGTAGCCGGATAAATTATAGATTCAGCATGCAACTGAACATGCGACAAAATGGCAGCATCGTGGTTGATAATAGACACATCTGGGCCTGGGAACAAAGCATACAGCTTTCAGTCTTTGGTATGGTATCAGTAGTTGGTGTGTAAAAATTCAGACCTAAACCATCTGTTCGACCACAATGATTTCAGAATTCCATGTCTGAATAAGTATGAAAAAGAAAGTAAGAGTTTAGGAAAATATTTGCATTTCAACAGTTAATTCATTGTCCCATTACCTAAGTTTTATATCTTGCCTTCTTTGTGTCTTTCCTTCCTCCCTTTCTTTTGTGTCCTTTCATATTTTCTCTTTTCCTCATGTTCTTTCTTTTTTCCTTCCTTAATTGTCTGCTAACTTTTTCCCTCATGTGTGTTTCCTACCTTCAGTTTCTCCATACGTCATTGTGTCTTTCCTTTTATTCGTTCCTTCCTTAGGTTCCTCTTTTTCTTCCTTGTGTCATTTTTTTCTTCTTCCCTTGCTGCATACGTTGTGGCCTTCATTCCTTCCTATTGTCTTACTTTTCTTCCTTCCTTCCTGCCTCCCTTCCATCCATCTATTCCCCTCCTGTGTCCCTCATTTTTCCTTCCTTGTGTCATTACTTTCTTTCTCATCTTCCTCCCTTACTGTAGACCACTGTAGACATATCTAGCATAAATTTATGTAAACTTTAGTAAAAAAGACCTCTGGCAAGTAGAGCTCGGATAAGTCTTGTTTTTTTTACATGAAAAATGTGCTGGAGCAATAGCAAGTTTTAGAAAAAAAAAAACATTATGTATAGGTCGACTTTAAAAATGGGACCTCAGTTTGTAAACTTAGATGTGCAATTGTTATGTAACCATCATGTTGGACAAGAGAGTTTAGTATAACTAAATCTCTCTAGAAGTCTAAAAAGATTTTGACCGTACACATTTGAAAAGTTTTGTATCTTGCATTTCTTTAGAGCATCAGCTGTGATCACTGAGTTATTCCCAACTTGTGGGCCCCGTCCTTCTAAAAGTGGCACTTGAGAGTTCGGAGGACGGGGTGAGGCTTTAATTCCAAAGAGGCCGTTAATATGTTTGGCACTCATACCAAATATTGATCAAAAGTATAAATGAAGGTTTTATACATACAGCTGCTTTATGCGAAGTCTGTTTATGGAATTATAGTCACATAGAATAACAAATTTAACTACCCTACAATCTGTTTTAGGTGGATTTATGGTTAAAACGGTACTACTCAAGGACATAAATCACTATTTACACTGGGACCAACAAGCAGATGCAGCGTCCTAAATCAAACGTTATATATAAATCATGTACCAAACAGTTCTGTAGTAAACTTTTATATGGGCAACAACAGGGTTGGTTCCAAAGCCAGGGATGTGGTGTATGAGCGTTTGTGCAGGTTGTACGGAGTGGCTTGCAAGAGCTATCCACCGCCGGTCCAGAGAGTGACAGACAGGCAGGAAATACCCATGACAGGTTGCCAGTCATATTTGTATCATGATTTAAGGAACTGCTTGTGTCGGAAATGCAGCCTTATTATACTGATGTTAATACAGAGCCTGCCTATCAACAGGAGTGCGGCTTACAAAAACTCAGCTCTGATGATTCTTACCTGTTTTCAGGCTGATTCAAAGTGAGAGAAAAAGTTTCCAGACAACGAAAACAAAAAGATTTTGGATTGTTTAAGACAATCAGATGAGTTGAGGTTAATGCTGTATCTCATTCACTACTGGGTACATGTAGGATGATTTAGCTTATTGTCACAATGAAAGCAAACGCTTTAAGAACTGCTACATCATGAAGCCTGATCCCAGGACAGAGGCATGGGGAGATTAAGATGGCTGTTTGTTTTCAGGGAAATAAAGAATATGAAAGTTCTACCAGCAACAAATTATGAATTAGGAGGTTTTCCTTTTGGCATCCGGTGTGCATTATATGAATGTGTCCAGATGTATGTGCACGCACGAGTGTGCATGTGAGCTCAATGGCAGCTCAATTACAGTGGAAGAAGAGGGGCTTCTTAGGATAAAAGGTTAGGAACCACTGCTCTAAACACTAACACTCCATATTGGATAGATGCAGAGACAAGCTGGATTTAGGTGTATTGGAAAGTTCAATGATGGCTCCATTAGGTTTACTGTAAAGCATTGTTTATCTTTGTTTAAAGAAGATTAACAGCTTATTAACAGTTCATAAAGAAATGACGGAAGATCCTTCTTTCCTGCAGTCAGTTTCTGTGGAGGAAATCCTAAATTCTAACATGAAGCAAATCATCCAGGATGTCAGGTTTTGGTTAGAGATGAGCTGATCAGGCCTTTACGGGCCGACACTTATTCAGTTTTTTTTTCCAACATATGCATGCCTATTTATGCAATTGTTTTGTTTTAGTTTAACAATAAATGCTACAAACATGGATCAGAGAGGACATGTACAACACGTTATTTTATCAAGGCAGTAGTTTTAAATCCAACAGACAATGAACATCCTTATTTATGCATCAAAACATGTGTCCTAACCCTCCCTGGTTTTGACTAAACTAAATGAAAAAAAACAGTGCAACATGTTTCCTGATGTGTTCACAGACAGAAAAAGTGGAGGTTTTCAGTTATGATCCACTAAAAAGGGTCTAAACATCTGATTCTTAGTATTTGACCATTCATCAGTCAGAACCGGTCGAAGGTAAATGGGTAAATAATGAACACAGGCCAGCTCACTGAAAGATCACTAGTTATGGTAATATGATCTCAGAAACTGATGTCTTAGTGTGTAAACATGAAATATATGGTAGAGTTCCCACTGGAGCATTAAAGAGTAATCTTACCTACTGATGTTTTCTTTTAGTCGGGAATGGTCCATTTTCTCTATTGTGAGTATTCACATTTAACACAACTTCTGGTGTTCTTTCCATTTTAAATCACACATTCTTCACGGAGGGCCTACTTGGATTCCTACTATGTCTTGATAGGCTTGGAAAAGTAAGGAGTTTGGTTTTGTTTTTCGTAGTATTTTTTTAGTTCTGGTCTTTCTAGGTCTGGGTTAAATTAACAGAGATTAAAAATTAAGAGTTTGGAAATATATTTCCATACCTTAACTTAAAAAGTTGAATGTTATATAGCTGCCAATTAAACTGCGCATGCAGACATGTACCTGTAGATGCTTAATGTGCAGATGTTGCTCAGGTGATGGAACGGGTAAGGACAGTTGGATTTTTAAAACAAATACTTATTAGGAGAAAAGCAGAGAGATGTTGCTCCTTGTTATATTTTTGTACCCTATAGCTTAATTTACAGTCAGTTGTTTTTCACTTTTTTTGTATGTCACATAATTTAGGCGTCAAGTCTTAAAAAATTCTTCTGCAATTTTGCACATTAACATCTCTATTTAGATGTTTAAAAATGGCTGAAAACTGAAAAAGACACATGGAAATTTCAGAATGGAAAATATTACACTTTGATATGAGAAACTGATAAGAATGCATGGTCTCAAATTAAGCAAGCAAATTGTTTATAATATTTTTGCACTTGAAAGTCTGTTTTCCTTCTCTTGTGTTACATTTGTGGGATTCAGATTATTGGAGAGGAAAAGAACATTTGGGTTAGTATAAACATTTTCTTTTACAATGTTTTTGTTGTTTTCTTTTACAATCTTTTAGAAAGCTCTCATCAACGAAGATGAATCTGTAAAATACCAGTGGAAACATGTAAAAAGCTGGTCAGAAATTATAGGAAAGGTTTGATTTCTTATTAAAATGTAAATTAAAAACTGATAAATATTTTTTTTTTGCTTTAATTGATACTCCTTTTCCATCGTTTTCTTATCTTTTGGGTTATGCCTGTCTCATTTTCAATCAGAAACCATCTTGTTGGTTTAATGAAACTTGATACATACTACATTTAAATCTGCCAGTGGATATAAAAAATACTTCCAACTGAAATTAATTACTTTGCTAATTTGCTGGCTGGCACAAAACATGGCAACGTTTTATAACTCCACAGGGGTAGGAGGAATATGGAAGGTCAAACTGTGGTTGATGACTCATAAAGATGGGTCCGCCCTATATAAAGATCATAATGCTGGAGATGACTCAATTTAAAATGGAAAGCTACTTTATACAGAAAGCCTCCTCTTCACTAAAACAGTATGTGATCAGTGATTGAATTGCTATCAGACAACAGGAAATATTGATATTTGTTGAGTTGAGTACAGTGGAATATTAGCAATCAGTTCATATCTACTTCCAGTTGTGAGGGTTGCATTCCATCCTACACATGGAAATGTAGATGGAAATTCAGGAAAAAGTGCCATTCAGTGCTTATCACCCCAGATAAACATCACTAGCAGGCATGATCAGCACCTGTTAAATTGATATTGGGTGTAGAGGACGAAAAGACAGGGACGGAGAAAATGAGAAAAATAGAGAGAAGTGTGCTATCTGTCACGGTTCTCCTGCTCTCACTGTCAGACTCACACTGTTGTAGGATTTTTTTTTATAGCAATCAGCCACCACCTTTCTATGTTGTCGCCATGGCTTAGGCCACAGTATATGAGCAGAGATAGCCTCCTGTGGGCATTTTCAATTACTCTGCACTATACAGCAGCAGGGGGGATTTATCTGCTCATTTGAATACACGCCACTCTTAATGGTTTAGCTGGTCTGCCGCAGGCCTCCGCTGTTATCTGCTCGCACCTCTATCCTTTGTAGGCCTTTGTTTCTCTCTTTTCCGGTTGGAGCAGTTTTTCTATAAGAATTTATACTTAATGTTACTTAATGTGAGGCTCTAACAATCAGATCTATAAGTAGAACGTGTAATAACTTGGAATAGGCAGCTTAATTGCATCCATAAGGGGACCAAGACAGTGAGCTGTTGAAATTGAAAATTATTCTTAAGTCTGGGATGTCCAAAGTGCAGCCAACAGGCAATTTGCAGCCCTTGAACTGTAATTCAAGAATGATACCAGTTAGGCCATAACTACATGTAGGGGATGCAGATGGATTAGATGGGTTTTTGCTTTTATTTTAATTTCATAGTGAATAAGTAAACAAAAGTCTAGCTTTACTGAAAAGACTTGGGTGTACAACTTTTTTAAACTTTTTTTATACTTGGCTAAATAAAGAATGTGTTTTTAAGATAGAGGGACCCATACACGATTCTTGTTCCTGAGGATAGACAAAAAATGGATTGGCTAAGACTATTGCTGAGTAAAGTGCACTCAAAGTTAGCCATTTTCACCATCAGTGAGATGTTTGAGTACAGAGATGTAAGAAGTGATTTTAAAGAAAACTGTATTTACGATGACATGTTGAGACTTGCCTAGGGTTCATTCACGCTGCAGTGAGAGAGAGCAAGACTTTCATCAGTACAATACAGTACAACAAATTTGCTCTGTTTTATCCTCTTGAGATACCAGTCTCTGTCATGAAACATGACAGAAGGTGATCTACGTTTTTTTGTTGAATACTTATGGATACTTTTTTAATCATGCTATTTGCTAATATAAAATGCTGAACTCTATATTATTTTAGTCTTTGCTTTAAAATAAAACACAGTTTCCCAGCGCCTACTCTCTCACACATGTGGCGTGACTTGGACTCTGCTCCTAATATAAATAATTAATGACCAGCAGTAAGGCCAGCAGAAAAGATTTTAAATAAAAAAGATCTTTAAATGCTAGTATTCTGTAGTCTTATACTATAGTTTAAACCTACTGGTGATTAAATTATTTGACACATCACTCCACAGAAGAAGATGATTTCCAAGTGATTTGGAATAGGAAGGGAATTAGCTTTCAGCTTGTTGCACTGTTGGCAAAGCGTTTGCTTTCTCTGCAGCTACATGTAGAGTTGTCCATTGCTTCTATCAAACTGTTAACTCATTAAGACAGATGACGGACGGCTGTCCTTTTTTTCCCTTGCAGCTATTAGATTATTTAAGCTCCGGTTCAGAGGGAAACCAATAAGCAGATTATATAGACACACTAGTGCACAAACGAACATATACTTACACAGCACCCAAGACCGTGAAATGAATTCTTGAGTACAATGGTGAGCTAATGTCTATGTGCTGGAGCTCTATGCCTTTGCTGCAGCGCAGACATGCACACATGCACACACTCACCAACACAGACACAATCAGGATGTGTCTGATGGTGGAACAGTGATTAGATTAGGTAGAGCTCTGCTCCTGCTAAGCAGCCATAAATGTGCCCCTACCTTACTCCTGTTCCGGGCTGGTCTGTAGGTATTGTTCTTATCATGTACAGGGGTTGGACAATGAAACTGAAACACCTGGTTTTAGACCACAATAATTTATTAGTATGGTGTAGGGCCTCCTTTTGCGGCCAATACAGCGTCAATTCGTCTTGGGAATGACATATACAAGTCCTGCACAGTGGTCAGAGGGATTTTAAGCCATTCTTCTTGCAGGATAGTGGCCAGGTCACTACATGATACTGGTGGAGGAAAACGTTTCCTGACTCGCTCCTCCAAAACATCCCAAAGTGGCTCATTAATATTTAGATCTGGTGACTGTGCAGGCCATGGGAGATGTTCAACTTCACTTTCATGTTCATCAAACCAATCTTTCACCAGTCTTGCTGTGTGTATTGGTGCATTGTCATCCTGATACACGGCACCGCCTTCAGGATACAATGTTTGAACCATTGGATGCACATGGTCCTCAAGAATGGTTCGGTAGTCCTTGGCAGTGACGCACCCATCTAGCACAAGTATTGGGCTAAGGGAATGCCATGATATGGCAGCCCAAACCATCACTGATCCACCCCCATGCTTCACTCTGGGCATGCAAAAGTCTGGGTGGTACGCTTCTTTGGGGCTTCTCCACACCGTAACTCTCCTGGATATGGGGAAAAAAGTAAAGGTGGACTCATTAGAGAACAATACATGTTTCAAATTGTCCACAGCCCAAGATTTGCGCTCCTTGCACCATTGAAACCGACGTTTGGCATTGGCATGAGTGACCAAAGGTTTGGCTATAGCAGCCCGGCCGTGTATATTGACCCTGTGGAAAGTTCTGGTGGAAACAGGAGAGTGGAGGTGCACATTTAATTCTGCCATGATTTGGGCAGCCGTGGTTTTATGTTTTTTGGATACAATCCGGGTTAGCACCCGAACATCCCTTTCAGACAGCTTCCTCTTGCGTCCACAGTTAATCCTGTTGGATGTGGTTCATCCTTCTTGGTGGTATGCTGACATTACCCTGGATACCGTGGCTCTTGATACATCACAAAGACTTGATGTCTTGGTCACAGATGCGCCAGCAAGACGTGCACCAACAATTTGTCCTCTTTTGAACTCTGGTATGTCACCCATAATGTTGTGTGCATTTCAATATTTTGAGCAAAACTGTGCTCTTACCCTGCTAATTGAACCTTCACACTCTGCTCTTACTGGTGCAATGTGCAATCAATGAAGACTGGCTACCATGCAGGCTGGTCCAATTTAGCCATGAAACCTCCCACATTAAAATGACAGGTGTTTCAGTTTCATTGTCCAACCCCTGTATCTTCAGGCTGTTTAGAGCTTTTTTAAAAATACCTGTTTCAACAAATCGAATATCACCACTTCCAGCCTCAAAGCAGTTTTAATTAGAACTCATACTGTGTGTTATGTTGCAAATTGAGTTCAGTCAGAGCAGTTAGAAGTTTCAGTTTCGACTCCTATCGCCTTTAGGGATTTTTTTAGCCTGCCAGCAAATGAGCATAGCTACATGATTAAGCAGTGTGCAGATGTTTGTAGTTGGCTGGAATTGGAACCGAAAATATGCAGTTGGACACTGTAACTGTGAGCATAGTCGCACATGTGCAAATAGGTAATGTGCATCAGTGCATTTTGATAGGGTGCAGCTTCGTACCTACGGATGGTTGCCTGCACAGGTGCACAGTCCCATTCACCTGCATGCCGCTTGTGAAAGTGCTGTCCTCTGTCATGACACACAATGCTGCTGACTCAGTCGGATCAGCCTTCTCGCTCTCCTGGCCTCGCAGGCTGTTTTCTTACATCCTCTACTCTGTGTCCCAGCCTATAACTAAAAGCAACTTCAGCGCAACACAGAAATGAGCACTGGAAAAAAGTGCTAGCTTTTCACTTAAATGCATCTCACAGTGGTGCAGGTCTGTTCCGTAGACTATGTTTATTTAAAGAACAGTCACAATAAGCTTTACAACAGTGCGATTTTAGCAAGTAGGTTTTCTGTTGTGATATCTGGAAAAAGACATAAAACCTTGTTTTCATATGAAAACAGACAAAACTGTGACTTTCATATTATCAGCAGAACTGCCCTACAATTTCAAATCTGCTCCTTTATTTGCATAAGTCATTAATCTTACTAGTAATAATAACAAGGGTGTTACAAGCTGAACAAGTCCTAAAGGTTGTTTAGATATCAGACTGAACAATATGACGAAATCATTCAGTTTTGATGTAAATGGTTTCTGCAAGGTCTCAGAAAGTCATGAAAAGTCTTACATTTAATATTGTCAATTTTAAACCTTTAAAAGGCTTAAATAAACAGATTTTTTCACACTAGGTCTTAATTTTGTTATGCCTTAAATCAGTAAACTTGTTCATTAGTTGCTATGTCCATCAACTTTTTTGTGATTAATGTGATAAATGAGCATTTATTTGTTGCGTGAGTTGTAGCTCTGGAATTCTGGAGTTATACAGTGAAAAAACTACAGATCCCACAATTAGAGACGCATCAATCATTTAGCCAAATATCAGAATAGGCCACTGTTCCCTTGATTGGCCCTGAATGTTAATTGGTAGATCAGATAATAAAATAAATAGATTCATTCATTTTCTACCGCTTATTCCATAGAGGGTCGCAGGGAAGCTGGTGCCTATCTCCAGCAGTCTATGGGCGAGAGGCAGGGTACACCCTGGACAGGTCGCCAGTCCATCACAGGGCAACACACAAACAACCATGCACACACCTAAGGGCAATTTAGAGTAACCAATTAACCTAACAGGCATGTCTTTGGACTGTGGGAGGAAGCCGGAGTACCCGGTGAGAACCCACGCATGCACAGGGAGAACATGCAAACTCCATGCAGAAAGACCACCGGCCGGGAATCGATCCCATTACCTTCTTGCTGCAAGGCAACAGTGCTACCAACTGTGCCACCGTGCCACCAAATAAATAGATTTTCCTATTAATTAATCTCGTATCATTGTTGGACTATACATGCATGAACCAACATCATATATTTGAAGTTATATTTGAAGGGAAACATAATTTGATACATAAATAGAGATACGCTTGTAATCCCTTAATTTTCTGTTAAATTCATAACTAATTCCTATGTCAGGAAACCTGAAGCACATTTTTCTCTTCTATTTGTCAAAGTCCTTTGGAAAAAAATAATCTGGATTGGTTAAAATTTAAATCAGTAGGTCAGACCTCAAACAAAACCAGAAAAGCCTAATCAGTGCATTTCTACCCATGATTCAGGGGAGCAATAAGCCAAGGAATTTATTCTCTTCCTCGCAAACCCCAGAAAGATTTTTCTTCCTAAACTTGCTTTTTTTATGTTTTACTAAAATTAACATTTTGTTATCCACAGCTCTCACCTGTATATGAACCAGGTTTGGCTTGGAAACTGGCATTTAAATAGTTGGCTGAAACCCATCATTAATACCACAACTGAAAAAAACACATATTCAAGTTGATAATGTTTCATGTAACAAACTTAAGGTTATAAGTAAAATAAAATTAAGCAATGAAGTAAACAAGTTATTTGGTTGTTTTTTATAACTTATATGAGTTTAAAATTTTAAATAATAGTCTTATTAATCTTACTGAAACTTGCAGAAGCCCGTGATATAATTGGCAATATTGCTTGCAATAGATCCACATATTTTTATCATTCCTCCCTGTGTCATTTTTCATTTCGATGGAAAGGATCCAGGATCTGGACCATCAGTGTCCTACGGTGATCCATTTTTGTGATGCTAGGTCTGCAGCTAACAAATATTTTAGTAAATGAGGATTCTATCAATTATTCTTACGATTAATAAAGCAATCGGATAAAATATTGGCACATTCTGTAGATTTTTCATTAAATTGCTTTAGGTTATTTTCTGAAAAATAGAAATACATAAAAGAGAAAATGCCAGTAAACAAATAATCCAATTATTTTAAAAAAATCTACATTATATTGCTAAAAATGCAATAACACAATATTTCTTTAGTGTGCACTTGAACATTTTGTTGCAAAGGATGCATCCGCAGATTAAAAAGGTTCTAACTTCAACGTGTCAAAAGCCCAGCCCTTTCTGGTTGACTTAACATCAATAAAGTGCTAGCTGCTTCTGTAGTGAAAATGGTCACAAACATAAGAGTGCATAAAGTGTTTATTGCATATTGTTTTCAGAATTTTTAAAAAAGATTTTTTAAGCATCAAAAAGCAGAACGTTTTCCGGATAAAATAGAACCCTTGTACTGTTCTTAAGTGCCAAGTTACACTCTTCCTGTTTTTTTAATGCAAGAACAGACAAGAAATAATTACACATTAACTATCAGAAAGGTAAACAGCAAATTTGTATTTCGAACCTCACTTTTAGATTTCCTGCACATTCCCGTGTAGTGCTGCAAAGAATGGTGTTACAGATGTTGCATTTTATGAAATTATGCATTGTTTTATGGAAAGCTAATTCAGTTAAGCAGTACACAAACAGTACTATTTTCTTTTCCGTTCAATTTAAAGTGATCTCTGTACTTCTTTTCACCCCTCGCTATCTCCCTCAGTAGCTGATAACTGCACTTGGCATCTATGCATCAGCAGCGTAGGCTGTTATTAGCGGAAGTGAGAGCATAGTGCAACACAAATAACCGACCGGCTGGAAGACACTGAATAATTAAACGGAATTTAAGGAAGCCTAGAGGCAGATCATTTTTGTAATCGAGGAACTCAAACTATTTGAGGAATCATTTCTCTGCTAGCATCAACCATAGTAAGGGTGCATCAAACAGGCTGAATATACTATTGACTGCCAATATGTAATTGGCAGATTGTTAATTCATAACATTTGGAATTTTTGTATTTAAAATTTTTGGTTGGAATATTAATACTGTAAACACTATATATTTGCTATACATTTGCTATATATTATGCAGCCCTAGTCAGATACCATCTTCACTAAAACGATTACCCACATTGAAATGTAATTAGAGAGGGGAAAGCCTGGAAACGAGACAACGATTTAGCCTGTTTAATCCACAAAATGTCCTTAGTGCCTCGGCCGATCACTGCCATTTGTCACACCCCAGGATTACAACAGGACAGACACTGATTCACCGGAAAGACATCTTACTGATTCAGCTTGAGCTGGAAGTGGAGGTGCAATCTGCAGCGGCAAGAAGTGAGACAAAGGCTGGCAAGCTGTTGATGGGGATTTGATGTCTGAGAGGAGGGATGACGCCACAGCTGACAGTTGGATCAGGAATTAGGAGCAAAGAGGGGAGAGCAAGGGACTGCTACTGGCACAGGAGTGAAGCTAGAGGAACAGTGATGAGGGCCGAAGGGGCCGGACCAAGGCCAGGGCCGGGGGCTCAGGGACAGCGATCGGGCTGACGGGCAAGGCCAGGCCTTTCATTCCAAGGCCCGGTCCCCTGTGCTCCAGGCTTCGGCCAAACGGCCAGGCAGGTGTCCAACTGATCTCACACCCCCACAGGGGAGGAACTGCAGAGCACCAGTCACTGGAGCTGCACCAATTGAAGTGTCATCTCTAGAGTCAAGATGCTCACCAATTTTCTGCCTGCGTTGGTGCAGATTTGGGATTCAGCCAGTGGACAAATGGCTCCAGTTCCTCCTACAGTGTGGCTGAGCAATGGAGACTTTAATATGTGTGTGTGTTACAGGCATTATGTTGCTCTTAACTGTAAACATACTGTATAGAACGACAGGTCATTGTGCTTAAAGCATTGGATGTTCTTTCTTTTGACTGCCCACAAAGGAGTATAACTTTTTAGTTTTAACCATGAGTGGAAAACTTGCATCAGCCATTAAAAAATAATAAGATGACTTCAGTTTATTTACTAAATCTATAGTGGAGTCTGAGGAGAACTGTACTGTAAAATATTTGTGCTGTTTATTTCGCCCCTGCGCTATTTCGCATCTCAGTCGTTTCGTACTTGACTTTTCAATTGGTGTCATCTACTGCGGGATGTTTCTTATCGACCATGCATCAATTCATACACGCCAGTATACTGTGGGGAAATGTGCTTGTAAATAATAAATACCAGGAGGAGGTCACCTGGAGTCATTTATGTTTGATCAGGGGTCATGATCTGTATCATATTTTATAACAGTCAGCTGATGCCGAATAGGGATCAGAGCCAAAAAAATATAGTAGTAGGCTGTAATAGATAATAATATTCAATTAAATTGTTATATTTGATTTTTTGAATATTCAGGTTTTTTATGACCATTTTTCTCCATAATTCATGAAAGTGGTTTGTTTACTGGTGTAAAATAGAAGTAGGAAGGAACAAAGTGCAATGAATATCTCTAAAAGGTTGAATAACACGTTATTCATTCTTATTGGAGCCTGCTGATAATACCTTTGGGTATGTTCACCCCTTTGCCAGTTTGCTTCACACCTGTTAATATAACTGTGAACAAATGGGTTCCAACTCATGTGTAATTTCATTTAAAAATTATTTATCTTCTGAGGATTTTATTTTAACACCATACTTCAATTGTTTGTAATTCTGGTTCCTGATTGTGGCTGCTGAGTTTATGACCCCTGATCAAACCAAAATTAACTGAACAACCTCTTTGCCATGACCTAATTTTGTCGCATGACCATATTTACAGTAAACCTAAACCAATTTAAAATATATTCCTTTGAAGTAGATGTGTGTTGTTAAAGTGGATAGAGAACGTCCATGAAAGTTACGTACAAAAAGACAAAGATTTCTAAAGTACAAAATAGGGTAGGGGAAAAATGTCTACCCACCTTCCTTGTGTTCTTCCTTTCATCTGTCCTCCATCCCTTCCTTGTGTCATTTTTACCTTCTTTGAGTCCTATCTTCTTTCTTTGTGTCTTTTCTTCCTTCCTTGTGTTCTAACTTAGTTCCTTATGTCATTTCTCCCTTTCTCCATTCCATGTGCCTCTCTTTTCTTCCATCCTTTCTTGTGTCCTACCTCCCTTTCCCATGTTGTTCCTTCTTCTTTTCTTCATGTGTGATACGTACCTTCCTTGTGTCCTTCCTTCCCTCCTTGCTTCCTTTCTTCCTGCCTGTTTCAGATGTTTTTCCATGTTAACTTTTGTAGTTTGCATTTTAAAACTTAAGCATTGAGAACTCTGAAGCCTTGAGGAAAGTGTACAATTTCTACATGAAAACAGTCCATAGTATATCAGTAAATCTGGATTCTGTTAGGGTGCTTGATGTAACTTAGGTCTCATTCTATCATGACCTTTGACCTCACACAAGCGTGCACCCACTACACAGAGACTACAAAGGAATCTGTGAGAAAGCCGCATCGATACCAATAAACGACTGGAACATCACAAAAAGGAAAAGAGAAATAGAAGAAAGGCAGTAGAGGGAAAAAAAGTCAAGCCAACGTTAAATGAAAAATTGCTTACATACACGTCTTGCACAGTCTGAAACATTTATTATTCTGAGTCACACAGGGAGAAAAGAGGTAGAGGGGGATAGAAGAGAAGAATCCATTTGGTAAAGTAGATGCAGATCGATGGGAGTGGAGGCAGGCAGGCCACAGAGCATCACAGGAAGAGAGTGTGTTTGTCAGTACTTGTGATGTGTGTGTGTCTGCTTGCGTGCATGAGGCGTCCCAGATTACTTTTCCTGATTGATCCGGCCCAGCATCCGTCTGACCCGCAGGACATTTCAGAGGCTCGGAAGAGGCTGGTGGAGGTGGAGCGATGGTGAGAGGGAGAGACAGCCAGGAAGAAAGGAAGAGGAGAGAGATATAAAATCAATAGCACAGAGAGCATTACACGCAACCCGACCGGCCGAGGAACTGAGATAGTAAAGTCGTATTAATCTCTTTGTGTCTCAGTCGGTTTGATAGGAACCTCAAATCAGTCACTTTCAGTAAAGGAGAGAGGGTGTTGGCTTTGGGGTGCAGAGAAAGGGGGACCTGTGGTTTCTACTATCTATGCAATTGCAATAACTTTAGGGTCAAGGTTTAACTAAAAGCAGAAGAAAAATCTCAAATAACACCTGAAGCAAGATTGTGAGACAAAGTTTATCAAGTCAGATTAGTTGAATACTGGCTCCATTTTGTAGCTGCCAGGCGGTTTGTCTATCTGTGAAGTGATCCTGCATCGCAGCGTCTGCTCTGCAGTTTCTCCAGCCTCTATCTGTACTGGCCAAGTCAGTGTAAATTGATTGTCTAAGCTCTGTAAGAGAAACGGGGAGAGGCAAGCTTGCACCAGACCAGCAATAATATAATGGTAGTTTTATTGACTAAAAGCAGACAAGGAGCGACAACGTTGACCATGCTGTAAGGAAGTAAAGCAGACTTCCTCTCAATCATGATCGTTTTAAATTTCAGTCTAAATGTGCTCCAGGTAACTTTGTGTGAGGCTTTTTAAAAAGGATTTTTTTAAATATTAGAGAAAAGCAAATGTTTCTTTGCTGTAGGTGGAGAAGGCTTGTCCTATTTTGACTGCAATGCCCAGATCGCACTGGCCGTGAGCCCAAAGAGACAGGAAGCACTTTTGTGGCTTTAAATATTAATGATGTTATACAGTGTATTGATTATATAATAACTTTTTCCAGCATCTGAGAGCCGACTGAAATGTATTCCCTGAATAATTGAAAATGTATCCATGAGCGGTTTTTCATCTCAGTGGTTGGCTTGTGTAATTGCACTGCAGATTCTATCTGAAGCAGCACATGTGTGTTGCTGTGTGATAAACGCAACCATAGCGAGGATATAAAGGAAGGTTAAACTGTGTGTGGGTGTTTGTGTGTGTATGTGTCACCTGGAACTTTTTTGTTTTAATCAAATGGTTGAGCAATGAGCATCAAAAAGTTGTTCGAAAATGAAATGCAGAGACGTAAACTCTTCCTCTAAGAAATGCAAGCTTCATTTTCCTGACATTTTGCACCCCTGCGCTACATTAACTGTTGGAAACGAGACTCATGCATTTGCTTGCTGCTTCCCACATTTTTATCACTGCATTTCTACATACAACCGAAATCCAGCACTGCCTGCTTGCTGCAGCACGCCATTCACTTAGTATGTAACGTGACGGCTTTGCAGAGTGGGTGAAAATTGTGTTTGATGTTTCACCTCTGCCTAACATTTCCTTTTTTCAGGGCAGCTTTTCAAGTTTACTTTTAAAGGATGGGACTAATCTTTTTGATATGCATACTACATACATACCCCTTTTCCCTTTGGTGTCTTGCATTTCCTCTTGATTTAAAGAATGTTGGTCAGTTATGCTATATTGTATTCATTGGCTTTAAGTTCTGACCAGGCAAGGCATCTTACCCCCCCGGGATTTAGTTATCCTTGTCATTGTTTAAACTCTACTCTCATATGGTCTCATATGTGCATCTTTAGTGTGTATATAAATTCTACACACTCCTGTGATTTAAAACGGAGACCAAGAAAAATCATTAAGATCGTTTTTCACCTCTAATGTGACCTATGACCTGTACAACGCAATTAATAAACATCTGCCATCGTTCAACGTAACCCAAAATGAACTTCAGATTCTCTAGTAGGCTTTTCCTTACATTTTCTAAGTCGTCTAACAGCAAAAGCCATGGTCCGAAAGACCTTCCAAAGACTCAGAGGGATCACACTGTCAGAAGAGATCAGTTGGAAGAAAGGTACAAAAGAACTTCAAAGGCATTAGATATAATATGGAACACAGTAAAGACCGTCATTATCAAGTGAAGAAACTATAATGCAACAGTGATATTACCAAGATGTCCCTCCAAAATGTATAAAACATTGAGATAAAAACTGGTCAGGTAGGCTGCCAAGAGGCCTGAAGCAACATCAATGGAGCTGCAGGAATTTCTGTTGGCTATGTGGCATTTCCAATATTTTTCATATCTTTGGGTATGGTGACAAGCTAGTATATTTTTCTTATACAGTAAAACATCCATCCTGTTTGCTGTGGGAAAAAAAAACACCTAACATTAAAAAAACAACCACCATACCCACAGTGAAGCATGGTATGGCAGTATCATGCTTAGGGGTAGTTTTTGTCAACTAGAACTCTGGCCTTAGTCATGCTGGAGGGAATATTTATTACATAATAACAGTCAAAACCAGGCCAAAAACCTTCAGGCTTCTGCTAGAAAGCTGAAGATGAATCGGAACCCCAGCTTTTACCACGGCAGTGACCCAAAACACACATTAAAAGCAACAAAAGAATGGCTTCACCAGACAAAGATTCAATTTTTGGAGGGTTCAACCAGAGCGGTTGTGGTTGAAAATCCACAGTTGGATCTAAAGAGGGTTGTGCAAAGGAAATGCCCTCACAATCTGACGTACAGTATTTGGAGGGTTTTTGCAAAGAAATAAGGACAAATATTGGCAAGTAATGACATATCATGCTGATGGAGAACTACCCAAAAATAGTGCTTTTATAAAATCAAAAAGTGCTTGATAGAGTATTTAAGGGTTTGGACACTTTTTTAACCACATTATTTTAGTTTATTGTTTTTCCCCTAAAATATTTGTATTTGTTTTAATTGAGTTGTACAGCTTATAGGTCACATTAGGACCACAAGGTTGAAAAGCTCTAAAATAATTCATCCTCAGCTAATTTTTTGGCAAAACTTGGCATTTAAACAGAGATGTGTTAATTATTTATATGCACGTTAATTGTCTTTACCACCAAAGAAATTGTGAAATGTAAACAAATTTAAATCTTCATAACCAATTATTCCCAACCAAATTTATGTTCTACCCAACCCGGTTTCAAATGTGATCCTTTGACCCTCGCCACACTAAAACAAGAGGAGGCTTGAATGATTTGTCTTTTTGATGATGCCAAAAATATTTACCTCCTCCTGTCAGCTGGAAGATGTCATGTCTTCCTTTCTACCTTGACCTCTTCTCCCCTTCCTATCCTCATCCCTCCTCTCTAACTGACAGTTCATTCTCATTTAGACCTCCATTATGCATTCCTGCCTGAATTTACAAGACACATTGACAACAGAACATGTGCAGACTCTGTCTCTTCTCTCCCACCTCTGCCTCTCCCTTTCTTTGAACAATTGGAAGTGTCTTCTCCATTACTCAACCCTTGCCTTTTTATTCTCCCTCCCAACTGATCCCTCACTCCCGCTCCTCGTCTCTCTAAAGGAGTAAATGAAGGCCGAGGTCATACCTTCTTTCTTCCTCCTCTCTTGCTAAATTGGCTCTTGTAGCATCTATAGGTAGCTACGGGCGTTTAAGCTTGACCTCGCTCTGGAGAGCCAGTGAATGGAGTTCCTGCTCATTTGTGCCGTTTCTGTCTCTTCAACCAGAGGCTTGTTTACCCTCAGAGCAAGAGGAAAGCCCTTATTATAAACCCTGCCAAGGTCACTGGAGTCACAACACCCATCTACAAATTTCAATGGACACATTTGTTTTGTTGTAAAAATTCTGAAATTTACTTCAATCATGTCTCGTAATTCCCAATGTTCACTTCCATTGTCATGCCTATGAAAACATACTCCTGAACTACCTGTCTTTGTTTTAGTTTAACTTGTGGTGAATTTAAATGCACAGCAGTGTTTTTTTCAAAAAAGTTGCCACATTCCCAACACCCTGACCACCCCCCTTTTCCACTCCCCAAATCCCACCATCACCCTTACCTTGAAAAGTGATTGTATGATGTTGACGGCGGGCTGTGCGTCCCTCCCTCCCTGTGCTCCGCTCCATAGGGGTCGACAGAGACACAGTGGCGTCAGGCAGAGCTCCCACAGCTCCAGGGCTGGGCAGAGAAGGGATTGCTGACACAGCCAAAGATGGTAAGGAGACTACTTCTGCCAAATGGATGGCCCAGCCATTTTACACACTCATGAAGTGATTTGATCTGATATTTCACTGTGTACATAACTGCGCACTGGTTGGTGATGCTGCTGACTGGGACAGTTGGAAGTGGAGCAGAGACTGATGGACAGGGGCTTTAGAGTGCAGAGAGCAGGGAGAATGCGTGGCAGAGGAAGCTCTTTCTGCTGCTGACGTTTTCATCTTTTCAACTTATTTGAGGGAGTTCAATAGATATTCAGACACTCATTTTGTCTTGAAATCAATACATGTGTGTTAGATTTAAATTTCTATCTACATATTCATGCTTTAATGGTTAAAAGTATTCACACAGGTCTCTTGTGACATTTCAGAGAGACATTTTCTTCTTTTAAGGCACTCAGAGACTTACTCAAATTTTTACCTTGCTTTTCTTTGCTTTTTGTCATAAGTTTTATGCACTCAAGTACTTTTTAAACCTTCCCCAGTATTACTTTTCCCCCATGCACTTTTCTTTAAGGCTTTAACTAAACTACTGTGCCTTGCAAAATTATTAATACACATTGTACTTTTTTTTTGCTTATTTTCACATTGCAACCATAAACTTTAACTTATTTTGGGGGGTTTTATGTGACAGGTCAACACAAGGATGTGCATAATTGTGAAGTAGAAGCAAAATTATACATTGTTTTGAAAATGTTTAACAGCAGAAAAGAAAAATCCAAAATGTGTGGCAACCCCCCTTACTTTGATACTCATAAATAAAACCCAGTGTAGCCAATTACCTGCCAAAGTCACCTAGTTAGTAAATATTTTTTGCATGTTAGGTAGCTTTTGTAAATCTCACTTAGCACTGTTCAATCCATCATCCAGATAAAAAGGTACAACACAACTACAAATCTACCAACATGTGGCAATCCACCTAAACTGACAGGCTGAGCAAGGAGAGCATTGATCAGAGAAGCAGCCGATATGACCTTAGCTACTCTGGAGGAGCTACAGTGATCCATAGCTAAGGTTGGAGACTTTACTCACAGGATAACGTTCACTCCACAAATCTGAAGCATGTGGAGAAAGGTGCTCTCAGATAAGATATAAATTGCTATGTGTTGTGCAGAAGTAACTGTACCCTGAACACACCTTTCCCACATTAAATTTAGAAATGGCAGCATCAGGCTGTGGAAATGCTTTTGTACAGCCAGAACGGGGAAGCTGATAAAATTAATGGGAAGATGGCTGGAGAAAAACACACGGCAGTCCGAGAAGAAAATCTGTCAGAGGCTACGAAAGACTTGAGGCTGGTGTGTGGGTTCACCTTTCAGCAAGACAACAACCCTGAACATACAGCCAGGGCTACAACCAAATGGTTTAGATCAAAGCATATTGATGTGTTAGAATGGCCTAGTCAAGACCCGAACTTAAATCCAATTGACGATCTTTGGCAAGACTTGAAAAAAGTTGTTGACAGATGGTCTCCATCTCCTTTGACTGAACTTAAGATCTTTCGCAAAGAAAAACATTTTAGTTTTTAAATGTGCAAAGCTGGTACTGATACATGCAGCTGTAATTGCACCAATAGGTGGTTCTACGACATATTCTTGTGCAGCTGAATGCAAATTCACTGCACACTTTTCACATTACATAAGACTTGTATCCATGTATCCTTTTGCTTCAATTTCATAAATCAGGTTGAGGTTACGGATGGTCTGTGACATAAAATCCATATAAAATACAGTAAAGTTTGAGGTCATAAAGGGATCAAATATGAAAACGTTTAAGGACTGAAACACTTTTTCATCATAGTTGTAAAGGCATTTTATTCTTCTGAAAATTATGGTTTTAGGAAAGGACATAAAGCACAGATTTTTAATCACCATCATTATCATCAAATATTAATATAGGTTTCCAATGGGTGCATTACTTTTAAAAAAAAGATCATTGCTGTCTGTGCCAAATAGGGCTTGAATTATAACTTCTGAGACTAAGTTCCAAGAGTGCTGTGTTTGTGCACAGTCAGCTAGACATGGATGCAATGAATTGTGTCCCCAGCACCAGGCTCCACAGTGGGAGAGCAGGGACAGCCCGAGCGTCACAACCAACATGAAGCGAACCACTAAGCAGCACCAATGCTGGTGGGCAGGGACGAGAAGAGCAATATAATTGGCTGCCGAGACTCTGCAGGTCCCTGTTAATTAGAAGCAGCCATTTTGGTGTAAAAACTCCTCAGAATATGTCCCATGGAGTTGAAAGTCTCTCTGACAGAATGGTGCTCAGCGGGGAATGTAAACAGATTTAATAAGGTCCTCTCCAATCAACTCTGTTATGGCTACAGTAGAAGCCATTCTCCCCTCGTCTTTCTCAGCCTGTCTCTGTATCTCTGTTGTGGCAGAGCAGTGAGTGAGCAGGGAAGGATACTGTCAAAAGAACAATTTGCATGCAGCTCTCATCTTAAGAGGTTTTAGACATCTCCCTGTCTGTTTGTTTTCTGCTGTGGGCCTGAGCCATTGTTCTGCCTCCCTATGTGTGTGCTGCCTTTTGAGTGTGTGCTCTTCCACTCACTGTGGATGCACAGAAAACCTGTGCTTGCATTTTTGTGTTTGGAACAGGAAGCAGAATGCTGGCATGTTTTTTACTATGGAGGAACAGAAGGGTGTTAGAAAAACCAGCCTCACTTTAAAGGTTATTCTACAAATCAGTGAAAGGATGGATGTTTTAGCCCCTCTTTATGGGATAAATATATTTATCCCACACAGAGGGATATATTTCAAGTGTTAATTTCTAATAATTTGATTATTATGGCTTGCAGCTAATGAAAAACCAAAATGTGTTTTTTTCTGAAACCTTTAACATTACACAAGACTAATGAAAAGGGCTGTTTAATACGGAAAAACTGTCATCGCAGAGATTGATTACTAAACAGTTGTTCGACAGATAGTCAGTGATTGGGGGGAGAGTTGCAAAACATCATTGTTAAAAAAGCTGGGTGTCCTTAGAGTGCTGTATCGAAGAGAATTAGTGGAAATTAAGTGGAAAGCAAAAGTGTGATAGAAAAAGATGTGGGCAAGTACAGGAATAACCATAGTCTTGCAAAACCTGTTCAAGAGTTTAGGGAGAGTAACAAAGTGTTGATTTTGATTGGACAACAACAGAGAGATATTAGATGCCCCTTACCAGGGCTAAAGAGAAAAGAGACTGTTGCTCAAAATTCCTCTTTGCAGATACAACATTTCCATTTCATTTTCAAATCAAGGTCCCAGAGTCTGTGGGAAGGGTAAAGAGGCACATACTTCTAGCTGCCTGTGGTGCAGTGTGAAGTTTCCAGACTTATTGAGGATACAGGGAGCTATGGCATCTCCTTTTGTTGTTCCACTGTGTCATTTAGATTTTTTCTTAAATATTTTTTTGTCTTATGTGATATTCTAATTTTCCAAAAGACTGAAATTTGGGTTTTCGTCAGCTGTAAAGCACAATCATCAGGATCACCAGAAAAAAGCACTTCAAATAAACCACTTTGTTTGTAACAAACATCTATAATATGAGTAGAGATTCTGTAAGTTTACACAAATAAATTGAACTTTTAATAGATTTTGTAATATGTAGAAATGCACCTGTATTACCGTAGTATAACTAAAACATGTAAGTGTGTTTGCCTGTAAAGCTACACATAGTCTGTTTTATCATTTATTGTATCATGTATAGATACGTACATAAAAGAGTGGTGATTAAAGCCAAGAAATGAGCACACTGTATGTGTGTAATTTAGACTTTTTTTCCTGGAAACTATTTCTGGAGTTGGAAGGAAATTTTTAAATTGTGCTTTGAGCTATATTATTAGAACACCGGCCCCGCCTTTAGATAATCCAGAAATAGAGAGAAGCAGGACTTGTCGTTTCTCCTTTGCTATAACCAGCCTGCTTCCAAGTGCAGCCTTTCTGCTCATACTTAAGGATAGTTAAAAATAGAACGAAAGCTAAATAGATGAGAAGGAGAAAGAAAAGATCTGACCGATGACTTACAAATTTGATTTAATCAGAATAAAGGACGTTTGCATCATCAGTGTTTGGTGTCATATTGTTAGGTCAAAAAGTGCTTTTGCTCTTGTAAGACAGAACACGAGTAGACTACTTCGTGACTCTTCATGCAGAATCACCATCAATACAGCCCAACAGAAACGGGGAATAGATTTAAAACCTGTGATAAAAATAGTACCTGTTCCGCTTCTGGTTTAAGCAATCTAAAGTGGAAACAGACTATTTACTGTATTATATACAGACACACCCTAATGTACACAATAGAGCTTTCATTTGATTGCGTGAACATGTTTAACCCAACTGTCTGTGTAGTTCTTATTAATGTTGAAATAAACAAAATTCAGACTGTTTTGGTAGAAAACCAATAGTGGAAACCACCTCCTCTTGGCTCTCATTTCTTTGGACCTTTTTCTGTGTTTTCTCACACTCACACCAACCTTACACTCACTCTGTGAATCCTGAGATGCTCTGCATATAACCACCTATGAAAATGTGCAAACCTCCCTCTGTCACAGCAGCAGCATCAGCCATCAGGCTGCCAGCTGAAGGGCTGCCCCTGTTGCTGTCCTCTCCCGCAGTCCTCAACAGCCATCAGTCAACGATGTAGACAGTATGGTGGATTATTACCAGTTTCTTTGTGTCTGCTGTATTCTAAATGTTTAGAGATGTTAAATGTACTGTGTGCAGTGTGAATAATGGGTTTGTTACTATGTATTTGTGCACAAAATGGGTTTTTAACAATCTGATAATAAGTAATCTACATTTTTTTCTAAAGACTTTGCTTAGTAGCATTAAGGGATTATATTAATTATACACCTTTGAGTTTCTTAGTTATAATGGGAGGATTTAAACACAGTTATTATGTTTTCTTATGGCATTATAGTATAGGAATCCATAATGTCTATAATGTTAAAATGCATGCACATCCCAGGGAGGTTTTTTGGCTTATTTTATCAACTAAACATTTGATCCTCTTTAAACTCTGCCTTGTTATTACAGTATTCTCAAATAAATGATGGATTGATCTGATATTTTATTAACCAAATTGACCAGCTCCTAGAATGTTTTTAAATAATTGAATAAGCTTCAGCTACAGACTATTTGCCAGTGATCAAAGCCTCCTTATGTAGTAACAGACGAAGCCTGTCTAATTTAAACCTCTAACTAGCACCTGATGTTCCTTTTTGCATTTTAAGTGTGAGGTGTTGCCATGCCAGGATTTACAAAGCTCTACCTGTGAAATAAATGTTTCTACTCTAAGTAAAATCACATTTTAGGAGTTAATTGAGGCCAATAATAGTAAATGCTAACATTCTGCAAGTTAGTTTTGCTGTAGGTGGCAGAAATGAATGCATGGACATAAGAAATGCTGCATCTTGTTAAAGCAATTGGACATTAATGCTGCTTCGGAAATAGATCTCATATAAATTGTGAGACATGATGGTGGAACTGGTGGTTTGCAGCCAAATGCTGCACCAGAGAGATTATAATTTCTCATTGTTGTATGTTTGAAAATATTGTTCGGCCGTGGGTTAAAATGTGGAAACTTAATAAGAATAAAACCTTTGAAGAACATAGTCATCCTTGGTCAAACAGTGTGTTGTCTAAGGTATGATTTAAAAAAGAAAAAATTGTTATATAATATTGTTGAGAAATTTGTAGATTGGATTTAATTATTCAGTTATATTTTAATATTAAATGTTTTTAATTTTTTTTATTATATGGTATTCATTGGTTAGCAGTTAAATCAAAGAGGATGAAATGTTTTTGGTTAACTTTTTCTATTCTTATGGAAACAGAAAATAATTTAGTGAAAACTTACACATTATATATTTTTTACTCATTTTTTATTGTTTTTGCATTTTTGCACAGCCATTTTGTTTTGTCTTCAAAAATGTTTAGTAAAAAATATTTATAGAAAAATAGATTTTTTGTCTTATGCCAATGATTGTCATCTTTTTCCATCTCCTCATTCTGCTCTGTCCTTTCTTTCTCATGACCCTCTTCTCATCTTCCCTTTTCTCCTCCTGTTTCTTCTTGTAGATCATCAGTAACATGGAGACTCCAGTGACAAACGGCCCCAGCGGCGGAGGCACCACAGCCAACGGCCCGACCAACAACAGTCGTGGCTGCCCCTCGCCCATGCAGACCGGTCCAACAAACGACGACAGCAAGACAAACCTCATAGTAAACTACCTGCCCCAGAACATGACCCAGGAGGAGTTCCGCAGCCTGTTCGGTAGCATCGGCGAAATCGAGTCCTGCAAGCTAGTTCGTGATAAGATCACAGGTATGAAAATGGGACTGGGGTATTGCTTTTTTATGCTCATATATTTATAAGTAACACGGCAAAAAATAGAAAATCACCATGTAATTTGGTGTCTTTCCAAATAAGTCTTAAAAACATAACTGAAGCTATAGGTTTGTCACAACTAATTCACAAGCACATGTTTAGCTGAAGAAAAAACATTTCTTAAGCCTCTTGAGGTATATGTTAAGTCAGAAATTGAGAGAAAAACAGGATATTATTAACTCTATTGAGTCTGTTTATGGGCTGCAGGGTAGCGCCGTTGGTAGCACTGTTGCCCTGCAGCAAGAACGTCCTCGGTTCGACTCCTGGCTGGAGGTCTTTCTGCATGGAGTTTGCATGTTCTCCCTGTGCATGTGTGGGTTCTCTCTGGGTACTCCGGCTTCCTCACACAGTCCAAAAACATGACTATTAAGTTTATCGGTGTCTCTAAATTGCCCATAGATGTGAGTGGGTGTGTTTGTGATTGTTCTGTGTGTCTCTGTGTTGCCCTGCGATGGACCGGCAACCTCTCCAGGGTGTACCCTGCCTCTTGCCTGTAGACTGCTGGAGATAGGCACCAGCTCCCTCGGTACCCTGTTTGTAAGAAGCGGGAATAGAAAATGGATGGATGGAGTTTGTTTAAAGGTACATGGGTATGTTGCCTATATAAAAGGTTGCCTGTGTAAACATAATATCTTCCTTTTATAATATAATCCACTGCAGTTATTAAGCTTAGCCTGCTGGTTCGGTCAGAATACATGAATATGAAAATACAAAATCTGTTCAGGTAGTAAGGAGTTGTTGATCTGATGGGAAGAGCAATTGGTTGTTGTAGCTGGAAGTGTGTTTGGAACAGGGAGTAAGAAAGGTAGCAACCATTAGATGCATTCATTTTATTCAGGTTTCTAAATGCTGCCAGCTACTGTCACAAGTGGAGCCTCAACAGAGCAAAAAAAATAACAAAACCCAAACAGCAGCAGCAAAAGGCCTAAGTAAATAAGATTTTTCAGCTTCGCTGTGACAGGTTGCAAAATGTTAGTTTCTCAACATAAACAATGGGACAAGTCAGTTTTAAAGTTGCTTTTAAATTGGTTCAAGTTGTCAGCAACATCATATACTTTGCTTTTGAAGCATTATTTTGTGCTTTTTAAAAGTTTTTTTTTTTCACAGAATGAACAGGCTCACTGGTTATTGCTATTGCTATTTTTAAAAAAAATGTGTTATTCAGTTGCACAGAAGCAGTGGCATGCATGTTCTCACTGCTCTGTTGGTTTTCCTTTCCTCTATTATACCTTCTAGTACATTACTAGCCTTGTAGAAGTATAGTTTCCGCCAAAAGCCATGATTGATCTGGTTAGTGATGTTGGACTGCTGTAGAGGCTGGAGAGCTCTGATTTTTAGTACAAAGTACTTATTCGACTGAACTTTAAGGGTTAACTTCGAAGCCGTATTCTGTTCTAAAATCGAACACTTTCTGCGCACACTTTCAAAATTCTTTCTAAAATTTCATTTTCTTTCATGTTCTTTGTACACAAGCACTACAATAGCTAATTGGTAGGAAAGACATGCATTTTTTAGCAAACAGCTTATTCCACTGATCACATTGCATCAGGAAAGGCAGGAAAAAAGCTGCATTTGTTGAATGTGTTAAGAAATTACACATTACATGGCATGATTGGACTTGTGTGTGAGCCTTACGATTCAGGTGATTGAGAAGATTTGTTTTCTGCGACGTGTACAGCGTCCTTATCCCCAGCGTGTTGAAGAATGGCAACTTAGCCATGCAGCAAACTGCCACATGTTCTCCAGAGGTGTTTAAATTAAGCAGCACTTTGCGGTGCTAATCACGGCTGTAATCTGGGCGTAGTGGCTGTGTGGGTGGCCATGCAGCAGATGGATCTTTGGTGGGGAGGGGAGTGGGAGGTGGCACAGCTCCCTGATAATGCTCCATAATGGCTTTCATTTTAGATCCTACTTACTGACACTCTACTCCTGATAATCTCATTAAAGAGCACCAGGCAGGCAGACAAGATCCCCAAGCCATGGGATAGCAAGCAGGCAAGCATGGTGAGAAAGTAAAACACACCCATGCACAGATATATATGTGAGCTACATCATTAAATTTGATTTCCTCTTAACTAAAAGTCCAACAGAAATGACAGTTTGATTGTTAACCGGGGATGGCTGTAGGCCGAACACTGCTGCCTCCTCCTGGGCTCTCACTCTTTGAAGCATATTTCTTCTGCTCTGCAGCTCCTCTTTTGGACCATATTCCTCTTAAGCCATAATGGGTCACAAAATGGAGCCTGAGAGTCGGATACGTCAGGATAATGGTGGATGTTGTGTTTAAAAATAACCCTGGGATACCACATGCTATCATCATCACTATCACTGCGTTCTCTCTCCACCTGGTTCTTTTCTTCACTCCCTTTAAGTGTGATTTGCCAAGCAGGCACAGTGAGGAACCAAGCGAGCAGCAGATACTTGGAGAGAGTTTGAGAAAGGAACAGCATCGCTGTAAATCTACTCTGCTCCTAAATGGAGACTGAGAGGGACGAGAATCTTTGTTCGCTCACTTCTTATCCATTTATGGTGCTTCTCTGCTCTGCACTACAAGGACTACCTGATGACTTAGCATCAACGCAAAAAGTGTTATAAATAAATCCTGCCCTCCCTCTGTCTACCCCTGCGGTGTATGCCTGTTTTGCTCTCCCATGGGTGCAATTTTCCCATGCAAACTTTTAGGCTAACAAAGCACTGATTCCTTCCAGCAGGGAACGCCAAGAGGCTTCATGCTCTCTAACGGGAACGCCAAGAGGCTTCATGCTCTCTAACAGTTATCCAAATCATTAACAGACTAAGCCAGGTTTGGGAGAGGGAGGGTGGTAAGAGATCTCTTTTTTTCAGGCTGCAGCGTACATTAGAAGCCTATCCTCATCTATCATTAAAATGTGCAAATGAATGTGAGGAAGATCGACATTTAGAGGCTTTCTTTTAAAATTTCTGAGTGTGTCAAGATTTTAAGACGAGAGTATTTCTCTTGCTATGTTGAAACTTTAGGGTCGGGGATTTCAGTAGTTCCAAATTATTCATACTGGTTGGAATTATAACCCTTGTCTTCTTTCATATTCTGTTAGGCTGAGTTAAAAATACATAACAGTTTTTTTGTAGTTAGAAAAATTCACAAAAATATTCTCAAAAGCCCTTTGATATATATTTTCTATCTACCGGTAAGGGTGGTTCTCTTAGTATTATCTTCATTATTTAAAATGCGATCAAGCCCACTTCAAACAAACAATAATTGGCATGTGTTTCCCAGCAGTGTTCGAGTCCTGACTAACCTGCTGACAAGGTGTTAGCACATGAACTTCTCAGAGGTATGCGAGACAGACAGGTCCTCAGCATCCTCGCTGCTTCCTGTGGACTTGCTCTTGTCAAATCCAATGACGCCAGGATGGCGTGAGGCTCAAGCAAGTGCTGGCAGGCGTAGACACTTCAGCTTTGTCTGTCACCCTGGCTGACTTCAGCCAGTAGAAGAGCCACCTCTGGGTGTCTTTCTTGTTCCCTGCACGGCTGCCTGCTCGCCTACCTTCATGCCTGCTTGCGCAACTACTTCTGCCTGGTGCTTTCATAAAACACCAGGGACATGCAGGTTAATCTTTCATTTAAAGCTAGCTCACTTCAACCCACACATATACACACACACGCACACAGGCCCTGGGTTTCCACCTGTTCATGTCTTGTCTGCCTGTATAGATGCGAAGAAAACACCATGCCTTGGAAAATGATTTACACCCCTTGAACTTCTTCACATTTTGGTGTTAGAGCCACAAACTTCAATTTATTTTATGGGGATTTTATGTGATAGACAATTAGTGCCCAACTCTAGTCTACAAGAGCCAGTGTTTTACACTTGTCCCTTGTTCAACACAGCAGAATTATTGGATCAGTTACCTTCTTAGTATGCCATGAAGCTCTTTACAGGCTTTGTAATAAGTTATTCATTTAATTCAGGTGTGCTGAACCAGAGGAACATCTAAAAACATATTTGTGTTAATTATTCCCCCCTATTGTTCTTTAATTGGTAGAAAAAGCAAATAAAATAATCACAGATAAATAACCGACCTGAGGGCTAAATCTAAGTGATACCTTTTTAGACACCAGTTAAAACCTGTATTCAAGACTTGAGAAAAATTCATGTGGACCTTGTACTGAATCAGCACTGCCATACATCTACATATGCTAGTGCACACAGAAATTGAATTGACTGATCCTTGTCAGCAAGTAATTTCACAGGAAAATTTTCCTGCATCAGCTGCATTTCTGGAGAAGAAAGGAGCACATTTGTTTTCATAATGATATGGAGAATAAAATAGCTTTTCTATGGTGAAGCAAAAATTGAAAGCTTCAGTGGGGCAGTAGCCGTTTGGGGGGTGGGGTGTGGTGGAGCAGTCCCACATCTTGTTGATTACTACAGTGAACCTTAAGGGAACTGATGCAAATTATAATGACAATGTAGTAAGCCATTCAGATGTTGACTGAAACTAGATGGTGAGTAAAGGTTTTGTCAAATTGTAACATTGTCATGTTTATTGTAGCTGTATGTGATAGACCAAAATAAAGACAAACATAATTGTGAAGTAAAAGGATCCATAAAAAGCTCAAATCTCAATTCTGCCCGTCTGTGTGAAAGTTAATCTGACTATAAACACAGCTGCTCTGTGAAGGCCACAGATGTTTGTAGAAAATAAGATCATGAAGTCCACTGAACACATCCAACAGGTCAGGGATAACATTGTTGAGGGGTTTAAAGCTGGGTTAGGTTATAAATCCTTTTAATCTAACAGAAGAGTTTATTCAATCCTCCAATAATGAAGAGAGTATGGCACAACTGCAGAGCTACCCATATGGGGTCATCCAAACAAGCTAGCAGACCAACGAAGGAGAGCTTTAACTGAAAAGGAAGATCTGTGGTAACTCTGGAGGAGCTGCAAGGATCTATAACTATTACTGGTGCACACCACAAGTCTGCCCTTTATACAAGACAGTCAAGAAGAATGCCATTCTTGGGCGAGAAAGCCATAAGATGTTCCATTTAAAATTTGACTCAAGCCATCTTAGGCAAATATATGGGAGAAGGTGCTTTGGTCAGAAAAAAACACATTTGAACTATCTGGACTGCACACAAAATGATATGTTTAGGAGAAAAGTGCCACTGTTCATTGCCCTGAAAAAAAACATTCGCATGGAGAAACTGGTGGTGGCAGCATCTTGTTATTAGGATGCACTTCTTCGACACGGTCGCTTAAGCTGGTCTTTGTGGATGGAAAGATAGATGGAGCTAAATACATGAAGAAAGGATGTTAGAGGCTGGAAAGCGCGTTAGACTGGAACAGAGGTCCCCAAACATTAAGCCAGAGCTAAAGTCCAATTATTTACATCAAAGCACATTCCTGTGTTAGAATGACCCAAAGTCCAGACTGAATTCCAGTTGAGAATCTGTGGCAAGATTTGAAAATTGCTGTTTACAGACACTCTGCAGCAAGCCTGACTGAGTTTGAGCTATTTTTGGCAAACATTTCAGCGTCTAAATGTGTAAAACAAGTGGAAACATACCCCAGAAGACTTACAGCTGTAATTGCCCTCGAAGGTCGTCCAAAAAAGTGTTGACTTAGTGGGCTTGAAGGCAAATACACTCGATGATTTTAATATTTTTACCTTTGAAGCATTGACATTGCAGTCATAAAATGACTAATTGCTCAGTGGGTATGAGTACTATTTTAAGGCACTGCAGAACTAAATCATATCAGGTCACTGGAGGTAATGCTCACTATATTACTGATCTACAACTCTGTTTTGGTAGATCAAAAAACAATATTCACACCATGATCATGAGTAAAGCTGATTATTTTCATGCTTCAAGTTAAAATTTGAGCTGTTTTCACCAGCTAACTTTGATGTTTTTCTCAGGAGTTACAAACTGCTGTAAATCCTTGCTAAAATCAGACCAGGAAAGATCTGGTTTGGTGTTTATATCCCACATGCAGGCTGCATTTCTCTGAACCTGAAAATAGGCTGAAGGCTGAAGACAGTGTGAACAAAGCTGACATGGAAAGAGATGAAAAAAGGATTTGACATCTCTAAAACCAGGTATTAGGAGAGCTGACAGGCTCAGAGGTGCATACAGAAGCAGGCAGACACACATTAAAGTTTCAGAGTCCCGAGAATGTCCTGTCTCCCCTCTCAGCACCCTCCCTCCTTCATGTCCCCTTCCCTGCCTCATCTTTATACCTAGAACTGTCCGTACTGAGCTTGCTTGGCTGCACTGTACCTCTAGTGACCCTCACCTCAGACATCCTCTGTCCGCTTTCATTTCCCTCTGAGTGGCCTTTTCATGGAACACAGGGGTTGTGACTGTCCCCCGTTTTAGCCCTGTACCTAAAGGCAGAGGGAGCCTCCAGGCTGGTTTCTTGCCCTCCAACCTTTCACTCTTTAACCTACTTTATGCAAGTTGAATGGGGTAAAGGGACTCAGAGGGGTCTTGGCTGGCTCGGGATGTTATACTTCTCTGTCCTGACATAACAGGGTTATCCTCGACTCGAAGGGGGCTCCTCGGTCTGGTCTGTCAGCTTGCCTTCCTCTTATTTCTGAGCTACACTGCTAAACAACAAGCCCACACACTGCAGGCTGCCGTCCACTGGCCCCGAGGCTCTGGGAGCCACCGTGAGGGGGTGGCTTAAATGTGTGTGTGCGTGTTTGTCCCTGAGCTTCTACGTGGGCAAGTGTGTATCTGTGTTGGTGGAAGCAGGGCCTTGGGAACTGAAAGTGGGAGCCTCCTGACTGCAACAGTGGCTGCTACCTTGGCAACCCAGGAGGAAAAGATGTGTTGAATGAGTGAGTGGGAGAGGGATCTACAGTAGATGCATGTGTGCGGGGGATGCGGTTCTGTTTATGAATTTAGTTATTTAAATGGGCTCGATACATGCCACATGGTACGCTCTTACTGTACTGCTGGTATTTGAGGCAATGTAGTCGTTTACTCTTTGTGTTTAGTCCATCTTCCTGCTCCCAAAGGGGTTGAGAGTCTTTGAGGAAAGTGAAATGTGGTTTGACATAAAGCTGGTGACAGGGTACCTTTTTAAATCTTGAGGAGCTCCATAGCATTAAAATAACTCTACCTGAAGTTGCTGTAGCTGTAAAGGGGAAAGTCATGAGATGTGACACAGATAATTACTTTTAAGTCTAAAATTTGGCTCCAATTGAGCTAAATATTCTGTAAAATAGAAATGCTGCTGGTTGTCCTCAGGAGTTTTTGCATCATTTGCTCATAGCTCTCTTGGTCTGCGCACACAGCAGCTCCCCTTTGCTAGTTTGAGTTACGTGTTCCTCTGACCTCTGAGTGACAGAAATATCCAGCTGCTGACAGAAAGTGGGAAACAATGGGAAACTGAAATAGATAGCGTGTAAAGGTCCTGTCTCACAAATATATATTATATCTTGTTTTTTTTAAACATCAAGCACAGAGTCATACATGGATTTTTCAGGATACCATGTGTTGCATACATGTTTTATTTTTATGAAAATACACAATGAACGATTTAAATACAATTTGAACACAATAGCACTACAAATTGCTTCTGCCCCTGCATGCAACTGCAGCGCTTTTTTTACAGCAACATCTACAGTTCAAATGAACTTTTTTGATGAATAGCTGCACAATTTCAGAGAGTATTATTGGGAACAATGGAGCGCAGCGAGGTACACTGTAAAATAGGTTCTCGCAGCTACGTGTTTCATTTGGTAGCTCCCACTTTAGATCAAAGAGAGTATAGTGTGTTGCCTGATGATAGTATGAGCTGGAGATGCTTTCATGTCTGCAGTTCAAGGCTCTTAGTCACATAATACAACAAAAGGTACAAAATAATGACAGCCAATAAGCACTTGTATCTCTTTTTTGTGCATATGATTGTGCACCATATAGCCCACAGCATTATAAGAATGATATAAAACTTGAATGTTTTCCCACGTAGCCCAGCATGTATCCCCTTCTGCCTGTCATATAAAGATATATGATTTTGCAAAGTTAGTGCTGATTTACTCCTTTCTACCTACTGTATACAAATTAGTGTATGCACAGACGGGAATAAAAATAAAATTACATATTGGTGCCAGCAGGCAGGACACCAGCTCAAAGTACACTCATTTTCTCATCTCGCACATTGGGCATCCTGCTGCTCCTCAGGAAACAAATAATGGCTTAGTCATAACTCCTCACCAACACACCAAAGAGCTTCTCACTAGAAAAAGCTGTGATTTTTACCACTAAAAAAAACATTCCCACCTCCCTATACAATTTACGTCCAATTGCACAAAAGGTCTGCCATAGGAGTGGAGCTTAGCCCCCACCTCTTTACTCCTCCAACCCCTCATGGTTAGTCTCTCAGTGAAGGCGGACATGTGCCACTCTGTGATAAAGCACTGCAGCTCTGTTGCGGTATCTGAACTGCACATACTCTATCATTAACAACCTACTGTACGCTCAGGGATTATATACGTCACATGTTGCATTTGAGGACCCACATACCATTGGTACATTTATAGATTCACATATAAAACGTTTCTTTTTTTATAAAAAAAATATAGCTTTTTGCTACCAAGCAAGTTTGTATCAGTGCTGTTAAATTATGTTCATAAAAGGCTAACAAATCAAAAACATGTCACTATCTTACCTCATTAAAAAGCCATTTTCAAGAGCAAAGCTTCATTTGGATTCTACCATTCAGCAGCTGATGATTAAAATATATAAGTTAATGTATCTATTCAGCTAATTGACAAGCACAAGAATGATTTTCTTTCAGCTACAATCCCATTAAAGGCTGTTTATCGAGGCTTTTCATTAGCTGCTTCACACTGCCTCAGACGCAGCCATATTTTCTGTAATTATGAAATATCAGTGAACATTCTGTGGTTCTTATCATTTATAAACATACATCTTTTATAAAGTAATACACTTCAGCTCTTGTGGGGTGTTTCCGATCTGCAGTGGTCAGTATCTGTCAAAAATGGACCAAGGAAGGACGAATGGTGAACTGACAACACAGCAATGGGCTTACAAGGCTCATTTATGCATATAGGGATCCAAAAGCTTACCCCTCTGGTCTGATCCAAAAGACAGGCTATAGTAGCGAAAACTGTTAAAGAAGTACTTATAGAAAGGTGTCAAAAAACGCAAAGCATCAGAATTTGTTGCAGAATAGTTGTATACCAGTCAGGGTCTCCATGCTGACCCTGTCTGCTAATAAAAACAGCCACAGTGTGCACGAGTGTCAGAACTTGCAGCCTAATCTGGTGAATTATGAGTTTAAAACCCAGTTTTAAACCCCAAGATGATTATAGACGAATAGCAGACTTGAATAATTACTATCATTATTACTGTTATATTACTGTACATTGTAATATTGTCTTAAGATGATAGTCACCGTGGTTTATGGAATGCACTTTATTATTTTTCACTTTTTTCTTGTTTGGAAATATACAGTTTTAATGTTTTTTTATGTTTTTCTTGGTGAATAAGAAGTGATGGGAATAATGTTGCAGGAGATAGGGTGGGTTAATATAAATGTATACTTCCCCACCCCTTTGAGTGTGTGAATATTGTACATTTGTTTGTTAAGTTCAATAAAATTTTGAAATTAAACCAAAATATATCTATTTTTTAAATGATTACCTAGGAAGTAAATGGCACAAGGATTAACTATGGGAAGAAGGGAGGTAAGCAGATGTTCTGCTAAGAAAACCTTGGGTCCTGCCTTCCATGTGGATGTCACTTTGACATGTTCCAAACTCCTCAGCATTGTTGCAGACCATGTACACCCTTTGATGGAAATGGTAGTTCCTGGTGGCTGTAGCCTCTTTTAGTTGGAAGGGTTTGAGGAGCACACCAACAAGTTTGAGGTCCTGACCTGAGCAGTAGTCAGATTCATGGAGGCCGCACCTCTCTTGCAGGACTTAAAAGCACTAGTACTAACATTTTGGAGCCAGTTTATCCTTTGACGGGCTAGGGGAGTTTTACCAGCAAAAGTGGGACCAACACAGGACTAGGCAAGAGGTCATAATGTTATACCTGATTGTTATTACCAAACAAAACCAAAATCCAAAATCTGTCATGTTGCAGTTGCACTGGTCAGTCTGCACAAAAATACCACACACTGGTATTGTGATGACAGTAAATGTTTGATGTTTTGTGCACGCCTAGATGTGGTGAGGACTAGGAGCAGTCCAGCTATGCTGAGTTATATGACAATGAAAAGGACATCCACAGAGGAGTATGTGCCTTACTTAAATGTTTGCAAAGAGCTTAAAATCAGCTTGTAATGAAAATGTTTCTGAAAATGAAAAAAATGTCTTAAAGGACTCAAAAGGTCCCAGTGTCACAGAGCTAGGGATGATTTTGTGTCAAAACACCACTTTCAGTTGAAGTGAGTCCATCTTTATAGAGGTATTTGAGAGATATTTTTAACATCTGTCGATAACCTTGTATTGCTGATTGTCAAAACAAGGGATTTTAGAAAGGCGGGGAATCTGGAAAGTAATAGAAAAAAAGACTCAGCTGAGCTCATCTGGAATTTCTTTGCAAATTGAATCGCATTGAATAGATAAACATAAGGTACATACTATTAACAAACTAACTCTAAGTTCATTCAATCTTTCCACAAACTAATCCTAAATTCATTTATCATATTTGTTAATTAATCCTAAATTTATGCATTTAATCCACACATTTGTTTTTCAGGTAGCACTAAAATCCCACATTCTTATACACACTTTTCCTTTCTTCCATGTTGCTTTGTCATTTTCCTGCTCATTTATGTATGTTTTAATAAAGAACTTGGAGCCAAAAGAATGGCTCTCTCAGAGTTATATTTAAACTGCCAAACTTAACACCTGAAGTGGGTTTAGAGTCCAAGAGGAAGAGTGAACGGAGAACGGCTCGATATAAATAGCAGTGGTCTCTCCAGGATGGCAGGTTTTTAATTAACAATAGAGTGTCTGATAATCCACCGTTAATCCAGAGGAGAAGAGGGAGGAGAGGAGAAGAAGAAGAGAAAAATCATCAGCTGTTTGATGTTAGGACTACGAGTCCCTTCTGGCCCTTCCCCTGCTCTCTTCTGAGCTGTTCTGCGATATCCATAGCCCAAAAGTATTTACTTTGTGAAAGAGCCATGCTCCATATTTTGTGATTCACTTTGTCTCTGACTAACCGCTGTCTGTTCCCATTAGCAACGAATATGCACATGCCGCTCTGCTTGAACTGCCTGGGAATCTTGGAGCTTGTGTGTGGCATTAATGGATAGGGGGTGTTTGCTGAAAAACGGCAGACGAAAGCATTTGATGGCTGGAGGCTTCTGCTTTAAAAGTCCTAAGCCTGTTGAAAGGCTTGATCCGCAGGGGAAACACGGAGAGATGTCAGTCCTGCCTCACTCCCAGAGGGAGTCTGCTGTTTAAAACACACTCACCCTAGAGGAAAAGAGGTGTGGGATTTGGCATTTTTTGGAATTTAACAAAATGCTGTAAATCTTTCATCACACAGCTCAATTTATTTTAATTTAAAGTGAGTCATTACATTCTATAGACTGTTGTCACTAAATAAGGGAGACTGAAACCTGTGAGTGCAACACAGATAGTATGGATGTTTCTACCTTTGAGAGTTATTAATTTCAATTACTGTATTTTAATGGACCTAAATGCACTTGCATAGGCAATTTTTAGATACTTCCTCGGATTACAAGCAACTACAAATTAGAGGCAATAACAGAGGTTTTAGGTAAGGTGAAATGGGATCATTTTAAGTTATATGTCAGGTGAAAACATAAAAACAACAAGAAATTTCACCATAAAACTTAATTTTTTCCCATTTTTTCTCTTTATTTTAGGGCAGAGTCTTGGCTACGGCTTTGTCAACTACATTGACCCAAAGGATGCAGAGAAAGCCATCAACACATTAAATGGACTCAGACTTCAGACGAAAACAATCAAGGTAATCAGTGCTGTGTTCATTTATATACATTTGACACAAAAGGTCACAAAAAGAAAGATGGTCAACTTATCTAGCATGCATTTCACAAAGTTATGGAGGCCATGCTAAATTGCAAAGCTTTCTTCTGTCTGGGAGGCCTTTCAGATAGCGATGCTGGTATAGAATGTGCTGCCAGGTGATTTTGGATTAATGTGCTTTAGCCAAGAGAAATAAAAAGACCATCTAAATCAAAGTGACACCTTTTAAATGGCTTGTGACTGTGGTTGATGTGCTAATTACCTTCCTAAATGTCAAACTTTAAAGGTGAAATTATACAGATATCATTGAGTAAAATGGAAGAAATGTATCAAACATCCATTTTGCTCTAAACCTGTTTTATCACGGAGTGTTTTTTCAGGATAAATAGCCAGGCGTTTTGGTTGTCACTGAGATAAAATGGATAAATCTGTACCAGTGCTGCACAGTCCTGCATCCAAACACATTTTACGACCAAAACAGTGAAACCCTGCATGCACTTCTTCTCCAGATGCTGTCATAACAACATGAGCCTGATCTAATTTTCCCATCACATATCCCTGTCTTAGCAATGCCTGCTGACGTGTTGCTGTTAAGAAGTGCTGTAATCTGTTGCTCTGCTGCAATCCCTGGATTCATGCTTTCTGTCATCCTATTTAATGTGATCTAGTTGAGTCTGATGTAATCTAATAGGATGGGATTATCTTGTTTGCATACAGGAAATCCCAGAGATTCCCTTCATTCCCTCGACAGTATAAACTGTCTGACTTGGCCACTGTTCAGTGAAGGTTGCGGTCTTTAGCATTACATCGCTGTTTGTCACTCGTGAAACCCGTAATGACTTGTTTGTAATGGATATGTGAATTTGTAAGAACAATATTGCATGCACTATAATCAGAGATGAGCTAAGATTAAAGATGCTTAAGTGAGGTTGTTTCAGGATTCATCTTGTTATACTCCCAATTTAAAGCTAATACTAACTCACACATTTTATCTGCCTATTAAATATTTCAAAATAGATTGAATGTAATTTTCTGTGGTCAATTATGCTTTTAAATTAAATTTTCCTAAATTGCTCCATCATTTATGTGTCCAATGCAGACTGGAATATTATAGAAAAAATATGGAATCTGATTTAAGCATTTTCAAGGTGTGGATAAGTATGGGAAAAGAAAAAAAATTATGGAAAATGTGTGTATTTCCAGATGTATTCAGTCATCCTTAATTTTGTCCATCCATCCATCCATCCACCCATCTATTACCAGCGATAGCAACGATAACTAGTCTGTAAACATCTTCCACAAGGTTTAGGAGAGTGTTCATAGATGAGAAAAACAGAATTGGAAGTGATTGTAACACCACAATAATTGACTGATGGTGTGACCCAATACCTTTGGCAATATAATGTATTTAAAGCCTGACCACTGTAGAAATATATATTTTTAAATTTAATAGTGGACTCTTGTAATTACATTTTCAGAATGGGATGAAGAGTAACAAAAAACAATATCTTAGTCTTGAATTTTGGAATTTTTACATGAGAATGTAAAATCCTAACCATTGCACTCTGTGCCTGAGGACAATCCCTGGATTCTTATTTTAGATCAAGTTATTTACAAAGCCCTTTAAAAGCTGAAGCATGTAATTGCCATCTAGTGGTCAGCACATACAAGTAAGAGGGTAAAATGTGAAACAGTCAACCTGGAGAGGTAAGTGAAAACGTGTGTTTTCTGTGGATCAAAATTAAAGTTTAAGGTTGTTTGCACAGTGTTACAGTCTGAATTCGCAGATTTTCTTTTACACTCTCAATGACGCAAGAGATGGCCTCAAGTTGTTCCTGAGATAAAGGAGGTTCTTTTTCATGACAGAAGACAACACTACATCTCCATCTGACACTATCACTCTTTCACACTTAATTTTCTTCCTCCCACTACCCCCTTTCTGTGCTTTCTCTTCCACAACAGACTCAAACCCCCTAAAGGCAACAAGGTTAATTAAAAGGCAGCGCAGTAACTCTAAAATTATGTTTGTCATTCTTCATGTCACACCCTTCCCACTCGCTGCCAGTGTGCTCAGTCCAGAGAGTCACATTCTCCCGGGCAATGTGGCTTTGACTTGATTTTACTTGTGCAGCTTCCTCCGTCGTGACACCTCCGATTTTTGTCAGCGGTGCTGCTTTCCCGCCGAGGTGTGAGGGGAAGCTGCGCACTGAAGGTGCGAAGAGCTCACAGTGACACGTGTGCACACAATCCGAGACAGCGTTTCCAGTGTTCGCCTGTGATTGCTTTGTGATTTCTTTAATCTTAGCACTTAGTTTTTCAAACTTTTTCCTGCGCACAAGCAGTGCACGTACACTCCTGTTTCACACATGCATCGCACTGCACAATGCTGCTCACAGCTTGAGGAGGTGTTGATGGATTAGACATCTGGAGTTGGCTGACAAGGAGAGAAAATGAGGAAGAGCTGTACAGTGAAGAAAAGAGGAAAAACCAAAAAACGAGAGGGGGGGATAAAAAGGCACACTCTAGAAAGGTTTAGCGAGGCAGTACGCAGGAAGGAAACCGATGGAAAATAACCAGGCAGGGAAAAGGGAGAGAGCTGCAGGGGAGGAAGAAGAAGACAGGGGAGCTGAGCAGATAGGCTGAAGAGGGAAATGTGTGGAAGAAAAGTGAGACTCAGAGAAAGCCAGCTGTTCCCAATCCTATTCTCTCAGAAGCAGGATTTCCATGCTGTTACTCAATGATATGACCACATATCCACTATATTTGCCTGAATACACCTTATTTGATGACTTATGTCACTGCTTGTCAGGTGTAATAAAAGTACTGGAAGGGAAAGCTGCATCAGTCAGCAGCAGGAGTAGTAATGGGATTCATGCTATATCACTACCTGAAAGGAGATGTTGTGGAAGTTCACTTGTAGCAAAGCAAATTCCCAGAAAAGAGGGGGCAGAAGAATTGCAATGAAGCATTCCTCTAATAATGTCTCTATTGTCTAATAAACCAGGATATTTACCAGCCTAAGAAATCAATGCCTTTCTTTTGTATTTAGGAATGTTTTCCCTTAGAATAACGCTTCAAATAAATAGTGAAGTGAGTATTTTGCTGTTATCCTGAGTTGTCTTTTCTGAGTGAAGCCACCTATGGTTTTCTCTTCAGGGCAAAGTTTCCTACACCTTCCCCTGCAAACAACTGACTGTGGCATGAAGTGTTATCTCTTTGGGGTTCAAAGCAGCTAAATCTTTTCCTAACAATGATAATCCCCAAGGCAAGGAGGAAAAATACAGTCTCATTTTCCTCCCTGTACATCAAATAATCCACACCCCTTCCCAAACACAAAACACACACTCACAAGATCAGTATGTTTAAAACATTGATCAAACACTCATCAAAAGCCTGGATTGTAGTGTACAAGTTTGAAGTCTTTGTTTGTTGTCCTCACCAGGTGTCGTATGCACGACCCAGCTCAGCCTCCATCCGTGACGCTAACCTGTATGTCAGCGGCCTGCCCAAGACCATGACCCAGAAGGAACTGGAGCAGCTTTTCTCCCAGTATGGACGCATCATCACTTCCCGTATCCTCGTCGACCAGGTCACAGGTATCCATGGGGCAGCGCCTCCTTTATCCTAACTGTGTGACACCATGACGCACTGTATAATCAGTCAGAATGACCCGGAATCCTTTTACTTATGTGGATTATAGCATCTGATCAAATCTACAGGTTAGTTTGTTTTTGTTTGAGGAGCCTTTCATGTTTTTTATTGAAATGCTGTCATGTCACAGTAAAAAAAATAATTTAAAAAACTTTATTTGATACAATCATATAAATTACGTTAATTTTTATGTTTGTAGCATCATTGAAAACATTTAGCAAAAAAATCTGCCATGTTGCAGTTGCACTAGTCAGTCTGGACAAATTCTGCTAACATCCAAAATATAATTTCCTTAAGAAGCATCCCACTATGTGCTGAGCTTGTGATCAATGGGTTTTCAATCCCTGATGTGACTGGTTGAAAATAAATACATAACTTGCACATTGAGCAACACTTCTATAAAATAAACATTAAAAACAGATACAGTCTCAGATATTGACTGAGTCAATGTGCTCACAAAGATCCTGCACATTAGACACATAATGATAATATACAAAAAAATTAATTGTCCTCAGCTAATTCTCTCAGGCTGTTAAAGTTTTTGTTTTACTAGACTCGGAATTGTGTTTTATTTCTACATAGAAACTTGATGGCAAAAAAGTCAGGGGGCCAAACTCTTAAAGCTGAATAATACACCAGTAGACCACAAATGAATAAAATCATTTGGATTAATTATGCTACAATTATTTTGTAAAAAATGAAGCGGATTTTCCAGCTAAGATAAAGTCTCTGAAACATTGTAACCTAAATGTATAGTTACCCCTATATTCCAGTCTGTAGACGTCTTTTCTTCTAGGCCAGAAGTGGAGAGTTATTTTTCTCAAAGGCCCAAATAAGCATCTGTGACTCTTGACGAGGCCAGATTGTTGGATGAATACATTGTTTTCATGTATACATGAACTATAATAATATTGTCATTCTTCTTCTTGTAACAGTAGGTGTTGCATCTGAACGATCAAATGTTACCCCTACACTTAAACTTTTACTTAACACAAATATTTATCTTTTGAAAAACTTAGCTCACCACTTTAACTTTGCCTGTTGTAAATAAGTGTTTTGTTCCTAATCTTGGTGCAAACCTCTACGTTCTGTATCAGTCTCTCTCTTTCTAAACTGAGCTCACTTTTCTTTCTTTATTTTTGACATTCCTCTTTGTTTACTGGAGCAGAGCCTGCTTCTGCGGCCCTCGACTGAAGGATTGTATGAGGTATTCACGAAGTTATTGCATTAAAAATAACATTTTAATAAAGCAGCAATTTTAGATTTGGTGCTGAATTAACTCTTCAGGCCTGTTTAATTTACAATTTTCCTGCTGGCCGGTGAAGGACATCTTAAATGTGACCATAAAATGCTCAGGTCTGCTCGAACTAACCAAGTTGTTTGCCTACTTAGTTTTGGTGTGAGCTCCTAATTTCTAAAATCTTATCAGCACTGATCTCATTATACGTAATACAAAAATGAAAGATGAAAGCTGAAAGCACCAAAGAATTATAAGTCATTTATTACACCTTTTTAAATATGAGCAGGTTTATTTAGAAAACTGTGTAGTTTCATGCTTAGATTATTATTTTTCTCAATAATTTAATTTACCGTAAATTCCGGATTATAAGCCGCTACTTTTTTCCCACACTTTGAACACTACGGCCCAACGGTGCAGGTAATGCATGTTTTTTTTCATGCCGCCAAAAACATTTTGCCTGGTAACAGTAGACCAATCAAATTGATGAGTAGTTCAAAGAGGTCCAATGAACTTGTGCGATACATCAAGAGCACTTTCACAATTCAGTTACCGGTATTGTAAATCAGACATTTATATTCACCCTCATCAACATGGAAAATCACCAACGGGTTTCTAAAGTCTGAACTGCTGCGTGATTTAAAGGGACCAGAGTCGCTCAAGTGAGAGCGTCAACGAAGAGGCTGAAGTGAGTGACGAGATCCTGAGGCTTTTCAATTCGGACACTGAAGAACAGGACTTTGATGGTTTCAGTGCGCAGGAAGAAGATGAAGAAGGCAATCGATGACTTTTGACCTGGTGGCTGCAGTGTAAATCAGTTAGGAGATATTGGATGTTGTTCGTGTACTGTTCAGTAAAAAAGCATAAGCAACGTAATTTGTGTGTTACTGATAACGTACGTATATTTAAAGGTAGCTGTGTTTCAGGCACTGTTCGAAAAAAAGCATTTGCAATATGCATTTGTTTATATTACCATACGGATTAAATCAAAAGTTAAAAATACCTCATGTGTTTGTTTCTGTGTAAATCATATTACAACGTGGGACACCCGTGGCTTAACATCCGGTGCGGCCTGTACGAGTACAAAATAGGTTTTCTTTCTAAAATTAGAGCATCAGCTTTTAATCAGGTGTGCTCTGTAGTCCGGAATTTACAGTAATATTGTCACATTTTATGATATTATTCCCTCTGTCCATTAACAATTGGTCATTCGATCCTTAAGAACTTACATGAAAGAATTAATAAGTAACACAATAGCTTCACATCTTATAAATATGTATCTTTGCTAACACACACCATTTTTACATACAAATACTTCACTACCTGCACAATATATACATGTACTGTACATGCACCCATATACATTTACAGATAAATTGAAGGCTGCTAAGCACATGCAATTATTTATGCAAGCTTCGACACTTAGTAAAGTCGTAGCTTTATTAGGGATACTGTCATGTGTCATGCTGTCATGTGGGGCAAAACAACACTTACTTCATCACCAGTCTGGAAATAGGAATATATATGAAATATGTTTACAGTCTACTTTCAGTAATGCTGGAAGCCTGTTCAGTTTGTTAATAGAAGAAGGTTTAATGTAAAAGTGATCATGACAAAGTTTTAGTATTGTCCTTCAATGCTATTTATGTTGGGTTTTTCCCAAAGGTTTTCAATGGAGAGGTCAACTGCCATTCAGTCTCATATGAGTCAAATAAATACATTTCTTCATCTGAAATCTCAAACATTCGCAATCTCTCACCTGCAGACGAAATGTTTAATTTTTGGCAAAACGCGTAATAAATTCAGGCTTTTATTTCCACCTCTAGTGCTCTTTAGGAATACCTAGTAAGTCAATGAGTGACCTTAGCATGCAATTTTGGCGGGAACAAGCTCCTCTGTCGAGGACAAGCTATAAAACATGTTCCCCCCATTTATACATCACACTACATCCAAAACACACAAACGAGTCACATCGGCCCATTGTGCTGCAGAGGAACCCCTCCAGCGTGTCTTTTAGATCAATTTCAGTGGTTGTATGTCTGCCTACAGGCTCCAACCTGCTCCAGTGTTATGTGCAATGTGTACTGATGAAGCAGAAAAAGGAGCAACATGCTGTAAGCCACGCTCATTTGCCTAAGCGGTATAAATCACTGCTGGCAGTGAAGTGTATGCCTGTCCTCTGCACACTGAGCCGAGGAAGAGAAGAGAAGGAAAAATTTAAGAGAGGGCGTCGACGAGCACAGTTGTGGGAAGAAAAGGAAATGAGGGAATGGAGGATGGAAACATAAAGCTAAGGAGACAGAAGCGGATGTTAAAACGCAGAAACTTTTTTAAATACATGTGGAAGGCTTGAAGTAGTCTCCTATCACTCTATTTTTAACAAACACTATTGCCATACCACTGCACAACCTGCTGTGGATTTTCTCTGTTTTTTAGCTTTGAGGCCCAGGCCACGTTCTATGAATACACCAGCTCAGCTCAAGCACTCCAGGTTACACAAAGTCAAGGTTTTTCAAGCATTCGTTTCATTTATTGTTCACAAGAGGTTCAATTATTCATTGTGTTCATTCTTGACTGTTTTAAAGTGAAGAGGCTTCACGTGTCCATCTAAAATGCTACAATATTTAATTTTCACAGTGAGAATAATACGAATGCTCAGATCAAAAATGGAAGGCTCATATGAAGAAACAGGTGCTTTTTATATGCTAACATTTTAAAACATGTTTCGTTTAAAGAAACCAGTACCATTAACATTTAATCACTGATTCAACTGCAGCTAACATCAGAATAGTCCCTCAATGCTAGCAACCTACCTACTGCAATGGCTGGATTTTAAGATTTGCAGCTTAACATGGTTTTGCCTAATTTTGTGTGACAACAGGAGGAATGCATCTGCAAAAATAAAGCGAATTAATAAAAAGCGTATTGATAAAAAGAAAAAGGGATCTGATTTTTAAAGCAGACTTACCGGTCTGGATATTATAATTATTGTCATAATTTATCTAATGGAAAAATGCATTAAACCTCTTACATCTTTTCATTTGTGCAAAGCTTTTAGGAAGATGGTGATTCATAAATGCTTGGATCTACAGGATCTTAAAGCTAAATCATAAAAAGTCTAACATTTACCCATCTAAATTTTAGGCTTTAAAATAATTTAAAATACAACCTTGTTTTTTTATTATTAATTGCTTCTTTCATTGGCTTTCTTTTGAGGAATTGTTTCCATTTGTTGTCGTTCTGACTGAGTTTTTCAGGTTCTTTTTCCACTGTGACAAAACTACAAAGCCCACCATTCGGGCCATGAACCACTTCTGTTGAAAGGTTGCCAGACATTCGTTTCACAGGTTTAGTGAAGCTGGTTCAGCTATCTAAAACCAAAACTTCCAGTTTCTTCATTATGAAGAACATTATATTTAGTTTAGTAATGAAGCTTAAATCATAATGTTCTCAAAGTCTTAAAATTGCCCAAATGAAACTTAAGGAAGACCTGTTCTATCTAGGTCTGCTGCTCCACAGTGATTGAGGCCCGGGTTTTCTGGTTTACACTTCATCGTCTTCGGTGTTTCAGGGTATTCAGGGTATTCTCACTAAAGCTGCATCACTTTCGTTTGTCTTTTCCGTTCTTTCTTTTTGCATCTAAAATGCGAGTTTAGCAGTAGAGCACGCGACCAATGTGCAGAGGCTTCAGTCCTCAACGCTGCTGTCCCAGGTTTGAGTCACGACCCCGGAGACCTGTGCTGCATGTCTTTCCTGACTGCCTACTTTCGAAAAATTATTAAACGTAAATAAATAAAGACCACTAGTGATGCTAAAAAAATCTTTAAAATTGGGTTTTATTTGAGAAATAAAGCACAGGAAACCTAGGTATCAAATCCAGTCCTGCTTATGTAACTTTTGTTTCAAAGTTTGATGCGTACCCTACAGGGTATCCTTGCTCAGCTGGAGGTTGCATTAGAAATACATATAACATGCATGTGGTATATGTATGAGGAGGGGTATAACAGATAATTACAGTTGTTGAGCCCTTGTGATAACTGAAATGAAAATAAAAACATTCTCTTCACACAATTTTTTGCTTGCACTGCCTGTCGTTTGACATGCCTTCCTTATTATTATAAACTAGACTAATGATGTTTCGAGGGGTCACCAAATCCTGAACTATATGTAGTCAACTTAGTATGAAAGAAGCATAACCCTTGTAGAGTGCTTTGGGATTGTTATCGGATGGTTGTACTGAGAAGGGGAGCTTCAGTTGGGTCTTAGAAATAGAGATGTTTTGAAATGCAAAATCGATACCTCGGTATGTATAAAATCCCATTCCTTTCTCTCTTCAGGTTGCTTCATGCAATCAAGTCCTGTCTATCACCTGCAACAACAGAATCCTGACATATACATTAAGATGTACTATTGGTCAGAACTGCTGCAGAGCAGGAGATGTTTTTCAGCATGCTAATAGCCTCAACTACAGTAAATGATGTCCTAACAACAACCCAATCAAACCTGCCTCTGAAGTGAAACACACACTCACTGCATATGCACACACACAAACGTAGATATTGCAAGAGAGGGATGTTCTGCAAGGTGCCCCCAGAGGGCCGCAGATCAGCAGGAGAAATGTTAATGATTAATTAGATGTTAGAGTTGCTGGTGATTAAAAACACAGAGGATCTTTGAGCGGCTTTGAGAGTAGTATGCTGGCATCATTGACTCATCTTTTTCTTTTCTCTGATACTGTGGAGACAGAGGAAACACACCCACCCACACACTCACTGCCATTAAGAGAGAAATGGGCTGCAAATTAATACTCTCTTGCGACTGCCAAAAAGTGTAAGCACTGAATAAGAAAGAGAAGCAAAAAGGAAAACAGAGGAAGACGGAGTCAGTGGCATGTTTTGTCCTCCTCGTTAGATTGTTTTGGGGCTCGGTTAATTGTGCACAGATTGACCCGATATCAGCTTTGCTATTATGACAATTTTTTAGAAGTCTCTTGAGAAGAAAAAGTAAATAAAACTTTTTTTCTCACTGACATTTTTCTGCATATTTTTTTGAATAAGTAAATTCAATTTGGTCTGGTATTAATGCTTCGTATAAAGCTTTGGACTGATTTACTATGTCCACAGTAATGGTAAACTTCAAAGTGGATTGATGCACAGACAAAAATAATACTGAAAGCAATGCTACAGAACATTGTTGAAGTATGGGGGAGCTTTCCGGTGACCACCGGCAGATGGGCTGATGATCCGCAGCTCCTGCGCTGCTAAATTGGGAACACAGAGTCTGTTCTCTAAATGACCTCCTCATCAACAGGATGCACCCTGCAGTCACTCTTCTGTTCGCAAACACCAGAAGCATCTTAAAGAGCATCACTCTTAGCATCTTTAACAGTCAGAGGCAGGCTGAAAACAATATCCACTAAAACTGCCAAATTGCCCTTGAGACTCAGGGAACAAGTTCAACATTGACTTGACAAGAGAATCTCTTCATCTTTTCCTTACCCTCCTCTTTCTCTTCCTCTGAGTATTGATTGCCTCTGAATGGATGAGCATATTTTTTTTCTCTTTATCGGTGCAAACAGTGCCAGGTTCCCTCCCCTGTCTGTCTCTCTAACGTTTGGGGAGGCAGCCAGGCAGTGATTTAGTGTTCTTGCAACTGGTGTAGGCAAGGCTCAATTTGAAACAGACAAAATATAAGCGTCAGCTTCCGATCCATAGCACACTATTCGTAGTTCTTCCTCCCAGACCTCCAGGCACACAGAGGTCAGTGTTACCTGATCAATGGGTGCAAATATAATTGATTTGCAGATGTGGCTTCTGCAAACGACAGCTCTAATGTGAAACTAAATTGCTGCTCAGTTTGTGTAAGGATTGACTGTGAAAAGGCTGATTCCATATTCCTTTTTGTTAGAGATGGAAGGTGTTAATGGGAAGGTTTCCAGTGGAAACAAGTTGTAAGCATTCGTGCTGTAATCCAGTTCACCATGATCATTGGTGGTGCTACTAATAGGTGTAGTTGAAACAAATGCTTGTAATGATCACCTTGGTACTAAATTAAGCTTCATCTCCGCACATGAGGAACAGAAACAATGTGCGTAAAAAGAGAATTGAAAAATTTGTAAATCATGTACATCATGCTTTAAATATTTTCATTCAAACTTCAAAACATGTTGTTTTTCTACGACAAATTTTTTGATTTGTTTAATTTTTATTTTACAACTTTTGTACTAGGAACTACAAAATAATTTTTTTAAGTGTTGATGATCAGCTGATCAGTATAGAAATACGCAGCCCCACAAATACCTTGTTATCATTGTCGAGCACATTTCTTTTGAAGGAAGATTTTTGCTCTCTGACCCCTGGTCCTTTCATATTTGCTGTGCATAATGTTCCCACCGAACAAGTCCCGCTCAGCATTACATATATATTAATAATAATCACAATCATTAGAGATGTTCCAAGAAGGATTTTTTTTGTCCTTAATATAGATACGATTAATTTTAAAATGTAGTTGCTTGGACACTGTAAATTGAAATGGCAGTGAAATGAGAGACTACATTTTATTATTATTACACCATCTTTTGCTCTGACCATGTCTCCCTTGACTTGTTCACCAGGGACGTTTATGCAGTATCCATTCTTCTTGACAGCAACAGACATTGTGTCCTAAGCAGGGTTAAGACAGCTGCTATAATGTTCCGAAACACAAGGTATTACATAAAATTTGTTCCAGTTTTTTGTTCATTTCAAAACATACATCTGACTCAACATATAAAGCTACATTTCTAATAAACGCACATCTCTGTCCTGCTGATGATGTTTTTCAGACGAAGCCGTTTGCTGAGGTGCTAGGCTAAAGTTAGCATGACTCCTCTCTGTTTTGATATGACTTGTTTGTCACATAGTTCAGTGGAGTTCTAGTCATTAGTTTGTGGACAGAACGTAAAACAAAAGTTGCTCTACTGCTTCACAAATTACGGCTTTGCTTGGAAAGTTGTAAAATACAATGAATCAGGTTTATATGCAACCTTTCTCTACACACGCATAGTAGGAATCTATGGCAGCCAAAAGAGCCTCTGTTTCATTCGTCGTTGTAACGAGTAAAAATACACTTTGTTTGTTAGGAAAAACCTAGAGTTGACAGGTCTGTACAATAATGTCCTACGATAATGGCCTTTTATACAATTTTCCAAGCGGTGCACAAGATAATAGACCATGATTTGTAATAACTTGTTGCACACAAACCACTAGCAGAGCTAGCTAGGGACATGCCTGACACAGATGAGTTTAGTCTGGGACTACAAAAACACCTTGACCAGGACCCTAATTTACCCCTATGTATTGGTTTGGGGCACAATAAGTCGTCCTTAATATATATATAATACTCGTTCAATTAAATATTCAAGTGAGATTGATAAATAAATGAATCACTACCTTTTGTAGAACACTGTAAAAATAAACTAACCTGTTTAAGAAATTAAAGATTTTATTTTATGTTTTGGCTTGGATTTGGTTCTGCTGTATTTAGTTTAGGAACATTTTCTCTTTATAAGCACTGAGATTAGTGATTATAGGCATCTACAGCACAGTCCTATTAGCTGTAGTCACTTTAATGTTCACAAAACACAAAATCTGAAATTATAATACTTCTTTAAAGATCACATATTCAATTTCTATTCCAGAAATAAATCAAAAATGACTTTAGATATCAATATGCAAACATAAACTAAAAAAATAACTGAACATTATATGCGGTGTCCAAATTTTCAAGTAACTGTGTCTAGCTTTTTTTTTCATTTATTTTGCCAAATTCAGACTTTTTTTCTGAACTTCCTTTTGTCCTTTGCTTCCTTCTAGAATCTGCCTTAGATTAGTTTTAGTTCATATTTCAATATGTTTAAACAGAATTTAATTGTATTAAACCTGAAGTTTGTTCCAAGTGCCATGAAAATGGTGACATATTCTATATGCTCTTTGGTTTTCTTGTTTATTTCTGACTGACTGACTGACTGACTGACGATTATTGCTCTCGTGTAGTAGTTTTCACCTCTTTTTTAGCTTGAATAATAACACCACTCTGTCTGGCCAAGTATCTGAGAACAAAGCGGTCAAGGTAATATGAGTCGAGAGGTGCCTTCTATCTCTGCCTTTTTTCCTTTAATCATTAGAGTGCATGCTATCTCTGCAATTGCTAACACGCAAAAAACACATACTGTGGATCAGTTCTTACAAATGCACACACCAGACAGATGGTTGGAGCTGTGCTCTGACAGAGGCTAAAGCACAGGGCACCTCCACTCTTCAAAGTCTCTTTGCCTCTCCTCACGTTGCTTTTTCAAATGCCATCTGTACCCAGGCTCACTAATGTTACTTAAAACAAGGACATTGCATTTTTTCTGCCTCTAATTAGAAGCCAGCAGGAAGAGGGTGTCTTTTTCACTCTGCCATATTATAAAATCCTTTAGAAAGGTAGGTCAAATTATTAGATACAGTTGGCATGTTGTAGTTTCTTACATAAAAGATAAAAGCCCTTAAGTGATGGAGCAGGATGCCCCCTAAAACAACAATATTTTACTTGTAAACACATGCCATCATAACTGTGTGGGCCTGATGACAAGGATACAGTTGGATACTAGATGGATGAAGGTCTCTGTGTGTTTGAAAAGGAAACAGAAAGTGTGGTTATTTCATTATCCGGCAGCCAGGTTTCTCACCTCTCCTTTTTTCCGGGGCTCTCAGAGGAGCAGTCATTTCTCTTTGTCAGTCAGTCACTGTTTGGGGAAATGATAGTGGGTTTTAGAGAAATAGTGGCTTTGTTTTGGAAGGAGCGAGTAAGAATAGCACTGCTTCCTTTCATCATCATCCTTTTTTCTGTCACCTCTTTACATTCTCCTCTGTCACCTTCTCTCTCCTTTTGTCCTCTCCTTCCTTTACTCCCTGTCTCCACTTTTTGCACTCTCTAATTTTTCTTCTCAGCCTTACCTCTCCCACCCTGGCATTCACTTTTCGTCTCCCCCCATCTTCTCTCCTCCTGTTTCCCCTCACCCCAGTCTGAGGTGGCGTGTTATTAGTAAAGCAGACAATGTGCCTGTCGGTGTGTGTTATAGAGAGATAAGCACAGGTAGAGAGAGTTACGTAAGCCTCTGTTGATTACTGTGAAGGAAAGGGAGGCTAGAAAAAGGGTGCAAAGGGGAGAAAGTGAGTGAGAGAAAAAGACAGACTGCTGTACTTTAGTAAGTTCATTGTGCTCTAATGTCAGCGGTATGGCTGGCAGGTGCTTGATAAGTAGAGGTAGGCTTCTGGGGCTGCTTAGAAGGACAGTCACAGGGTTTTGCCTCATAGATTGCTAGTTTGTTTATGTTATGTTTTAACGGCAGAAAAATAAACTGTTCTCATGGCATATTACACTAATATGGCATGACAAGGGTGTAAAACAGCTAAATATAAGGTAGGACAAATTCTGAATATAGTAAGCTGGATTTGTTAAATCCAACGAAGCTCATTAATTATAACAAAACTTTGCTTTGGTCTAAGACAAATAACGCTGAAGGCTGGAAAGACTTAAACAAAACAATCAAATCTAGTCCTAGTCATTAATGTTTGTTTCCCAGGCTCTAAACTTCTAGTAGTGTCCAAGAGCAATTTGAGTTCCTAAAATAATGTACATTTTGAGAATTTAGTAAACATCGCAAACCATTTTTCCCAAGTCCAAGTCACGTCTTGAGTCTGGAAGTCCCTAAATAAACATTTTCTTGTATGCTATGGTTTCCCCCTCTTGCGCAGCTTTGTTGTAGTTTTGGACTCTTTGTGGTACGAACGATTTCACTACATAAAGAATTTAACAGTTATCCTACAGCCATTTATTATTAATCCAACATGCAAAAACCTGTTGTTAGCGGCTTTATGCTGTTTTGAAAATGGATGAGGCTTAATTTCTACCTCATTAGAAAAAAAATCTTTGTTTATGTTCAAAGGAATATTATAGAAAGAGATAAAAAACCTTTTAATGTGGAAGTTTTGAATGAATTAAACAATGTGTTTTTTCTTTTGTCTTTGTTAATCCTGTAAATCCATGTGTTTACATTGTATTCTCCTTTAGCATATACTGCACTGTAAGTGCTTTGGAGGCTTTTCTCCTCCTCAACCTGAGTCAGAGGATTTTCACATTGTTATGAAACCATGTTCTAAACCTACATTTTAAATCTTTGTTTTGAAGCCTAAATACAAAAGATGTGCCAAGATACTTCTGAATGAACAAAAGACGGTAAAACAATATGTTTTGTGAACAAACTTTACTTATCTATTGTCCATCTTTCTTTTTTCTGTTTTGGGCACTACAGTAAGTGGAACATTTCCTTTCAGCTCTGTAACATAAATATAATAAAACAAACATGCTCCAAAATTTAGAGGCAGCTAATTAAACTTTGTGACTCAAGCAACTTAATTATTGATGTTTTTGTGAGTGGCAGGAAGAACAAGGAGCAGAATGATAGCTAACTGGGACATTAATGCTTATAAGAATAATATGTGCTCTCTTTAATGTAAAAATTATGTGACAATATGAAGATTGGGAAAGATTATACAGCAACAAACTGAACAGATGTAGGAAAACTCCAAGATTTGTATTGCCAGACAAATAAACTAAAGTAAATCAGACTGAAAACTTTATTGTTTGCAAAGCTTGTTTGTAAAGCTGCCCCTCAAACAGCCTCAAATCAGTTCTTGTGAACATCAGTGCTTGTTATATAGCAGTGCTCTTTAACAGTACTCCTCAGGTAGTTTTATCATATCAAGCCTTCTTCCTACTGATCTCTTGGATTAGTCTGTAATTTGCCTGCTCATTTTAGGCAGCATTCTCCCCCCACTCTGCTTGCTGGAAGTATAGTTCTCAAAATTTCTATCATTAGGTGAAAATACCAACCTCTAAGCTATGAATTTCTCTGAAAATGGCAAGTTGTGCAAAAGAGTTGGCTCAAAGTATACGTGTTTTTGCTGAAATATATGTTTGTAATATTTGCAGTCTAAATGAGAGCAGTCGCACAAAGGAAGGTTCCCCTCAGAAATGTTAGGCTATCAACGCTACACCCTGAACCTTGTGCTGATCTTGACAACGGTTTGTTTTTCTTTGCACCAAACTGTTTTTTTTTTCTGATACCAGAATGTCAGCAGAGCTAGACTGTTCTCCACCTGTGACATATCGTTGCGGGAGAGAGCGGCAGTGAAAGACTACAAGAACAATTGGGATTGGCCTTTTCCAGATCAAGAAGGCCAGACAGAGCAAAAATAATAAAAAAAGGAGCTTAGAATGTATGTACAAAAAGGATTGGACTGAACCAGGCATGTTATGGTAGAGAATGACGGATATGTTTCACTGAAACAGTACTGGTGGGAAATGGAGGTCCTTTAAATGGTGAGAAGCCGGGAAAGATTACACAGGGACTTCAACATATTGTGGATTTAGGGTTTCCAAATATTGTAGAGGCTTCCAAAAGATTTTATACCCCTTGATCTTTTTCATATGTCATGTTACAACCCCAGCCTTAAAGGTAAAGGTAGGCTCTTTATTATTCTATTATTCTAGGAAAAGGTGACGTGGTTTTTACATGTTTTTCTACAGATAAAAATCTAAAAAGAGGGGCATGCATTTGTTTTCAGCACCCTGTGTCTATAGAACAACCATTTGCTGCACTGGCAGCTGCAAGTGTTGAGTGCTCTAACAGATTTTCTTTCCAGATTTAGCTCCAACCAATTTCTACTCAACGTCTACCAGCTTTGTTTTGCCTGCTGAAGTAAAGCATCCTCACGCCATGTTGCTACCACCTCCAGTGTTTTATCACACAGACCTTCATGTGGCTTCATTTGAGAATAGCCCTTTTTTCTTAACATGCTTTCAGAAAGGTGAGATTTGTTTAGTGGATGTCTATTTTTTTTTTTTATTTACTATTATTTAGACAGGTAATCTCATTGAGACTGATCTCATTTACAAGAGAGAGACATGTAGTCTCTCTTATAAATGTAGCAGTCCTTGTAGTAATCCTGTCAACGCATTTTCCCACCTGAGCTCTGGGTGTTTGCAGCCCCTGCAGAGTAACCATGGGTTTCTTGGCTGCTTCTCTGATGGATGTTCTTCCTCCATAGCCTGTCAGTTTAGCTGGACAGCCATACCTTAGTAGGTTTGAAGTTTTTTCATACTTTTTCCCTTTCCGGATTATAGCCCAAAATGTGCTCAGTGAGACGTTCAAAGCTTGGGATCTTTTTTATGCTTTAAACCCTGTTCCTTGGTCTTCAAGTTAAGACTCTATAGAAAAAAAAACACAGTTTCAGTTGTAAAATATTTGACATGTAGCAATCAAGACAGTCCAACAATCAAAGCATGAAAGATAATGCAGCAAGACTTAAAACAGCATAAAAGTCTAAAAGAATAATAGGTCATAAAATTTAGCAAACACACCTGTGACCAAATGTCAATGCTTCTAAGGTTTTAGGAAGAGATATTTGAAGAGTTTTTTTCCTAGTTTAGTATGGACCTTAGGAGCAGATAGTAGGAATATTCGTTGAGAATGAAGATGAAGATTTCCAGCCTGTTTCTGTGTGGGTCTGTAGATATGATGGAAACAAACCAAGAATTGTCATACAGACCCAACCCTATTCAACCCAAGTAGATAATAAAGAACTATGAGAAAGACCCTTAAGGTTTGAGATAAACCTTAGTGCTCCATGATAGACAGTGTCCAGAGCGTGTAGGCGTTGAGAAGAGGAATGCATATACAGCAAATCACCAATTTATTTCACCAGGAAAACCCTGGGTTATCATCTACCTTGCCTCTCTCCCCTTCTTACTATGCAGTTTATGTTGAGGGTCAATGGTTCACATGTGGATATCTTTGAGGTATATCATATGCAGACATGAAGTGGACACAGTTGTGCCCTTTTTTTAGAGAGTCTCTAGTGCAACTCATCTGTGTTCACACTTCGTGCCTAACAGAACTTTCTACAAGTCACAACATAATTGCCTGCATTCTTGTGTGCGTTTGTGCCAGAACCTCATCTGTATGCCAAGCATTTATCTGGAGGGCCTCCAGTGAGAACCAGCTTAGGAGGAGCTCAAGGCCAAACAAGTATGAGGATTAAAGGACGAAACAGGGTCCTCTCTTCTTTCTCATAGTGGTGGAGCGAGAATATGAGCAGCACTCTCCACTCCTTTGACTAACACTGAGGTGCCCTTGAGCAAGGTTCTTGGAGTATCTGAGTGTCTTTTAGCAAAGTACTTGTGTGCTGAAATTGTGCTGATTTCAGTTGTGAAGGAGAGGTATGCTGCTATTGTATTTAGTGCTTAGGAGAAATCTAATAAGCTAGAAACGTCCATTACAACAACAGTAAATGGCCGTTACCCAAGAGGAGCTCTAGAGACACAGCAATGCCCCTAATTTTACCTCACACTCTGCTCACACTTGCCAAAAACTGTAATAAATAAATGAAGCAGTTGGAGCAGCAGTGGTAGTTGTTTGCACTGTGCAGATCCCATTAGAATTGTTATTTTTCTGCTTGTGACAACCTAATTAAAATGTACAGGTACAGAGCTGGCACAAAGGTAAAAAAGGGAGGGGAAATTGTGAAAGCCTGTCAGAGAAGAGGGAACCAGGAACATTAATGTGGAAAAGAAACAAAATAATATACAGTGAGAGTTAATGAAATTCTTAAACAGCTGAAAGGGAAATACTTTTGTTTCGGCTCAGGTTATGGAGATTAAGTGTGCAGCCAGGTAAGACCCTCAGGTAAGATCTGTGTCTAAAATTTAAAGCTGGAGCCTTGCTTATTTTAAACAAGCAATCACAAGGAGCAGGATTATTTTTCTTTTTATATATGTATCAAAGAAATTATTTCAAAATAGATAAGTAGAGCAAATAGCTGTTTTATATGCTTTAAAATAATTTGGCCAATAGGAAAGAAATTGTCTTCTTTTTTTAAATCAAAATTACATTTATATTATTAAAATAAAGCACTAAAAGAAAAATATATAACAGGTCAGTCTTTAGACTAAAGAACATTTCTGAATAGATCCGTTTGTGAAATTATGCTAGCTTGCATCAAGTAAACTTGACATTTTAAAAGTACTTTAACATACTTGTGACTTAAAATACGTCTCCAAATGTTTTATCCAACTTCAAACATCTATGTTAATTCAAAAGGTAAACAACAGCACCAATTGTCTCCAGCAGTCGTTGGACGAGAAGCTGGGTACACCCTGAGGAAGTCACTAGTTTATCACAGGGCAACGTAGAGACACGCAGGACAAACAACTTTGTCGCAAATATAATTAGTACATTTTTTCTTTGTATGTTTTTAAGGAGTAAAACCAAAACTACAAGACAGCTGATTATTATGTGTAGCACTGGAGTGGAAACAGGATAACACATATTTAATTAATGATTTGCTTTCAAAGAGTGTATTTTTATGATGCAGCTTGGCTGGAAATTAAATAACCTTGTGATGCCTGCGTCCCGCTGAGGAAGCAAGAACAAAAGAGAGTGAGATGGTCAAGGTGCTTCTCTGAATGAGAATTCAGGGGAGTTAGTGCCATGGGACAAGCCAACAGGAATTGTATATAAAAAAAAGAACTGGAGAGCAGGATGGCATGTACAAAAATGTGGAATAACAATAAGGAGAGCTTTTTAAGTGTGAGAAAGAGGCTGCACACAATGATGCCTCAAACACAACATTGGCTTCTTTCTTACTGCCTTTCTTTTATTCAGCTTCAGTCACACAGACATGTCTGTGTGCACACAGTATTATGTAAATAGTCTCTTCGGCAGAGTGCTGCTGTCACTGAGCGAGCATCCTCTGGGCCATCCAGGCAGCCTCATTAAAACGAGGCACAGCATCCATTAATAGATACCAGTGTGCATGTACACATATGCACACACATCTGTACGTAGACAGTCAATAAAACACAAAAAGCATTCACAGACACCAATAAAGGACCTCCTGGGAAGCACATCTCTAAATGTTCCTCTTAGGTGGCAGTCAAAAAAGTGTCTCCAAGGAAACGGCTCAAATGCCACTGAGAACAATGCAAGAAGAGTGTGTGCTGACCGTGACTGCAGACAGTAGAAGAAACGAGTGGACAATGAAGCTTTAAACTGAGGAATGAGTCCATAGTGTGAATTATTCTTAATCCTGTTTACTCAAATAAAGGACGTTGAACTCTTCCGAGTAGCAGGTCTTCATAAGAACCAGACTGTTATTTTTAGGCAATTGTACCATAGCAGTTCTTAAAATTACAATAATGTGCTATTTCTAAAAGCTGTTACATCATTTGCTTCTTGTTTCCTAAAGTATGTTTATCTGACAGCCAAGAGGAAATGTATTTATTTCTAAGGAATTTCCATAATTTAAATTAATTCAAGTCATTGAAACCTTTTGCAATGAATTTTGAAAGGGGGAGACTGGCATTTAAAAATCAACTTTAAAACATTCTTATGTGAATAATTATGTGAAAAGAGCTTTTTTGTTTGCATTTTAATCCTGCTCATTTCTACCATACAATGACTTTCCAGACAAAACCTAGGTTTCTAATGCAGAGAGGTGTTTGGAGGAGTTGTGATTTTTTTTAAATGACTGTCCAAAGAAACATGTTTTTTCTTTGCTTTGCCTGTTAGAAAATTAAAGAATAGTGTAATTATATGCATGATCCAATCAGTATCTCTCACCTGATGTTGAAGCAGCATCCCTCTGCTCTCAGTGTCAAGAATGGCCATGCAGTAGCAAGGGATGAAGGGGCAAGTTGACACAGAACTGTACTGTGCTCCTAACTGGAGTTAGTCAATTTGTTTTACAGTATCTTCATTCACTCAAATAGACTATTCTGTTCGTTTACATTAGCATTTGACGATAAAAAAAAATCAATTAAAATAATAACATCTCAAAACATAAAACCACCACAGAATATACATTTCTCTTTGAAACACGTGAATAAATGCTTTTCTCTTATACGTTAAACAACATTACTACAAATGACAAGACATTCCTATCTGGGTCTTCCAGGCATCTGCTGCTCAGTCAGCTGGATTGTTAAAACCTGTTATGCTGCCCCCCAATGGTGACCTTTGGCCGGTGTTCGGCTCCTTTCGTTTACCTGTCATGGTTTAGATTTTTTTTTTCTAACGTGTTTTACTAGTGTGAAATTTATATTCTTTCTTCAAAAATACACAGACTATTTCAAAGGAGGTGCACGGTGGTGAGATAAGGCCTTTAAATTTCTGCAGCAGTGTTTTTGGACCAAACTATCACATATGAGCGAGGAAGCTTTTTATGAAGGAACTTCCTGGGCTTTATTTCTGTTTAGTTAGCTTCACTGATAGTTGCACTGAGAAGACATAACAGTCTGATGGTTTCATCAAGATAAACTGAATCTTATTTCTTGGGGCTTTGTTGGTCTTGGCAGCATGAAATGATAATATGGCCGAGGATAGATATTAATGAAAATAACTGGATGCTGTAAGATGATGTTAAAGTTTGTTAACTTAAGCACTGGATGCCAAGTTGTCACAATTGTCTAAAAGTTTAGAGAAGAGACCGTTGGAAAGGATGCAGAAAGCTTGATAATTCCCTGAATGTTTTTAGATTCAGCTGGAAGCATAATTCACAAGCTTAAAGCTAAAGGTACAGCACCAGCAGAAAGAGGAAGGTATCAATGGAGCCACCAGATTGGTGAGGAGGGCAAGTGGTCAAAAACCCTGAACTGACAGCAAAAGACCAGCAGCAAGACCTGGTGGCAGCAACCACTGTAAGCACATACTAAACACTAAGGTGTTAGATCTGCAATATCCCAAAAGCACAAGGAAAATCAACTCCACTTTGCTTACAGTTATTTAGCCAAACCAAATAAGTTTATTAAATCTCTTCTGTCGAGCAATGAATCAGAGCTGTAACTTTTTGGGACATTAAATCAGCAATATCTCTGGAGGAGGAAGACTGAAGCATATTCCAAAAATTGGCAGTGGTTCAGTGATGCTCTGGGGCTGATTAGCCTCCCCTGGAACGGGAAACCTGCAGCAGGTGAAAGGCAAGATGAATTCAATCAACTATGAAAAAATGAGAAAGTGACTGCTGTCTGTGAAGAAGCTGAGACTTGTGTGTCATTGTAGCTTCTACACTGATCCCAAGTTTCCGTCAAAGTCCACAAAGTCTTGGCTTCAAAGACATTCTGGTAACTACTGAAATTGCCATCATAGTCGCCTGATTTAAACTCTATTGATAATCTCTGGTGGGATTTGAAAAGACGATTGCAACAGACCAAGCAATCTCAAGAATAATATTTTACTAGAGGGCTTTTTTACTATAAGAGGTTGGCAAAGATTCCTCAGAAATGCTACCATAAGCTGGTGTCCGGCTATGAATCATGTTTGCAGCAGGTTATAATAGCTAAAAGCTATTGTACTAAATACCCCAGATGCTTGTCATAAGGGAGAAACAAATGTTGAGACCGCAGTAGTTAGCAAAGCGGCCTTTTGTATTTTATTTGGAAAAACCACTTGTAATATTGGTCATGTTAACTTATTTGAATCGTTCTTGTTAAATTTGTTTATTGCAAACGGATGCTGGCAATAAACAGATTTTGCTGTTTGGATTTAATTTTACCTGTATATTTGCTTTTCTTAAGTTACTAAGTGTGAACTTCTTAGACAAAAGGGACTCAAAAGCAGACTCAGAGTCAATGGCGAGATATTTGGTTTAATTGATGTTAAGAGCACTGGATGATAATTATTGTAGGGGTTGATGGAGATGAAGCTTAGTAGCAGCAGATGAGGGCTTAAAGCTGGCCGAACTGGATCTGAAGACAAAGAATACAAGATTAGAATAACCACGAAAGTTTGAAAAGTGGGACTGTGAAAAGTGGGATACATGTTTTAAAACACAATAAGATATATACATTTACACTAACATTCTGTGTAATACCTGTAAAGTAAAAGGAGTCCTCCATTTGTTTTTGATCTGCTGGCCCCGCAGGTGGCTCCCGAGGTGTGGGCTTCATCCGCTTTGATAAGAGGATAGAAGCAGAGGAGGCCATCAAGGGCCTGAACGGCCAGAAACCTTCTGGTGCCGCTGAGCCAATCACGGTCAAGTTTGCCAACAACCCAAGTCAGAAGACCAGCCAAGCCCTTCTGTCACAGCTCTACCAGTCTCCCAACCGCCGATACCCCGGCCCACTTCACCACCAGGCTCAGAGGTTCAGGTGAGTTGACCCAGGATATGTCTGGTAAGGGTTCAGGCAGATTAAACGGTAAATGTGATTTTGAAAGATGTGTGTCAAGCAGAGTTTTCAAACCTCAGAAACAAAATATGTGATCTTCTCATAGAGCTTTATATATTGTGCAGAAAATATCTAGTGTATGTCTATTTTTATCAGTAGTGTGATGTGTATATATATAAAACCAGGAACATGTAAGAAGAACTTAATGTTTAATTAGCAGGAAGATGACAAGCCTCAAAATTGACAAAAATTGTTCTCTGTCAAAATGTCTGCTATAAACAGTAGTATGATTTGGGAAATATTTGCATAAAATAAAATTCATAGATTGTTTAAAAAGATGATGTAACGCCTACAAGGAGAGAGCATGACTCATCTCTATGTCTGTGTTACACCACTGAGACCAATTTTTCTCTTGAGAACAGTCATTTTGGCAAATACATCCCCTGATTGAACAACATCTAAGAGCTTAGAACCTGGTGCAGGTCTCAGATAGACCAGTAAGTGCTCTAGGTGGGTCCACCCCGATCAGAGAGGAACTGTTAAGAAGAGACTGTGGGGTTCTGTCGTTCAAAACTTTCTATGTCTTGTCATTTCATTTCCCTGCCATCATGACAGTTTCTTCACTGCATCTTTTTTGGTCTGGTCAAAAACATGTATTGGGGCTAAAAAGCTTTAAAAAGGCACGCACTTTTTTTACCTCACATAGCATAGTCACACTCATAATGACTCTTGATAATGTTGTGCGCTGAGGCTGATTTTGCTTTTTCAGTTTAATGAGAAGGAAACAGAAGATTTTAAAATAAAATTATCCCTAAATTAAATGGGATTACATTAGTATGTTAAGCAATTTTCAGTTCTAATAGATGTTTTTGCCCAGGTTTGTCATCCTCAAACTAAACCATGGCTAAATGTTATACACACAAACATTCTGCATTAATGATTTTGTACCTGATCATTTCTTACAGTTCACACTGACCTGAAACTGATTTGTTGCTTGGATATGACACAACAATCCAGAGATGGTTTTGTCTTACTCCTTGACACACATTACGCTCCATCATCAGATCCAGTGAGAATGTTTCAGAATTGCAGACAGAACATGTGCTTATACATTTCCTCTCTGTTACAATAACACTAAGCTAGTCGGGCTGTTTACTCTCCATCAAAGTCAGGGCTTGGAAGGTATTTTTCTTCTGCAGCGGCTTCCCTGGTGTGACACCTGAGCGATGTAGCGTGGCTGTGTGTCTGTGATACGCCAAGCCAATTTACAGGCTCCACAGGAGAGCTGTCATTTCTCATCACAACTCACAACCACAGGACACTTCCTCACTGTGTCCTCCCGCTCCTGCTCTCTGCTCCTGAGCCCCTCACTGAAACCTCCACACTTTTCAAGTTATAAATGTGCTCGGTGAGCGCTACTTTCCCTTTTTTAAAAACTGATTCTTAAACACAGAAATTAATTGTAAAAAAAACATTGTACCAACAGATTATGTAGTACAGCCTTATATACAGGTTATTTCTATATAGAAAGTATAATTTGTATGTTTTAATGGCTTTTATATTTCAACAGCTTATCTATAAATAAAGCTGAGACACCTTCGCTTACAAGATCCAAATTAAAGGATCAGTTGGGATTACCAAAATTATTTATATTTGCAAAATGCTAGGATAATAATACAGATAATTTATAGGTTACTTTTTCTTTACTTCCTTCAAATTCAAAAATTTACACTAATACTGTGACTTTAAATGATTTGGGTAAGCCCAGTCGATGATGTCAGGGATTTTAAAAGCTTCTGATTGGAAAATTCACAACATTTGAGTTAAGAAGATGCACATCTGTGGATGTATTTTAAGCTAACACCTCAAACACATTGCTTTCTTCTGTGAAATCATGTTAAAGAAAAATAAAATGAAGCAAGATATCACGAAGAGAATTGTGGATCTCCATAGGTCTGGTTCATCCTTGGGTAAAATTTCCAGATACATATAAGTGCAATGTTCGGTTCTGTTTAAACAATTATACATGAGTATAAACACCATATGAGTGTCTACTCATCAAACCATTTAGGAAGGAAATGCATTCTGTACTCTAAAGTTGAACGTGTTTTGGTGTGAAATGTGAGTATAAAACCTAAAACAAATACAAGAGAGCTTGGGAAACACCATCCGAACTATGAAGGGCGGTGGCAGCATCATGTTGCTGAAGTTTGCTGTGTCACAAAATAAACGTATCACAAGGAAAGAACAGTATGTGGAAAATATTGAAGCAATATCTCAAGAATCAGACATTAAGGTAAACTTGGGCACAAATGTGTCTTCTAAATGGACAGTGACCCTCAGCATACCACCAAGTTAGTTACAAAGTGGCTTAAGGACAATAGAGTCAAATGTTTCTAAGTGGTCATCCCAAAGCCCAGACCTCAGTCCTATAGAACATTTTGGTTTCAACTTTGTCAAACAGTTTAAAAGGCAATTTTACAAAATGCAAAGGAAATGTATATAAACTTGAAAAAATAGAATAAAAAATATTTATTTCATTATTTTGGCAGACAGAAATATTTTTGATAATCCTAAGTGACCTAATAACAGTGAAAATATAATCTGATATAACAACATAAATAAACAGTAACATAAACAGGTTCTATCTTTTTAAACAGTGCATACAGGCATCTGGTTTCAACTGTATTTTTTGGGCCAAATATTAAGTTGTATTTTTGTGGATTAATAAAAATTTTTAACAACTACAGTTCTCTCAGTCGATGCAAAATGTCAATGAATGTCAGACATGAATATTTCAGAAAGTAAAAGTGAGGTTGAGGTTTCTTATGAGAATACATGTGTGCGAACAATTATTGAGCAAATGTTAGTGTGGAGAATTATTATACGACTCAATGAAAAGCATCCTATCTCACTTTATTATTAGAGTTGCACAAGTTAGAATAAAATATGCGAATCAACATTTCTGACATAAAAAACATCAGTGAACAGTAAAGTCACCATTCTTTTCAATACCAGTTACAAGCCTTCGATTTATAGTCTTGACCTGTAAGCGATTAACTATTTGTGTAGCAGCAACCATAGCTTCTGAGAGGTGTCTTCTGTTTTTCTTCTGTTTAAAAAGAGCCCACAGGTTCTCAATTGGGTTTACGTCAGGTAAGAAGTCGGCCATGTCATTATTCTTTCATCTTTAATGCCTTTACTGGTTAGCCACACAGTGCAGTCCTTCGATGTATGTGATGGAATATTGTCCTGCATGGTAATCGCTTTATTTTTGAAAGATGCAGACTTTTTCCTATACCACTGCTTGAAGAAAGTGTCTTCTAAAAACTGGCAGTAGGTTAATGAAGTTGTCTTTTGAGACCATCGTTTATATGAAAAAGTCCAACTAGCTCATCTTTAAGAATACCAGCCCACCTCCCTTTATGTCTTAGTGGAAGTCTTCCTTGCACTAGGTTGCAGTTCTGTAATGTGACAGCACTGAAGGAGAATGGGTTCCTGCGAGCTTCACATTTGATTCTTCTCAAAACTGTGACAGCTATTCTGTATTTTTTTTTCTCAACACATTTCATGCGACCCGGTTGACTGTTTGCAGCAAAATATTTGATGGTTCTTTGATCAGTCCCAATATCATTGTAATCCAAAGATTGCTGCATCCCTCAGAAATACTTTTTCCAATTTCTGACTTTTCAGGTAGTTGGGGTTCTTTTTTGGACCATTTTGCCACAGGAATAGAAACTCTCCAATAATTACGCACACCTTGATATAGACTGTTGACTTCCTTTGGCCACACTTTCCTTCATTACACAAATATACACCACATGATCAGTTTAAATATAATAAGCATTCAAATTTATTCAGCTTGGAGTAGGAAAATATAAATAAAAATTATGATATGGTCAAAATGTACACTTGCCCACAACAAATACTGTTAGGTTAACATTGTTTGAAATTCTAAATATCACTTTGATGCAGCTGAAACAGTATCTCCTTCAGACAAATGTCTAAATGGGAAAACAACAACATTATGTAAGGTGAGAACAGGATAAATTTTTTAGCTGAAGTCACAAGTAGTATCACATATATACATCTTCCTTAATTAAAGCCATTGTAATGAGGAACTGCTCCCCAGGTTTGGGCACCACATGGGCCTGCTGTAACACGTGTTAATGTATATTGTACTTGTACAGTCTATTTCCAAGACAGCAAAAACAATCGACTCCCAACACAATACACCAAGCCCTACATCCCAAGGTTGTTTTTGATGCTCAGTTGTTAACTAATGCTAGTAATTAGCAAATTAGCTTCATAATTTCCAGGGCAGGAGCCAATTTTAATTGAACAGATTTTTGTTTTAGAAAGAAAAAGAATAAAGCGCCCTTTCCTCCATTAGACTGCATTGACGGGGAGCACAAAAGCCCTATTGTTTCTGTGGTGCTTCTAGAGGCAGTGTGAAGAGCCAGGAGTGTTTGCACGGTAAATCTGCATCCGTGTGTGTTCATATACATGTGAGGGAGAGAAAGGGAAGGGAGCGAGTCTTAGCAGCAGGTTGTTTTGTTGTGGCCCCCACGGCCAGCAGATGCCTTGATGCTCCTGGGCATGGAGCACCTCTTCTCTGAGCTTCCTCTCCAATTGACTCATTTACCCACAAAGCAGACTGTTCGTTCCCTTCCCACATAATAGGCTAATTACTGTTTTAATGATTCCGTATATCCTTCTCTCCTCTGTAGTGCATTGTTTTAAGGCTGCTTTTGGATTTTGTGGTTATTCTAGGCAAGGAAATTGCTTCTATGTGAGTAACTGCGCATGATCCTGGAATAAATAGGCCTATAAATAACCAAAAATTATATAAACTATTCATTTACAATTCATTTACAATTCATAATTATTTGATGGAATTAACTGCTATGTTAGAAGACAAATCTCTGCAGGATTTCTCATTTGTAAGCTATTTAATTACAGTCAAAAACTATCACAGTATTAAATTGCCCCTGAAAGATTAAAAGACTGCTAAACTATTATCTCTCATGACAAGTTGTAGTTAAAAAAAATAAAAAATAATAATAACGATATTATAATGATTATTATTATCATGCAGCTATTATTATTATTATTATCATGCAGAAGTCATTCAATTCTGTAACCAGACTTTGTCTCTTCAGGTAGTCAGCCTTGTTTGGGCAGGCTTCAAAGTTCATCCAAGCTGTGGTGCGGGCCAAGCAAGTGAACTCTGGTCTGCCTGAAACCGTGTGTTGCTTCGTGCAGTTCACTTATTGTGGGAAAGCAACTGGACTCTGTGCAGTCCAATGAGCTACTTCCACACCAAATTCGCTCATCTTGATATGTGCAGTCATGTTGGAAAAGGAATGGGGCAACCCCAAGCTGTTCCCACAAAGTTGGGAGCATAAAGTTGTTCAGATGTCTTGGTATTCTGAAGCATTAAGAGTTGAACCTAAGAGACTGGGTTCACCTGAAAAAAGCCAGACACCATAATCCTCTCTGCACCAAACTTTACACTTGAGACAGTGCAATCAGGTAGTGTCGTTCCCCTAGCAACTGACAAAAACCAGATTCATCAATTTCATTCCTAGGCAGAGAGCCATGATTCATCTCTCCAGAAACCATGCCTCTGCTGTAGAGTCCAGTGAGCCCAGCTTTACACCACTGCACAGACACTTTGCATTGCACTTTATGATGTAAGGTTTGGATGCAGCTCTTCCTCCATGGAAACCCAATCCAAGAGGCTCTCTACTTACTGTTCTTCAACAGGCCACATGTAGTTTTGGAGGTGTGTAGCTATTGACTCGGCATAGAGTTGACTACTTCTGCAGACTATGCGCTTCGGCATCTGCTGACCCCACTGTGTTATTTTACTTTACCGACCACTTTGTGGTTGAGTTGCTGTTATTATAATACAACTAACAGCTGACTGTGGAATATTTAGTGGGGAAGAAATTTCATGATTGGCATCCTATAGCGGTACCATTGTGGAAATCACAAAGCTCCTGAGAGTGACCCTAATGTTAAAAAAATAAATGTGTAAAATAAAATAAATGTGTAGAAATAAAAATGTGTAAAAGCAGTCTGCATGCCTAGGTGTTCCATTTGATACACCTGCAGCCATGTAAGTGACTGGAACACAAGAATTGATTGATTTGGATGGGTGAGCTAACAGTTTATGCAATAGATTGCAGTTAGAAGTGCCTTAAAGCAGCGTGTTTCAACCCTGGTCCACAAGGCACACTGTGCTGCATGTTTTAGATGTTTCCCTGGTTCAGCACAGCGGATTTCAATTGATGGCTGATTAACAGCCTTTTACTGAACTGCGATCATCTGAATCAGGTGTGTTAAAGCAGGGTACTATATAAAACATGCAGGGCAGTGGGCCTTAAAGAAAAGTGTTAAAAAAAAGTGCCTTACTTTAGTAAGACCAAGAAACTTAAAGACATACCGAATATTAGTGTTAAGGGCGAAAAATTAATCATTGCTTCTGAAATGAAATATTTATGAATCCACCTAGATATAACCCTGGGGTTCAAAAAACATATAAAAAAAATAACTAATTCAGTCAAATATAACGTCTTCACTCTCAGACACAAAAGAAACAGCCTAACACTTGAAGCATCCTTGATGTTTTTCAATGCTATGGTTGTTTCCCACATCATTTATTGCATTTCTTCTTGGTCTCAGGCTAATGGGACCACACTGACATCACTCAGATCTCTCTATGACGAAGCCCTTAAGGTGTTAGACACGTCAAGGTAGAAAACACGTCATTATCACTATTGTAACATCCTTAGCAAATGCAATTTGCTAGGTTTTAATAGTTTAGTTCAATACCTAAATTTACGAATGATTTTTAAAATTGTTAATAATATTGCTCCCCCTTCATTAAAAAAATTAATTCAACTGTGTTCCAATCAAACAACCTGGATAACTAGGTCCATATCTGTTGTCCAAAAAAGATGTTCTACGTTTGCACAATCAGCTTTTTCATTTAAATCCATCAAACAATGGAATCAGCTCCCAGACAGTTTGAAGTTATGTGTAGATCTGCAAACATTTTCTCAAAACCTAAAAAAACACATCATTAATAATCAACTGTGTCAACATCAGTCCTAATGATGTGTATACTTTTTATTCCTTATTATCTACTGTTGATCTATTTGTACCTAGTCCTTTTAGTATTTACAAATGTAGACTAATTAACCTTTTTAGGTAATGTGTTTTGTATTGTATATGAACTGCGAAGTACCTATTTTAAATGAGTAGATAATTCCTTATTATCTACTGTTGATCTATTTGTACCTAGTATTTTTAGAATTTATCAATTTAGGCTACCTAACCTTTTTAGGTTATGTGTTTTGTAATTGTATGTGAACTCCAAAGTATGTATTTTAAATGAGAGAATGGTAATTTTCTGTATTGTGAATTGTTTTATTGTGCACACTTGCCCAGGGACTGCAGATGGAAAGTAGCTTTAGCTAAGTCTGGCTCAAAGCATCTCTTCTCATTGTGAGATTAATGTTTTTCTACATAGTCCCTGACAAATAACTAATAAACTAATAAACTAAACTATTAAAAAATACAGTCCAAAGCTTTGGGGACTTTTAATCCATATTTCAAGCAGAACCTGCTTCTGCTTTTCCAGAGATGATGAAGAGGAGCAGTTCCAAAATAAACCATTGATCCAAAAGTTGGAGTCATCTCCCCATATAAAGGTGCAAAAGACAATGTGATGACATCCAGAAGTAATTTTATCTGGACGCTGTTTAAATCCAATAATTAAATGTAACAAACATTTACAATAGAAGAAAAAAAAGTATGCTGCGTGTTCCTAAATAGAGGTAGCAGTTTTGAATCCAACAGAAAATAAAGAGAGAGTGCAGGATTATCCCCATTTATGCAGCAAATGACTAATCGAGGTAAATTATTCAATTTATTTACTGGAATAATAATAACTGCATCACTAATTTTAATAATTGGAGTCTTTACACTATCATCTTGAAACATTACACTGTTTTTGATCCTAAAAGGGAAAGGAAAGTAATCGTTAGAGGCCCTGTGATACCCAGCTGAGGGCAACTCAAACTATTTGTAAGACAAAGATCAAGTCATTTGCTTGCCAACAATCTGCCATCTATGTATGTATTTATGCAGAATTGTAAACTCCAAGCAATGTAACTGATCACTGTCTCACATGGATGTAAATGGCAACATAACAGGAATTACCAGCTCCTGAATTGGCTAGTTGATTTTAAATCTTAGAGGAGAATGCTTCACTGTGCAATTTTGCCATAAAGCAAGCTTTTAAAAATAAATTTTGAAGACGAAGATGCGTAATGACTTGTTGACTGCGAAGGACAAGCAGAAACAACCTTTATAGTCGAGTCAAAGTTGGAGTTTGTAGTGTTTTCAAGGGGAACGAGGCGTCGCTGCCCAGCTGTTGCTCAATAAGCCGTGGCCTCTGTCCATTAGGCCATAGGAGTTAATAAAACATGAGACAGGCCAGACCCAAGTGAAAAATGAAGGTCATTCAGTCACCAAGCAGACTGCATCCATCCACAACAGAACATTTCACACAGCCCACAGGTTTCTGAAGTCCAGCGTTCCGACACAAACTGTAATTTACACTGGCCCACTACAGTGGCTGAAACCCATAGGCTGAAATTATTATGAAGACAAAACATCTCCCAAAAGCTTTTAGACGTAAGATGCCATTTGACTAACACTCAGCTTTTCCACTTGACCCATTATCTTTTAACAGGTTGACCCTAACCACAAAGACAGACATTCACAATGTCATGGCTAGTGTAACATCCAGTCATGTTTTTGTTGTTCATAGAAAACCAACTAATCATCATTGCCCTCTCTCACTCACCATCATTCAAATGCCAAACAATTACACTGACAGAACTCTGGATCATTTCCTTGCCATCTTAGTCGTTCTCTTAATTGAGATAGTGCAAAATAAAAACCTTGGATAAACAAAATTCATTTGCCTTCATCTTAATAAACCATCAGTGTGATGGCATAACTTCTGCAGAAACCCACATGCAATTTATTGCATGCATGATAAGATAATGATTTGCAATGGTGTGGCATTCTGGCTTTACTGTCATGCCAGTAATGCCTGATGCAATACTGCGCTCACACTCTGCCTGCAGTGAGTGATCTATATGTAACTGCAGTGCTAAACTATTAACAGTTTACTTATGAAGTCCTGTATAATGAGTAATTTCAAGTTCCTGCAATAATCTGAATGTTCCTGAGGCATACTACTTTGGTCTTAGCAGGTGCAGTGCCTACTGAGAAAGCAAGTAACCAAGTGCAGAACATAGTGATTGTACTGTAGATTCATGGACTGATGATAGCATTTTCTGCTGGGGCTCCTCAGTGTAATGGACCAACTATAGATGGGTTTGTTTGCTCTTGAGTGAGGAGGTCCATGCAGTTCCTGCAGGGACTTAACATTAATTCCATTGATTGAGTCGACCATCTGCCCGCCATTAACCCCAGAACCCTCCTTCTCTTTACAGGCTGGACAATTTGCTTAATATGGCCTATGGCGTAAAGAGGTAATTAAAAACTTCACCCAATGCCAGATGTCCATGTTGACTCAATGGTTTTTCAACTTCCTTTTTTCTTTTCTTTTTTTAATTTAGTTTTCCTTGTGGTTGTTGCAGTCATTATAAGTTTGAATTTGTTCAAGATCGAAGGCATTTTTATTTCTTAAATTTGTTTGATTTTTTTTTTTTCTTTTGTCGGTTTGAATTGATTCCCTTACAACTTCCTCAGGTGTAACAAACAAAAAACTGTCAGTCTTTGTTTTCAGTGGTGATGAATTCTCTTTCTTTTGATTATGACAAGTGCTGGTGTTGTTTGGATTGTTTTGGGTTGTTTCTGTGTACTGAACGGATTTTGTTCTCTGGTGTAAGACTTATCATAGGTATGTGCTTTCATTATTTTTCTTTTACTTCTAGGGGATTCAGGTTCTCCTACCTTCTCATTTTACAGTAGCTCTAAAAGATACTCCCTCATTATAATAAGCTGCACATCTGCACTGTGTAAGACTTGACAAAATTGCACAACTATCTGTTATATCTTAGCAGTTTCTACAGAAGTTAGGAAATGATACATGAGATAAGGTTGGATGAACTTGGATCCCTGCTGGAAACAGGAAATGCTGTTTCACTGCAGACAGCTCAAGCTTTGCACTGCGCCGCTCTTCTCAATTTCCTTCTTTTCGGCTCCCATCTTTCATTTTGCTTTCCTACTACCAAAGGTGTTACATAACTCAGAGCAGCAGCTACTGTGGTGATAGATGTTTGATGTGCTGACAATGCCATCTTGCATGCTGCAAGCACATGGGACAGAAGTCAGTTGGAAGGCTCCAACAAAATGTTATATTGGTTTACCTAAAAATGTCAAAATTAGAAGTATTATTCAGTGAGTGTTATGAGCTGGGGTGGTTTAGGTTTAGCTTTAGGTTTAGGTTTAGCTTTAGCGGAGACAGAATAGATATCTGGTCAGCTATACTGTTGCTATGCAACCCCTGGTCTCTGTAACAGGTTCATGTTTTGTTCTGCTCAGATTGTTAAGTTTTTATACATGTTTTCACACACGCTCATGTAGGCACACTCCACATCCTGACAACAGTACCATTTGGCAATCTCCAAAGTGTCACTGACCTCAAGCTCCTTAGTCGGTGTTTAAATGTTTTACTTCAAGCAGATGTTGCAGAGAAGAATGCAGAGGTCTTTCTAGATTTAACATGCTTGAGTTAGGAGAAAATAAAAACAATTAAACCAGAAGGGAATCTTCCTAAATTAAAAGAAGTTGATTTATTTCAGTGATTCAATTTAAAAGGTAAAACTCATAGATAGTTCTTTATACACTTAGTAATATAATTAAATTACTTATTTTTATTAAATTTTAGGATTATGGCTTATGCTAATGAAAACAAAAATTATGTTTCTTACCCCCAGATTCCACATCCTCCGTTAGCGCTCCATTCCGCTCACGTCCGTTTACGTTGAACCAACGGAGCAACTCCATTGTTATGTTAATTGATGAGAGCTGTTCCACATTACTACTCCAAACGTCACCATCAACGGACCCACTCTCCGTCGTATTCCGTCAAATTATGGAACAAGTACCATATTTTCAATTGTAGCAAACAGGAAAAAGAACACCAACAACACCCGGTTTGTCAAAGTTTAATAGAGTAAATAGAGATTGTTAACCACATATTAATCTTTTTTTTTATATTCACAATAAGGTTAACTGTTTTTTTTTTATATTCAATACAAACCACTCTTTTTACACCAAATAAGGAAGCAGATTTGCTTTCAGTTTGAAATGTAATAATTCTTTCTAAATAGACTTGCATCCTGCTTATAATTACGATGCTAAATAAACAACGGCTAAACTTAAGTGCATTAGCTTTTTATGGTCTATATGTTGGTGGTACCTGTAAAAACACAATGTCTAATTATATATATAGATCAATCGGTTCATTTTATGTTTATATTATGCTTTATTCTGAAAGGCTTAAATTTTCGTAACTCGAACTGCTCGTGCATGCGCTCTTCGGGCTCCAAGGAACTTGGGGCTTGATGCAGTTACCGCGGATGTAGTAGGCGTTGCTTTTCACAGACTGACGGAGGCGGTCTGTAACAGAACGGGCACGTACTGGAGCGGAGCATGTGGAATCTGGGGGTTAGAAAAATAGAATATTGCAAAGACCAATGAAAATGATTTTTTAAAAAGAAATGTTATGTTATGACAACGTTCTTGCCTAGACATTCCAGATAAGACTGATGACTTGACTGTCGTCCAGCAGCAGTTTTTGCAAAGAAGCTGTCTGTTCACAGAGTGCTGTAACCAAGCATTTTGAGTGGAAGGAAAAAGTGTGGTAGAAAAAGGTACAAAAGTCAAAAGTTCCAATACCTGGTTTAATGACCATGGTATCACTGTGCCTGATTTGTCACCAAAGTGACCTGACCTAAGCCCTACAGAGAGTCCATGGAGTATTGCCAAGATGGGAGAAACCAGAGCCAACAATGTAGATGAGCTGGAGGCTACTATTAAAGCAACCAGCGGTTCCTTAGCACCACCACAGGCTGTTCAGCTCCATGGCATGCTTCATTAATGCAGTAATTCAAAAATGATCCTCAACCCAGTTTTGAGTGTGTATACTATAGATGAACATACTTTTTATTGGGCTGACATTTTGGTATTAAATCTTTTTTAAATCCTGTATTCAATTTTTTTTTTTGAGAAACTGAATTTTGGGTATAAACATGGTTTGTGAACATTGACAGAATTAAATACTTGAAATTTACCACTCTGTGTGAGAAATCCATAACATCTGCGTTTCACTTTTTGATTTGAATTACTAAAATTAATCAACTTTTTAAATGATGTTTATTTTATCAAGGCCAGAGGCAGACTCCGCATGTGTCATGCAGGAAGGTCGCAGTGATTGCCGACCATATATAGACACAGGAGAGAGAAGGCTTGAGGGTCCAAGTGGCATGCAGTACTATCGATCAGTGCCATGAGCTCTGAAATAGAAGAGAGAATACCCTGTAGGAGGGGGTGGAATACACTTTGTACCTTAATGTCACTGGGCTGTAAAGTGCTTCCATTTTCCATGTAGTTTGCTCCCCATTTTCCCCCTCCTTTTTTCTTTGAGAAGGCTGCCTTCTCTCAGACAGCTGCAGTAAAGCAGAAATCTCAATTAAAGTACTCCTAATAATGCCTATAGTAGTTTCTTGTAGGAAGCTGGAATAAGAAATGAACCTTTTTATTTCATTTACCTTTTATTTAAAAGTGGCGAGATTTCTTTTCTTCATCCCCCTTTTCCTTTTAGCGGAAAGGCAATTAAGTGAAGTCAACTGAGGAATGAAATCTCTTGCATCACAAGAAAAAGGGGAAGATTATGAGACGAATGAGAACAAATTTAGCAGGCTGGTGCATGATCTTTGATGAATTTCTAGCAATGGTTTATTTCAACAACTTCCTGCAATTTGATACAGAAAGAAGCCACTTGAGGACACAAAGAGAGAACGCTCATCTGCATCTCCTTCAGCATAAGTGCAGCTCAGCACAGAAAGCACTGCCGTCAGTCCTAACAGGGCGACTGTAAATCAGTTTTGGGCGGCTTTAGTGACAGCTCTGTACTCACACTACAAACCTGTACATTATAGTGTACGATACATGGCCTATACAGTATGTTCTAATTTATCTGATTTGGTGTGATCTGGTTTTGAGATTAGTGCGTATGCGTTTCACTGGGGAATTGGCTTTAGAGAAAAACAGAGCATCCAGTATAGCATCTAAGCTAAGAAAGTTTGAGGAGCAAAAAAATAAGATTTAGTGCCAGTTTATTGTGATTTTAAAGGGGTAGTTCAGAGTTTTTGTAGCAGTGTGCTGATAAGCAAGCCCTCAATATTTCTTAGAGGGCTTAGAGAGCTTCTTAATATTTCTCTAAAAGAATTAACTCTTTTGGCATCTTCATTTAGCAAAAATCCAGATTAGCAGATTCTGGAGACCGTGGCAGCTAGTCTGAAAGGGGCCAGAAAGTGGATTTCTACCACCTTAAAACTATTACAGTCTCAAAAACATCATACTGCTTTCTTCAAGGGCTTTTTTATGAACTTGTCATCGTGTTCACATTCTGTCATTAACAAAGAAGCCAATACAATTTACAAATGAAAGGTACATTTAAGCCCAAAATGATTCAAGATTAGGGTGATGGCAAATAGGCCTTCTAACCTCAAAGACTTTGAGCTCATCGCCAATGATAAATCATCCAAATACCAATAGAAACATACAAAAAGATAGTCAGCAATTAAAAGAAAGGTTTGATTCTTGTAATGTCGATAAAGACTTTCCACTGAATACTAAGAAAGGTATACATAAACTTTGATATACCTTCTTTATTAAAATGTTTAAATACACTTTTTTTTTAAATCTAATTCTCTTTTTAAATTGTATTTACTTTTCTGAGAGATACCTGCCTCGTTTCCTATCAGAAACAAACCTATTGGCTGAATAAAAATAATCTTGAATCTAAATCTGCCAGGGGTATGAATAGATTTGGGCATACCTGTAGGTAGGAGGATGTGCACCATCAATAATGTTCCTAAATATAGAAAGTACTGGAATCAGAACATTTTAAAGCATTTACAGTAACTGCCTTAAAGAAAAGTAGTAGTGGTATAAAATGGGGGGGGGGGGGGGGGGGGGGGGGATCCTTACTTTTCAATCAGGCAGTAACTCAGCATATACTTCACACAGGAAGATCATCTGTGGCAGTCTGCCTCCTCCCTTCATCTCCAGTGTAACTAACTACTGGCTTCTTTGTAAATAAAGCCCAGTTAAGATGTGTTTGCATGAACTGCTATGAGATTTTTGAGATTTAACATTTTTTAAATATTAGAGGTACACTTTAATCTTGGCCTTTCCCACACTAGCTGTTAACTTAAGCTAAGACCTACTAACCATAATGTACAATTTGGGGTCTTTTTGTCCAAACCATTACTTTGAGTATAATTGAAAAGTTCATTTATTAAACTTAAATTTATTAAACTTAAATTCAAATTCACTACAAACACAGTGATATATTTCTGTTTTTCTGAATTGTTGCTGGTTAAAAAGAGGCTTGAAATGTATCACTATGTGTGCAATGAATTTATATATATATATATATATATATATATATATACATATATATATATATATATATATTATATATATATATATATATATATATATATATATATATATGTGTGTGTGTGGTGTATATATCACTTTTTAAAATTGAAATGCTGAAATAAACTTTCCAGTTGTAATCTATTAAGATGTACTAATATAGAGAGTTTACTTCTGCCTAAATCCTTTTTAACAGAACCTCACTTCAAAAAGTCTGAACTATCTTTTATTGCAGATTATTTCTTTATGTCATAATTTCTTCTGTTAACATTTACCTTCAAATGGTCTTTCCCACCACTCTGCCTCCTCTCTTAGGTTTTCTCCCATCACCATTGATAGCATGACCAGCCTGGTGGGCATGAACATCCCCGGGCACACAGGCACTGGTTGGTGCATCTTTGTGTACAACCTGTCCCCGGACTCGGACGAGAGCGTGCTCTGGCAGCTGTTCGGCCCGTTCGGCGCAGTCAACAACGTCAAGGTGATCCGTGACTTCAACACCAACAAGTGCAAAGGCTTTGGCTTCGTCACGATGACGAATTACGACGAGGCGGCCATGGCCATCGCCAGCCTCAACGGCTACAGGTTGGGTGACCGCGTCTTGCAAGTCTCCTTCAAGACTAACAAGACACACAAGTCCTGAACTCTCGACAGGTAGAAGCAGATGTCCCGCGCCTCTGTCTGCTCCAAATTTGCCCCCCCGCCGATCCCCCCGACGTCCACTTGTCCCTTAGGTCCCTTCAACCACCACCACCACCACCATCTTACTACAGCCATCCAACACAGCAGAATCAAACTCCGGAACAGAAAGCAGCCAACAAACCATCTAACAAATTGAACTATAAATGGCTTATATTATAACTTTGGACCTATAAGCCAATGTTGCCTGAGTATTACAAAAATTAAATGATGAAAATGTTGACAAGTTTTTTCGAAGCTCCTGTGATAATGCAGGCTTCTCCTTATTGTATATTCTTTTTGTTTGTTGTGGTTGTTGGATATTTTTTCTCTTCTGTGTAAACAGTAGCAAATCCCCAGATTTCAGAGAAGAGAACGTCCTTTTTAAGACCAGAGCCTTTTCTCTGTCTTTGATTCAGGATTAAATTTTCTTTTGTAAATCCGGATCCACTGTCGTTAGTATTATACACCTCCCTTATCAGTGAAAGGGAGGGGGCTCTTTTTTAAATTGGTGAAACCATTCATTCATTTGTAGCGTGTATTTAAAAACGTCCCCTTATTGATTATAGATGGGATTCTATGATCCCTGTAACTCAGATGTAGAAAAAAACAATTTCTAACATTGTTTTTGTTTTGTATCGCAAACAAAACATAATGTCTTTCCTCACTGGGATTCAGGGAGATGGGGTGAGGGAGGGGATGGGTTAGCTTTCCTGATGACATGTTCAGTGATTTAAGATAATAAAAAAAAAAAATAACACTGTTGCCAAAGAGAAGATCTCTTTGCTTGGAAAAAATGAGTTTAGAAAAATATGAAAATAAATAGAAAGAAAATCTATTTTTATAAATGATAATTAAAATAATAATTATTGAAGAATTTTTACAAGAATCTGGATTTGAAAAAAAAAAGAGAAAAATATTTTGACTGGCTAACTGGGGGGGCCGGGGTGGGCGGGAGGGGGCACCACCTTGTCTTGTCGTTCTGCCGTGGTACTTTATAGGATCACAGGTTGTTGTTTTTCGGTGAAGCCAAGTCGGTCGGGATTTTGTAGAAAGGAAGATTTTGTGAAAAAGAGGATGCAAACCCAGGTAGGTGATTTTGGTAATTTTTTCACATGTGTACTAGTGCATAATTATTCAACAGCGATACCCAAAAGGGATGGGAAAGGGGTCTTTCCAAGGCCTAAAAAAACCTTATAGTCCAGAGCCCAAAGCAAGAAGACCCTTTTGTCACTTGTTTTCTTGTTTTTCGTCACGAGTCAATATGAGATATCAGTACATAGATATATACACATCTATCCATTTAAAGAGCGTACTATACATTATCTATATCATTTTCTTTGCTCTGCGTTTGTGAACTTAACATTTGAAGAGAACTTCCTTTTAGCGATCAACCGTAGGTGCTATACTACATTATTCACATATCTTAAATATCCAACTTTGTTGTTCTATTTGTTGTTTAAAGAAAAAAATACTTTGATGTTGGCATCAAATTGAGCTGCTGTTCTTTGTTTAATATTTGTTTAATGTCGGCCCACAAATCTGGTGAGACCATTTCTATGCGGAAATTCAACTAACTTGGGGCCTTGTAAGAATCACTGAACAAATTTGTACATTTTTTTTTTTATGTTTGTTTGTTTTGTTTGGCTTGCTGACTTTTAGGTTTCTCGCTGAGCTTGATACGTTTGTCAAAACTTAATGATGATTAGCTAGTTCTGTTAGTCTAGATATTTTCCTTAAAAAGGATCTATGACAACTGTGTCTTTATTTGCTGTGTACAAATAGATGATATATATAAATATATATACAGTCTACATTTGTTTTACAATATCTACTGTACTTATCTGAGTTGTCACTGTTCTTTCGTTTGAGCTTGTCTTTTTCATATGACAGTTTATTATGAAGTGGTGGTTCAGTTATTTAGAAAACAATCGTGAGGAAACTGTTCAATTGTTGTCATGTTGCTTGTGGAGAAAAAAAAATTGGATTAACTTTTAAGTTAACTACTGCGGCAAAAGAAACCGAACAAAATCGTAAAGAATATAAGTGTATTTGTTTATTTACTTATCTATTTTTAAACTATTTATTTGTCCTATTTATTTGTATTTATTCTATATTTATTAACTGCTTAATTTATCTGTGTATTTATGTATTTATTTGTTTCATTGTCTGTGTATTTGCGTGGTTCTGGTACAGGGAGGGGGGCGTTTCTGAGCAAAAGGGAACAAAGCGACTAGTGGAGAGGCTCTTCCAGTAGTCCACTGCACTGAGAGAACTTTTAGTACATTTGTGCTTTGTACCAATATATCAAAATTACAATATAAAAAAACCTAAAAGTCAAGAAAACTGAAAAAAATGTCTGGAGGGTTGGGGGACGCTCTTCCCTTATTACTAGAAACAGTTACTCGCTATGCATAACCTAGTTAATAGTTAAATTTGCTATTGCTTTTTTCCTTGTCTTGTTAAAAATGAAATCTCTAGATCTTTTTCAATAAAGTTTAGTCTTATTAGAATGTTATAAACAGTTGTTCTGGTTCAATATAACCTGTGATAAGTTTGTGTAGTTCTAAAAAAGCCACTCCGTCCACACCCTCCCTCCACTTACTACCGCTTTGTGATTAAACCTTATGCAAAAATGTGGGTCTGAAAGCATAGTTTTCAGTTTTCAGTAAAAAAAAGAACAAAAAAAACATTTTTATTCAAACTACAGCTCTTAGAGACTTGGGCAGATTTGCATTTTTTCAAATTGTTATTTGAGGGTCATTCATTGCACTGGACTAAACAGATCACACAAGAGTCAAAACTTATTTTTAAGAATATTCATCATGTTTTCAAATTACACCAACAAATCTTTTAAAAAGTTGTTACCATTGCGCACAAACTGCTGTTTGCAGCAGTTGTTGCTATATTTGAGAAATACTCTGGAGGTTTAAAACGGGATTGTGCTGAGTCTATATTTTATATACTCTAATATGATATATATTATATATTTTGAAAGGTAAAAGGTAAGGGAAAGGTTCCAGAAGTATAAATATAAGGAATTGGATTTTTTTTTTTTCTGTTTGTTGTTGAGGCTTGAAAACATGAAGGAAGTGTGTCGGGGAGCATTTGAAACGTTCACACGCGTAGCTACATCCTTCTCTCCCATCTGGAGAAACCGGGTCATCTCGATATCATCATCCCCATTTTTCGATCACGTCTAAACAGCAACAGACCAACCAGTTCCCTTCATGCTCCCCACCGCCGTCTGGAGCCTGAAATATGCAACGACCCCAGTAGAATGTTCTGATGTATGGATTTCGTACTCTGTGTGACTTTTTCAACTCTTAGGATGCGTGCTTGTGTTCCTGCCTAAAACCCACGGTGTGCACGTTTGTGTGGGCGCACATCTGTGCTCGTTTGTACACGTGTTCCTTTACGTCGAAGTGAGCGTGTTTGCCCGCATACTGGAGTAGTTTTTCGTGTGAAGTGGAAACCCTTTAAATGTATTCGTTCAGTGCACACCCTTGAATGCGTGTGTGCAAGTATGTGATGGAGATGTCAAAGGGTGATTGTTTAGAGTGTGTGTGTGTGTTTGAAACATGGGGCCGCGTCACCTCGCTCTATGCCCGACCCCTATGGCTCACATCATCCCCCCGTAGCGCCTTATAGTGGCAGCCTGCCAATAGGAACAACGCAGCCAGTAGTGGAGGAGGGAAGGTGAACAGAGGAACTAGGCTCTTCTTGTCAGTTTTAATTTTCCTCCTGAGACGTGTTTATTTACTATCTGAAAAATCTATAAACAAAATCTTTAAAGACAAAAAAGATGAAAAAATGTTCACAGGGCCCCATGACTGTGGCTCTCTCTACTCTCTCCTGCTTATGTTATTACTTAACACTTATCAATGATGATTATTATGATTATTATTGCTATTATTCTTAGTATTCTTATTATTAATCCAATTACTGCGATGAATGACTTCATGTTATCCTTGCTAGTTTAGGTCATTTCTGAAACTGGAAACAAAATAAAAATCTTGCTGTAAATGTTTGTTTTTTCTTTTTCATAAAACTGTTGTGTTTAAATTATTTGTACTTTTGAATGTTGGGACAATAAAATGAGGTGTTAAAAACTGGGAGGTTGCTTGTCATTCAGAATTAAACTTTTAAATACTTCAACCTTTACATAATGGAAACTAAATTTACATAAGGGCTTTACAACCTTAAGAAAACAGGAAATTGTGATAATTTTGTTAAATATTGCAATAACCATTTTGGTTGTGATTAACCCACGTTTCCTCATTTTCCTTATTGTTTCTCATCATCATGTTGTCCTCATCACTCTTGTGTGAGCTTTTGCGTTTTATTCTCTAAGATGTAGATCAAGTCTGGTAATCAAGGGCAGCAAAAATCTCTGCACCTGGTGAAATATATAAGTATTCAGAATCTGCATGCATTGCCCTCAAAATAAAAATTCTGTAACAAATATTGCATCCATGCAGTCTGCTGTCATTATGATATTGCATGAATATAGTGCAGTTCTAATTTACATTGTCGCACGAGAATTGTGAATTCTTTGCTTATGATCATTTCTTATCCTAGCTTAACTAAAAGATGAAAATCAGTTTGAAGAAACATTCTTCTAAGAATTTGTAAGGAGAAGAATGTTTACATACATTCACCCTTGGCGTGTATTTTTCAATTTTGAGATTGGAATGATCACAACCTACAATTTTGTCTAATTTAAGAATAATAATTGGGTGCAAAAGCTTGCAATTATCGTAAATTTTCTGTAATCCATACAAGCCATGTGCATAAATATTTATTTTTGGTTAGATGTTCCAAATCAGGTTTCATCTCAAGCCAGGTAGAATTGGTGTAATTTGTTTATACTGGTTGGGTTTTTCCCCAGCTTTTAAGCATATTCCACAAATAATCAGTGGGATTAAGCTCAGGTCTTAAATGAGTGTGGGATTATTGTCTTGTTTGAATGCCTAATTGTGGCCATGTTTCACCCTTCTGACCAAAACTGTCATCCTCAGGTGAAAGGAAATTATGTAAGACGTTCAGAATTAGCCCAAAATCATAAACTAGGAGATGCAAAAGCACCAGTGCCACTGTCCAGAATGAAGCCGAGTTCAACTGTCAACTCCAAAATTGCTCCAAAATTGACACCTCAAAACAGGAATCTCAAACTACAGTCCTCAAGGCCGTGTTTCCTGCAACTTTTACATGTGTCCCCCAATGATGGAAGTTTGAGACCTCTGCTTTAAACTATAGTTGTTCACCTGTCCATGTGAACAGGCTAAAGATAGAACTGTTTGTCCACAAAGAGAAGAAATGTTTTAAGAGTAAAATGCAAGGCATTTAAACCTTAGAAAACTATACCAACTGTCAAGCATGGTGGTGGTAGCATCATGTTAGGGGTTTGTTTTGTTTCCACTGGTACTGGTGCAGTGCACTAAGAGGCTGGGTAAATGGAGAAGCAGCACTACCTACAGATTATCCAACTTCGCTTTAAATTAACACCTGGATGTTTAAAACTTGGAAACAACTGGGTGTTCCAAAAGGACAATGATCCCACACTCACATGAACTGATTTTTGGAACGGAGAATTTAGATTATTGCTAGGCTTTCAGAAGGGCCCTTACCTTGATCCTGTTGCATATTGACAGACTATGCTTAAGAGACAGTTCTGTTCCAGAAGACCAACCATTTCTCTGGCACTTCTGATTGGAATAGTGGTTTAATACCAAATACTGAGCACAACAAATAAATCAGCAATCAAGTTTTACTGGGAGTATGACGACGGCAACAAAAGCATGTAGTTTCTCTGCAACTTGCTACGAGACCTTCAACCAAATATCAGTGGATGTGTAAGTATAAATTTGAGCCTGGTTGTATAATTTTACCTCTGTGTATTAGAGAAAATCCAAGATTAGTTTGACAATGATGAGTGTATGTAAACTTCTGACTGGAGAAATGTTAAACATAAAGCTAAGATTTGTCCTTTTAACTGACCAAAAACCTTTTTAATCAAAAGCAATTACACTAAGGGCTCGGTTCAAAGGTTAAAAGCTATTCTGGTATTTACAAATATCTTTTTTATCGTTAATAAGAAGATATTAAAGTTGCTGCCCTGATACATTTACCCATTTTTGTCTCTCAAGGTTTGAAATTAGTTTTACCACACACCAACAGTGCACCATTAAATCACACGTTTAATGTGTGTTGAGTGTGACCTTTAAGCTACTGAGACGGTCATGATTGTGAGGTAGTAACAGTGCAGACATAAAACGCACCGCTGATCTCACTGTGCCCCTCTGAGGAGAAGCTGGAGGACAAAAGGGAGAAATAAATTCAGCTAAGCTACATCCCTGAGATAACACTGCCCCCTGTATTTCTACCTTTGTGCCACCGTGCTCTTTATCCCTAATTAAAAAAGACGGTAAGAAGAAGTTTTGAGAGCCATTATAGAGAAAGTTCAACGAATAAGTTTTGCAAGAAACACAAGTTATTTAAAAGGTTTTACTGACTCTTCTGGCAATGACTATTGAGCGCAACAAACAGAGCAATCAACCAAAATCCCACAAACAGCAGCTGCATCATTTAAGATTAGCATGTAGTTCTGCCTAATCCTCCAATTATTCTCTGTATAACTATAATGCAAAATAATAAACTGAAACTGTAAATGTACTGCGGCGTCATCCATTTATGGGAAATAAAGATAACGATCAGTCTTATTTGGGTAGGGAGATTGTCATTGGAGGGACAGCAGAGAGAAAAACTCCAACAACTTCTAATAAATAAATATTAATGTCTGTTTATGAAATGAAGAAAATATTGGACATCAACAAAAAGCTGAGATATGAATTAGAGCAGAAGGCAGAGGAGGATGATAATAAAAGAGACAATTTAACCGTAGTGTAATGATACATAGTTCACTGTCGGACTAATAATAGGTGGATCTACATAAATTGAAATATCATCAAAAAGTGGATTTAATATTAACAGCCAATGAAAACCCAAAATTTGGTTTCTCACAATATTAGAGTATTGAAGATCATTAATAGAGATCATTCAAAAAGGAAGCAAATGTTTTAATGCTTAAATATGTAGTGACAAAATCATGGGCCTGCTGACTGCTGACTTGGTAATTGTCTTCAGGCAGTCACTGACACCCTTCACAAGAACGTTAAGGTACAAAGGGTCATCGCTCAAGCTAGCTGTTTACAGAGAGCTCTATCCAAGCGTCTGAATGGAAAGTTGAGTGGAAGGAAAAAGTCAGAGATCGCCACAGCCTTGGGTCACCAATTTGGCAGAGATTCATAATGTTTGGTCTTCAGCTGGACTCAGTGCTTTAAGAGGCACCAAACAACATATTCAGGACATGGGCTACAACTGTTACATATTTTGAGATGCACCTGTATTTAGGATTTTATTTATTAAAACATTACAGATACCACAGCCTATTTTTTTCTTCAAATTCCTTATATGTTCCAACTCTTTTTCTGAACTGAGGACTTAGGAGATTAAAATGCTATGTTAGATTGGAAGAAGAAAACTCAAAATTTCAGATGAGGCAAAAGAAAGCAAAGTTGTTCAGATGTTGTTTGTGGATAAATTGAAATGTAAAGGGTATACCCTTCTATCACCAAGATTGACTTACACCCTGGCAAAGAGGAACAACATTTCCAGTTTGTACACATTCTGCTTTGTTACTTATTTATACAAAAAAACCCACTGGTCCACAAATTAAATTGTCCTTATCCTTTGTTGTGATTCCTGCTTTAGCTTAATGTTGCTTTGCACAGTGCATTTTATAAAAGCGCAGGTAATGTACAACACAAGAAAGGCAATGTGGCAATGTCAATGTTAACAATGGACAAATTGGTTCTTTTTGATCAAGAGAGACCTGGGCTTTTCAGTGAGTTTCATGAGCTGTTTATATAACTGCTGTCTTCCTATCCTGGTGTGTGTATGTAATGCTCATGTTCATTCTGTATTTTCTTTTGTATCATTTTGACCTTTTCTCTGATCATAAACAACACAGACAGAACAATGTGGTTACAGAACAGGCAAATATCATCTGGTTTGTCTCTGTTCTCACAAGATGATTTTAAACAGGTTTAGCATCTTTGGTGACCTCATCCGAACTGTACTGCTGTGTTAAATGACCGTTGCATAACTCCAGAGCTTTTCTTGTACTGTCTATAAAAAAAGCTGCAAAGTCTGAATTTAAAAGCTAAACCCATTTGTTACCCTTGGAGTGCCTCCTCACCTGAGCCAGTAAGAGTATGCATGCCTTGTCTAAAAACTACACTGATTTTCTTATATATGGATTTGTGGTAAGAATATCCCGGTTTTAAGTTGGATTCCCATTTAGACAGATGCAGATTCACAGCCAATCCTGAGTTCATATTCCATCTGGCTGCTTTGGATATAAAATGTAGTGAACGCTGCAGAGATACTATTAATTTTCACTTTTGAAGTTCTGTATCTCAGTAAAATGATTGAACACACAGTACTGTAAAATCACATTTCTGACTACATTCTTTCTCTATATAAAATGCATATACATGCATAGAATGGAGTGAATAACATTGTATTGGTATATTAGTTAGCACCACAACAATTAGCAAATCCCACTGGTTTTGCTTCCCCCAACAAGAACAGGCCGAACTCAGCTCTGATCTTATTCCAAACTCTGAAATCTGGCCTTCAGGGCAAGTCGAATCCAACACAAGTCTGAGTTGAAAGGAAGAGCTTGGCCTTCCGAAACTGTAGAGACCCAGGCAGGATACTGATGATCAGTGCCTTAAAGCTATTGGGAATTGATCTGATTCATTCAAATGCAATTGAGTCATATATTTAAATCAAGTTTACAAAGGTTTTAAGAGGTAACCCAGGTCAGAAAGATCAATGACAAACCTGCGTCAGCCTACAGGGAACAACAAATGGGGGATTGTACAGTTTAATGCATGGAAGATCCCATGTCCCTTCTTGAATTGATGAGTTTGAAAATACCACAAATGCTACAGTAATAAAAGCAAGAGTAGCCGAGCAGTGGCATGCAGGGGTACACCAATGATTGTTAGCATGTTTTCCGTGGAGCAGGTCCATATGAAATGTTAACTGAGGAAATTCTCAGTTAAAGGCAAAACAAAGTCTTACCTTTAAGAAAACACTGCTTGTGATTTCATGCTTTGATGAAGCCAAATTCAAAAGTTTCTCAGTGCTTTTATTCCATATCACCTTCTCATCTATGTTTCTCTTTTAGCCTTATTTTTACCTTTTATGTATTGCGGATCCCAGAAGAAAGTACGACCAAGACTCTCAATCAAAAAACTGAAAATTGTATTACAGCTTTGTAAACTGAGCAAAATGAAAACTATTTATTACAGAAGAATTTGAAATGAACAAAAAGAGTGACCATAGTTGCAAGAAACATGGCTAATTAAAGATCAGCACTCGCACTGCATGCTTGGAAATACTGAGGAAACCCTTGAGGAAGTTCTGTGAATGGCCCGTGTTTGTTATTGTCGGGCATATATTTGGAATTAAGTATTAAGTAAAACACAAGCCTTAAATGAAAGAAATTTCTTGCATGCCTATAAATCTATTAGTCTTAATCACACCTGGTTCCAGAAAGATGGGTGTGTGCTGGCGAAGTTGTTAACAATATTGCTTCTCAGCCAGGAGACCCTGGCAAGGCCTGAACCTTTCTGTACAGAGTTTGTGTGTAGTTCCCATGTAGGTGTGGATTCACTCTGAGTACACTGGTTTCCTCTCATATAATCCATACAAACGTGCCTGCTACGTTGAATTAAAATACTAAATTGCACATGGGAATGTGGGCACTTCAGGTCCCTTATTATCCACTGAACATTGCCTGAACACTATAGCCTGGCTGAGTATTGCTGCTGGCCATCTCAATCCCTTAATGATCACTGTGAAGCCATCTTCTGGTGGTTACTTCCAGCACGATCATTCACCAAACTGGTGTCTTCAACATGACAATGAGTTCACTGTACTCCAATGGCCTTCACATTCACAGCATCTTAAAATCGAACACCATTGGAATGATGTGAAATGAGAGATTGACATCATGTGTACCCCACCTTACTTCCATTGGCCACCTTATAAAGGCAACCATCCTCCCATGATTAAATTAAAAACAAGAGTTAATTTCAAGTTAGCTCCCATTTTCATCTTTCCCAGTCTAACAACCTGCAAAATAACTTGACAAGATTCAGTGAATAACAAGAGAGCAAATTTAGATTTATTCCAACTTGTTCCTATGCTTAATCATTTTACTCCTTAAATGCCATCCACAACTTTTCACAATGGTTTGTGGGAATTTTGGCCCATTCTTCCTGGCAGAGCTGGTGTAACTGAGTCAGGTTTGTAATCTGCTTGCTCACACATCTTTTCAGTTCTAACCACAAATTGGAACGAAAAGATCAGGTCCCTGATTTTATCTGCACATTATAATCTGGCTTTTTATGTTCATGAGTGGCCTCCAACCCCATATTGTTACAGAACTTTTTTACCTGTGGAAAATGACACTCCCCTACCTGCATCAGCCAGCCTCTTCACAAAGTCTTTTGGTTTTGCTGCTGGGCTCATTCGCACGTTTTACATCAAAACACATTAATCTCTGGCATACAGAACCCTTTTCCTTCCTAGCTGGACAATCCCGTGCTGTTTATATGCTCCCTTTGAACTCACAATCTGAAGTTAGAGATCTGACTGGAAGAGTTGGAGCTCATCAAGAAACCTCTAGTTTAATTCAATTCAATTCAGTTTATGTATATAGCGCCAATTCACAACACATGTTGTCTCAAGGCACTTCACAAAAGTCAGGTACATACATTCCAATTAATCCCAACCATTGAACAGTGTGGTCAGATTCAGTTATTTATTCAAATTGGATAAAAAGTTTTCTATCTAAGGAAACCCAGCAGATTGCATCGAGTCAGAGATTTGTAGCAGTACCTCCTCCCGGATGAGCATGTAGAGACAGTGGACAGTCACTGGGGTTGACTTTGCAGCAATCCCTCATACTGAGCATGCTTGTAGCGACAGTGGAGAGGAAAACTCCCTTTTAACAGGAAGAAACCTCCAGCAGAACCAGGCTCAGTGTGAGCGGCCATCTGCCACGACCGACTGGGGGTTAGAGAGAACAGAGCAGAGACACAAAGAGAACAAAGAAGGACTGATCCAGGAGTCCTTTCTATGGGAAGGAAAAGTAAATGTTAATGCTCCTTTAGTCTTTTCAACTAGAAAGAGAGAACAGATAAACTCTGAGCCAGTTTTCAAGGTTAGAGTCTGAAAGAGAGCACATAGAGTTAGTCACAGCAAAAGCTCAGTCAATTGCCATGTCTAGGAAAGAGAAAGGGTTAAACACTGAAAGACAGGGCCATGTGGATCATCGGTAGAGGGTGAGCATTAAGTTGTTGCCAGCAGAAGCTCGGACGATGCCCCTCTCCAGAAAGGTGCCACAGGTAGACACAGAGTCAGGCCAGGTGTAGCTTCTAGGAAGAGAAAAGAGAGATAACAAAGTTAAAAGCTGAAATAACAGCAAATAATGCAAAATTGTAGAGTAATGTGAGAATGTAGCGAAGAGGGTGAGAGTGGTCATTATGTCCTCCAGCAGCCTAAGCCTATAGCAGCATAACTACAGAGATAGCTCAGGATAACTCAAGCCACTCTAACGATAAGCTTTATCAAAAAGGAAAGTTTTAAGCCTAGCCTTAAAAGTAGACAGGGTGTCTGCCTCACGGACTAAAACTGGGAGCTGATTCCACAGGAGAGGAGCCTGATAACTAAAGGATCTGCCTCCCATTCTACTTCTAGAGATTCTAGGAACCATCAGTAAACCTGCAGTCTGAGAACAAAGTGCTCTGTTAGGAACGTATGGAACAGATCGGAGTTGACTCATTTATAGTAACATAATTCTCTTGCTGCAGCCAGGTTTCTGTGAGACAAAATAAATCAATCTGATTGTCACAAATCAGGTCATTAACTAGCCAAGTCTTTGAAAAGAGAGATCTAATGTTCAATAGGCCACATGTAATTGTTTTATTTTTCTTCTTAGTCTGAGTTGTGTTTATTTCTTATTAGATTTTCCTGATTTTCTCGTTTTAGATTATTTTTTAATCTATTCAAATTTGGCCGTGGGCGAGACACTGTCTTAATAGGGTAATGGGTGGGTAGCAGTACAGAAGCTGCAGAGAGGAGTGTTAAACTACGACCCTGCTTCCTGGTCTGAACCCTGGGTTGTCAGAGTTTTGGAGAACTAATAAATTTGGCCAGATTCCTAGAAAGAAGAGCTGCTCCATTCAAAGTGGGATGGATGCCGTCTCTCCGGATCAGACCAGGTTTTCCCCAAAAGGTTCGCCAGTTATCAATGTAACCCACATTGTTTTCTGGACACCACCTAGACAGCCAGCGGTTGAATGACAGCATGCAGCTAAACATGTCGTCACTGGTTAAATCGGGGAGGGGACCAGAGAAAATTACGGAGTCCGACATTGTTTTGGCAAACCTACACACCGAAGCAACACTAACTTTGGTGACCTCCGATTGACGTAACCGGGTGTCATTACCGCCAGCGTGAATAACAATCTTACTGTATTTACGCTTATCCTTAGCCAGCAGTTTCAAGTAGGATTTGATGTCACCCGTTCTGGCCCCTGGCAGACATTTGACTATGGTCGCTGGTGTCTCTAGTGCCATGTTTCTGACTATGGAGCTGGCAATTACCAGAGTTGGCTTCTCAGCGGGTGTGTCGCTGAGCGGGGAAAATCTGTTAGAAACGCAGACGGGTTGGTGGTGACCTGTGGGCTGGGATCTAGGACTATGCTTTCTACGTACCGTCACCCAGCCGGCCTGAGATCCCGGCTGCACGGGCTCTGCTGGAGGACTGCTACGGGGAGCTACCCTCGGTGGCTCCGCGCTGGCTAAGGGGCCTCAGCTATCTGCTGGTTTTTCAACAGCACGGAGCCGGGCCTCCAATTCCGACACCCTCGCCTCCAAAGCTACAAAAATTCTACATTTATTACACGTACCATTATCACTAAAGGAGGCAAAGGAGCATCTGACAGAGAGAGCAGGAGAGAGGAGGAGACTCAGATAGAGAAACAGCAGAACGGGTAGCCATGGTGGAGCTAACGCTAAGCTAGCGACCCCTTACCACTAGAACCACTAGAAAACCGTGTAAAAGACGGAGAGTCCCCAAACGTTAAATACAGCAACAGAAAGAATGTGTTTTAACGTGCTTATGTATTAGAACAAGTAAGAGATATCACAGTAGAGAGAAATCAGATCAAACAAGAGAGCCTTCACACACCAAACAATCCATCGAGTGCAAACAGGAAGTGATGAATACGCCTTACCACGCCTGTCCAGCAGAGGTAGCTCAGTGTACTATCCCTCAATGGCAGCCATACATATCGGATGTAGTTAAGGTGTCTAATATAAACTATTTATTAGCATGTTGATGGTTTGGATGTCATTAAATTAGTGGCACATGCAGTGAAGCAAAATATCCATTTGTGAACATGCCTTTTGTGTAAAAATGTCCTCTCCTTTATTATTCTGGCATTTAGCAAATAAAAATTATTTTAGTATTCCTCACTGACCTAAAACAGAAAAACATTTAGTCTGATTTAATGTCAGACTAAACTTAAGGGAATTGTGTCTATTTTTACAGTGTATGCAATCATTTGGTTTCAACAGTTTTTCTTTTCAGAGTAAATAATGTTTAGTGAGATGCACGTAGCTTTATAGGTTTAAAATCAAAATCCCTTTTGGTCACAGCAGTTGAGAAAAATATCATGGTTGTTAGATTGTGATGTGTTTAGACGCTCACTTTTTATGTCTTATTAAAAACATAACGATCTGCAACTCGAATCTGTTCATCCTTTTGAAATTATTTACCAAGTTAAAAAGGCATACTTACTTCAAGGCACAACTGTTGCAAATTTGAATTTCAGATTAATTTCAGTAAGGAAGCCAACACTTTTTTTTCTACTTTGAATGGGGTAAAAAAAAAAAGGCTTCATGAGTGAAAATATCTGATGAAAACAAGAGGTTTAAATTGCAAAGGAAGTGAAAGTGCTCTCATTCCAGGGAGTTGTTGGGTTTAATATGGCTCAATTCTCACCATATTCTGTCACCAGGTGCAACCATATGAAACTGCCTCTCAGTTTCTATATAAACCCACTTTTCGTCTGCCTGGGTGAGAGCTGATCACGCTTACTGCATGGTGTGAATGTCAGCATCCTGCCGAGCTGTGATTTAGAAGTCTGCGCTGCCAAATGACAAGCATGAGCCTCGCGGTCGGAAGCATATTATTTTATAAGGAGCTTCTTGTCTTTGACAAATCATCCGTAGTCAAATCGTTGCGGTGGGGGGGCTGTTGTTGCCCTCTAGCTCTCCTTGGATCACACTCCTGACATTAATGGGATACCTTTTTTCACCCCTTTGTCCGCTTTATTGATTTCACACTGTCTAATCAAAAGAGACACAGCTACTCCGTGAGTTATTTATTAACTGAGTTGCTCTCAGATGAATGTGGCCCTTTCAATTTTCTGCTTTGGCATTCAGATAATGATCAGACGCAATGGGCTGTTTGTTTAATCATAAAGTTCATTTGGTATTTTGCAGCATGTCCATCATGTTAGTGCTCGAAAACATCTGTGTCATCTCCATTTGATAGCTGCACCTGACATTGCTATTTGGAGATTTTAGAACCCTTCAGAAATGTTGATGTTTGTACATAAATAAAGTCATCTTCTCACCTCCTCCTTTTAAACTTTTTCATGTTGTCATGTCATAAAAACAAATTTTAACTGGAACTTTAAGTGACTGAACAACATAACGTTGCAAAAAGCTGTGAAGTGGAAGGACCTTGTTACTTATTTTACAAATTCTGAAAGCTATGGCATACCCCGTATACTCTGACACCATTAAAATCAATTATGAAATTGACTACTTGGTAAACAGAAACCACCTGTATGTGATTTATTCTCAGAATGAATCCAGCTGTTTTGTGAGGGCCTCAGGGGCTTGCCAGAAAACATTGGTGAACATACAGCATCATGAGGACCAAGGAACAGATCAGACAAGTCAGGGACATAAAGCAGGAGTAGGTTTTAAAACAATACAAAATGTTTCTATATCTCCCAGAGCACTGTTCCGTCCATTAAACAGAAACTGGAACTGAGTATGGCACAACTAGAAACTTTCCGAAAAATGCCCTCTGGCTAAACTTACAGGCTGGAAAGAAGAACATGATTCACTGAATGAAGATCAAGCCTGTTTTAACCAAAAAGCATCATACAGACACCACACCTACAGTTTAGTACGTGAGAATCATTTTTTGTACACAAGCTTCATTTTTCTAATGTCATTTTCTATCTGCTGAGCCTGCTGTTACAGAAGCGCATTGCATTTACCAAAGAAATCTTTTCTCATAATTACAAGATCGGGATCTCGTAGTTATTAGAAAAGATCTCATAATTACAACATTGCAGCTTCCCATTCGGGAAACAGTTAAAGGGTAATTCCACCTCATTTTTCATTATCTTGAGGATCTTAAATCTTCTCAAACTCAAAAACTACAGTATGTAGACACTTCAACCATGGACTAGATTGTTCTACACTAATAGCTGAATCTTATAAACACAATTTGAGTTTTGTGAAAGCTTTTTAATTTGTGAAAGTTCCATAAAAGGCCATATTAGTGCTTTTTTGGCATTTGGGCCACATTAGCACTGGTCCTGCTCCAAGGCAGAGTAATCTGGCCTTGAATGTAGTGAGCACCTTCAGTCTATGTGACCAGCTGTCCACACAAACATCTGCAGAGATATTGAGAAACGTTTTACCAACAAATTATTAATTGTAATGCCAATAAATGAAATGAAAATGCAAAAGAACGTCTTATTGCTCACAGAGCAAACAAAGACACAAATATGACTCATGTTTTGTGAGGTCTTTCAAATCATTAACGAGGTCTTCCACGGAAGACCTGAGTCTTTTTTTAAAGCTCATGTCGGGGGTTTTTTATTTCAGAATTTACAAGAAGTTTAATGGTAAACCTTATTAAATTAACGACATCATTAGAAAAAAATAAGAAAAATCTGAGAGTTATGCAGGGGCAATGATACAAAGCAAAGTCATGAAGAAATGAGTGACTCAGTGGTAGAGGAGGTGCACCATAGCAGGAAGGTTCTAGTCCTTGATTAAGCAGTTTTGAGTTCAATTTCTGAGCCATTTACTGCAGGCTTTCCTCTTCTTTTTCTGCCTTTCTTACTGCTAAGCTAGCAATGAATAAAGGCCACTAATTCCACAAAAAAAGAAAGATGCCAAAATCAGAGTGGAATTTACCCAGTTTCAATATAGTGATTTCACAATTCTTCCTTCTGCTCCACGGGAGGTTTGTGCTTATCTGACCTCTTGCTGCACTGTTTGACAGGTGTAACACCCCAGTCAAACTCCCCACCTGCCACTGTCCCAGGAGTGGGTCACACCCTGCAATCACATTGGTGCTTAACGCCAGAACTGTATTTTTGGAGCAGCACCGGTTTTAATGTGGTCCAAATGTATATATGGTCACTGGAAGTACTTTGAACTGTTCTAACATGTGCATATTACCTACTGTAAGTATTGGTTTCAAAAGCTTTATGTTGAAAATAATTTACTTGAAAATGTGTCTTTCTTCTGCCTGAATTTGTTATTTTTTAACTATGTCATATATGTTTACTAACTTTTATGTTATTATTTAAAATACTGGAATCGGCTCATATTTTTTCATATTTTTTGTCCATCTGATTTCATTATTTTATTTTTACTACATCAGATGTTATGATTGATCAGGTACTTGAGCACTTGAATAGCCATTTAACTAAATACTTTTTTCCTCTTAAGTTTTTTTTTTTGAGAGATCACAAAAATCACTTGCCATAAAGTTTTGCCATAACGTTTATGAATTGGTATTTCCATGTTCATATCTGTTCCTTCAACCTTTATACCATTTAAGAAGGTGTTGTACATTGTTCATTTGTCTGATGAAGAGCAATTACTCATGATGTTACCTTGGTGCCGCATCTTGATGACTCTAAAGGAACCAGGGTTGGAGGCCTGCAGTGTGCAAGTCTTTTTTGTTTAGCTGAATACTTTTCACCCACAAAGATCAATCCAGTAGCATAGTATTACTCACAAAGGGTGCGTAAAATCCCATCATTAATATAAGGCCAAACAAAGCTTTGCAAAGGTTTCCAAAGAAAATGTTCCCCTCACAAATATATATAAATATTGCTCTGTATAGGCAGTTTGACAAAGATTATGTCAAAAGACCAGAAAGCTGTCAAAAATGTTTTCGCTTTCGTTGAAAGTTCTTCCTTTCCACTGTCACCACATGCTTGCCCAGGAGGGTTTGCCGCAAGCTTAATAATTTAAGGTGATCAGATAGGCTTCCTTAGATAAAAACGTTTTACCAGTTGGCATCAGCTGAATTTGACTGGGTTATGGTACCATGTGGAATGAATTGGACTTTATGTAATTTAATCTTACTATGTGTTAGAATTTTATTGAGTATGAACATGAATTAAAATGGTACATGAATTGGGCTTGTGTGTCTTGTAAAGTGCCTTGACATAATAACTGTCAGAAATTGACTCAATGCAATCAAAAATTCCTTGAATTGAATTAAAACACTGTATTGCAGGGTGTGAACTTCAGTGTTGCATGGTGGAGGTAGCATCATGATCAACTATCCTAAATCCCAAAGCTGAAGACTGTTCTATTGGCCTCTTAATTTGTTTTTACTTTGCCCCTTCTGCAATGCGTCATAGTAAACTATTAAATAATATTTTGCATCACTATATTTAGCTGTTTCTTAAACTTTATTATGTGAATAGTTTGTCAGTCCTCATTCTTCTTTTGCGAGCAGCTGAAAATGACTAATATAGGTCTTCATTCAGGCAGATTTTTTCCCCTTAGGCTCTGCCTTTTCTTTGTCGGGCTGTGAAGTCTTTTAATTACCTTGCTACTATTCTCATTTCTACACATAATTCTTTATAAAAGAACATAAAAAGAAACATTTAGTGCCTCCCCTTATTAATGAAAATATTTAATTATTGCAGCCAGCTCCTGTGCTTATGGCACTAAAAGAAGCAAAAGAAAATATATCACGTGCTTCTTATGTTACTTATATTGCCTGTTTACTGAGTGAGTTTGAGTTAGTGAATCTGAATCCCTGTGAGGGAATTTTGTCCCACTCTTTGCAAAATTGTTATAATTTAGACACATTGAAGGCTTTTTAGCATGAATGGCCTGGTCACGCCACAGCATCTCAACAGGATTTAAATCCAGACTTTGGCTGGCCCATTCAAAACCTTCTTTTGTAGCTATTAAGAGCTGGGCTTGCTGGTCTGCTCTTAAGCTTAAGGTCACAAACTCACATTCTCCTTCAGGATTTTCTGGTAGAGAGCAGAATACATGCTTCATTCAAGTCTAAGCAAATCAGCCCTAAACCATCACATTAACACCACATGCTTGACCCTTGGTATGATGTTTTTGTCTGAAACTCTGTATTTGTTTTACAGCACATGTAACAGGCTCCACAAGAATATTTTTCCAAAAATGTTTGTCAAGAAACTCAAGATGATTTTTCACCAATGTGAGACTGGCCTTTTTGCCTATCGCCCCAACTCTCGATGGGGGCAACAGTGGGGGCAATGGTGGTCAGAGGGCTCAGTGGTGCTTGTGTGTGGCAGCCTCACTTCCGTCAGTCTGCCCCAGCTGTGGCTACATTGTAGCTCACTTGTCAGTGTATGAAAGTGTGTATGAATGGGTGGATGACCTATTGTAGTGTAACGCGCTTTAGGGTCTCTGGGGACTTTATAAAGCGCTATAAGTGCAGGCCATTTACCATTCTGCTTATGTTAGTTAGCTTTTAGCTCCTTGAAGATATAACCGTACTATGTGTTGAGAATATTATTATTACAATAACAGTTTTGCATTGTTTTTGTCATTTTTGTCTTGTTTCTGTGCCAATAGATAATTTTATTTCTGTTATCAAACTACAAAAATGGCTGAACATGGAAGAGAGGAACGACCTACGACCTGGAGGGGGGCAGGGTGTGAAGTGTCTCAGTAACTTTTAAAGAGACCTCAGAAAAACAAGTTGCTCTCAGACTCATCCTGTTGATCTACAATAACAAGGAGTTCAGACCAAAGCATTGCAGTTCCACTTTATATAGACCACAACTGAATGATTTAAGTGTGAAAAGAAAGGATTTAAAAACATGATTGGGCCCTTTTAAGCCCCATTGTTTTCTATGAAGCAGTTACTTTTGTTACTTTGTAATTTGACAAACCAAGTTTCTATAAAGCTTCCAAAACTTTACCTATGAGTTGTAAACATTGTAAGCTGTCATAGCCAAGGATGAAAAAGCACTTAAAGCTTTGTACTGCCTGAAAAATTTCTAAAAATTTTATTTATTTTCCTATAAATATATATAATGTATTTAATAATATATTTAATCTGTCAAGGATGCAAGTATTGAACAGGAAGGTTTTAGCGAGAGATTTTCATTTTCATTTAACCTTCATTTAACCAGGTGACTGATGATGATCAACGTCGATCATGTTTCCCAGTATGCCACTGGAATGAGGAGAATGTCTCTGACCTTGGAGCCCACAAGCTGCATGAACTAGCTGGCCGACATTGTCTCATTTTTGATTTTAGATTTGCTAGCTTCCATTTTTTTTTTTTTTTTTGTCAAATAAAACATTTGTTCCAACTCTGTAAGCCCACTAATCTTTAGCATTTATCTTTAGCATAAGTTTTGGTTAATTAGAACGTGTAAATGGGAATGTGAGTGAGAGAATGTGTTGTTCTGTTTCTAGAGGCATTAATTATTCTGTTAAAAACATTACTTGCTTTTAACGGAAAGCACACCTCTTGATCTGTAAGTAAGGAGTCTGACATGACAGACAAAACTGCAACCCTGAGTTGGAAAGATGTCTAAAGCACCAAGCACCTCTATGCTACACATTAAATAAAAACATTGCAACTGAAGTGAAGAAGGTTTTACTCATTGCATGACTTAGCGCCACATATTAAGCACACAGCTAATAAAAAGCAGTCAAACAAAACTCTCAAGACTCTCAAACCAAAACTGAATCAAAAAACACACAGATATTAGTTTGTGATGCATGCATGAAAAATATTATGTTAAGAGCAACACATGTTAAACAGTTTTCCTAATAGTCCACCTCTGAAAAGACATAGTCCATGAACGTAATGAAAGCCATCACTCTGTGGGCTGTGTGTGAAATCATGGTTTGTGAAAGCCAGTACATTTAGAAATGTGTAGCCCCTACATATTCGAATAGTTTGGGCAAATTTCCTGTGTCATAATATATATATATATATATATATCCAACAAATAAATCTGCTCACCAACAGTCCTTACTCACATTATTTGCATGTGTGAACCGGCAATGTCAAATTAACTAAGCTGATTTGTAAATCGTGCAGCGGAGGCAAACAGGATAGAACTTCATCCACTGATGACTGGACCAACAGATGGTGTATAAATAATGTACGTGGTCTCATGGGAAAATCTGAGTCTGTCTGTGTTTAGTGTGATGCATCAACCCCTCCCTCCGCTACACAAAGTGACCCTTAGAATGCTGAAGACTGAACCAAACTGCTCTTTTGATGATAAAACTGAGGAATGAGCTGACTGAATGCAAAATTAAAACATTTTGTGACTTATTTCCCTTCACAAAAAAAGGAAAAGATGTTTCCATTAAATGCTTTTTTCAGTTTGGTGTATATTGGTTATAAAATTTTCTGCACCCTCTCAATAGTTTTTCATAGATTTGAGCTTTTCATCATCTTTTAAAAAAATACTTGCACAGAAACTCCTGGTAGATGATTCCCTTATAAATAAGATTTGCTTCAAATGGAAATCAGGGAGCAGATTCACAGTTCAGACCTGCTGCCTAAAGCTGGCAAGGATTCAATGCCTTTCTCAAGGGCACTCCATCTGGGTAGGTTCTTGTCATCATGAGGGCATTCTCCAGTCACAGTGTGGTTTCCCAATAAAGCAAACTGCCAGGACAGATAATGGAAGCAGTAATGAGATCCTCGATGTGTTTTATTTCTCTCTGTACACAGTAACTACACACGACCAGCTCGCTAAAGACTAAATATTTTTTTTTTATGTAAAAAAACTGTGGAGTTGGAAATCCCAAAGTATTTTCAATTGTCAGAAAATGGATCATGCAAACTGAGTGTCACAATTCACATTGTTGCAGGAAAAAAATACATTTCGGATTCTACACCAACAGCCTTAAAAGTTTGGCCTCTAATTGGTCGAATTCTGCCCTTCATTTGGGTCCCATTATATAGAGTTAAAAGCAATGAGGGTATGCCACTTCTGAGCTCATCTACATCTAATGCTTTTTAAGCAAGCTTGCGTGCTCTGGCTCTCCACCTTGAGTTTTTCTCAGCTAGGTACAGCGTTGTTACTCATTGTTTCTCTTCCTTTCAGTTCATAGAAGTCCTCTCCTTGAGTTAGAGTGAAAGCAAGTTGAAATACTGCAATATTAACTGAAGCAAGACATTGTTTTTAATACACTTGCATGAAACAAGATTTTCTGTTTACTTTAGGTTGAGTAAGCATACATTTGCGGTGAATAACATTAATCAAATTAAAATATGCAGATTATGCTGATTTTAACCATATTATGTTGCTGTTTATACACCTTAATCCCAACATTATGTCATAAAGGAGTTTTTAATGGCATCTGATGACACACATTGCTGCTTTACAGAGCAAAAAGCCATCTAGAAGAGTTAGTGGCTGTGAGTAAAACAGCATTTTTTACTCACAGACAAATGGATAGGAAATGGAAAGGAAAATTTACATAATGAAGACTGGGGTGAGTTTAAACATCAAACTTTTGTGGGGAGAATATCCTGTAATGTGACTGGAAGCATGAATCAGACTGTTTCTACAACCAGCTTGCCCAAATTTATGGTGATGATAAGCGATTTGGATTAAGTAGTCAGAAGAAAATGAGATCTCTGTTCTTAATACATTTTAGCCAACAGTCAGAAACAACTTAGCCAAAAGCATGACATTACTGTCAGACTTGAGGTTTCTTAAATGACCCAGCATGGGACTGACCCTAAATTCAAATTAAGACCTCATGTCTAAATCCCTAACTTTACTGTAGAAATAATTAGAGATATACCAAGAAATTGCCCAGTTAGTGAAATTTGTCAATGTTTAGATTGTTCAGCTCTGATCAGCAGGTTGAATACTACAATAATCTCATCTTTTTACATTGTTAAAGTTCTACCTTGTTGCGCACACATCAATTCCCCCACATGTAGTGCATGTCTGTCCCTACATCTCTGTAGGTCAAGAAGCCAAACCTGTTCTGTTTGTCTATAGGCCAAAATTATTACATTTAAGAATTAGTGCTTTTTTTCATTTTTATTATCATATACACTCACAGGCCACTTTATTAGGTACACCTGTCCAACTGCTCGTTAACGCAAATTTCTAATCAGCCAATCACATGGCAGCAACTCAATGCATTTAAGCATGTAGACATGGTCAAGACGATTTGCTGCAGTTCAAACCGAGCATCAGAATGGGGAAGAAAGGTGATTTAAGTGACTTTGAACATGGCATGGTTGTTGGTGCCAGACGGGCTGGTCTGAGTATTTCAGAAACTACTGATCTACTGGGATTTTAATGCACTACCATCTCTAGGGTTTACAGAGAATGGTCCAAAAAAGAGAAAATATCCAGTGAGCGGCAGTTCTGTGGGCGCAAATGCCTTGTTGATGCCAGAGGTCAGAGGAGAATGGCCAGACTGGTTCAAGCTGATAGAAAGGCAACAGTAACTCAAATAACCACTCGTTACAACCAAGGCATGCAGAAGAGTATCTCTGAACGCACAACACGTCGAACCTCGAGGCGGATGGGCTACAGCAGCAGAAGACCACACCGGGTGCCACTTCTGTCAGCCAAGAACAGCAAACTGAGGCTACAATTCACACAGGCTCACCAAAATTGGACAATAGAAGATTGGAAAAACGTTGCCTGGTCTGATGAGTCTCGATTTCTGCTGCGACATTCGGATGGTAGGGTCAGAATTTGGCGTCAACAACATGAAAGTATGGATCCATCCTGCCTTGTATACACGGTTCAGGCTGGTGGTGGTGGTGTAATGGTGTGGGGGATATTTTCTTGGCACATTTTGGGCCCCTTAGTACCAATTGAGCACCGTGTCAATGCCACAGCCTACCTGAATATTGTTGCTGACCATGTCCATCCCTTTATGACCACAGTGTACCCATCTTCTGATGGTTACTTCCAGCGCCATGTCATAAAGCACGAATCATCTCAGACTGGTTTCTTGAACATGACAATGAGTTCACTGGACTCAAATGGCCTCCACAGTCACCAGATCTCAATCCAATAGAGCACCTTTGGGATGTGGTGGATCGGGAGATTCTCATCATTGATGTGCCGACGACAAATCTGCAGCATCTGTGTGATGCTATCATGTCAATGTGGACCAAACTCTCTGAGGAATGTTTTCAGTACCTTGTTGAATCTATGCCACAAAGGATTAAGGCAGTTCTGAAGGCAAAAATGGGGTCCAACCCGGTACTAGCAAGGTGTACCTAATAAAGTGGCAGGTGAGTTTATGTTTTAATCTTTTAACATTTAAGTCGCCATTAAAAACTGCTAAATACTGTTTTATATCATTTAGAAAAATTATCAAATGTAATATTTACACCAATAGAAATATAGACATTTATGGTCAAAGAAATAAAGAAGAAAAAGTCTCCACATTGAATTGTTTCATATTCCACCTATACTGTTTCACACTGCTCTGAGCAACTCGTCTTGTCTGTGTAGCACTGACAGGTGCATTCCCCTTCTTCATCCCTAGTTTGGTTTAATGGCCTTTAAAACCACCTTCTTTTCCTTGTTTTTCCAAAACCACACAGCAAATTAACTTTGTCTTTGTCTTTGTCTTCCACACTTTCTGCCATGGCAGAAAGTGTGGAAAATGTATGAATTTGTCACCAGAAATGTAGGAAATTGGTATGCTCGACTATGGAGCCTCAAACATCTGGGGACAGTGTGCGAGGACTCTGCGCTGCTCACAGTACGCCTGACCACGTTCCACCCTTTACATTCTAGGTAACCAGGTCTTTGCAACAGATATTTCAGCAGAATTTGTCTGAAAGTACACAAAACAGATTATGATTATTCTAAGGAAGGTTTGTTCCTGTTGAAAGCTGAAGATTACATACGAATGAAATTATTTCTGAAATAAAATTAATGGGCTGTCCAGTGCAGGAACTCACCCTATACTAGAGGTGGAGGCACTGTATTGCACAGCAGTGGTTTTTACAACCGTTCTGTAGGAAAGAAATGCATGACAGACTATAATATATGCGAATAGGATCAAGCAAGCAAATTGCCTTGTTGAGTAGAGATCAGGATGTTGAAGTCTAGTCATGTGAAGCTACTGTACTTAACTTACTTTGTGTTCAACAGAATAAACCGGCACTAGCAGCTGCATAAACTGATGTTCCTTGTTTGCAGTTCCCAATGCACAACAATACAGTTCATGCCACAATAATAAATCACAGCAGGCCGGTGACATTGAGGTGACTTTAGAATAACAATAAACATGTGTTTTACAATGGCTGCAGTAAATATGACAACCATATCTGACAACATTAAAATACAAAAAGAATACAAATTTCTTACAGCATCTCTGAATTTTCAAAGATGAAGGTGAATTAAGACGATGTGAACAGCTGGAGGTAATCCTTGAGTCTAATCTTTATCTTTTTCCAAATAGAGCGGTATCTGGGAGTTTTTCTAACCTGAATAGAAGTAATGCGTGGACATTAAGACAACACACAACAATACAACGTGTGCAGTCTAATTGTAGGGACCTACCAGGCCATTTTGCTACCAGCCTCTACTTCCTGGGATACATTCCAGCCCGGACAGCAAACCAAACTTGTTTTCAATGAATGTTTGCTAAATCCTACCCTTTCTCAGCACTTTTATTCTTGAGATTTGATGCACTTTCTCAGCACAGCAGAAGAACAAGAAGGTTTAAATTTAAACAGGTTGAGATTAATTTTCTTTTTTTTTTTACAGATGATGCGGCCCAGTTGGTCTTACAAATGAGAGAACCCTTCCAGGCACTGTGGCAGTTTGCAGCTGTAGGTTTTGCACCTGGTATAGGAATCTAGAGGAATTTAAAATATGAAAGCGACAATAGCACAGCTGCTGTTGAGTTGACAACAGTTCCTGCTGTGGCAAGCAAAGGCTCACAGCAAACAGCTCTGTAAGCTTGCGACATGTCGTCGTGCGCTGTCACTGATATCCACACAGCAAATAGTTACTGGACATCTTGCAAATGCTCCATGCAGAGCCAAAAGTACACCTGGTAGTGGTCATTTTAGAAAATCAGCTAAAAGCAATGCAAAACATCTAGGAGGTTCTCACTTAGCAAGTTTTGTTCACTCAACAAATTTTACTGTATACTTTACGAAACTATGCTGAACCCATGCAATTCTTGGATATATTCTTAAAGGACCATAACATTTCTGTATGCTTAAAATGAGGGAAGTGCCTAAAGAAAGGGTATCAATTCTATTCAATTCAGTTTATTTATATAGCGCCAATTCACAGCACATGTCGTCTCAAGGCACTTCAAAAAGTCAATTAAATCGAATCACACAGATTTCAAGTCAGGTACATACATTCCTATTAATCCTAACTATCAAACAGTGCAGTCAGATTCAGTTATTTATTCAAATTGGATAAAAATTTTTCTATCTAAGGAAACCCAGCAGATTGCATCCAGTCAGTGACTAGTAGCAGTCACTCCTCCTGGACGAGCATGTAGAGACAGTGGAGAGGAAAAACTCCCTTTTAACAGGAAGAAACCTCCAGCAGAACCAGGCTCAGTGTGAGCGGCCATCTGCCACGACCGACTGGGGGATAGAGAGAACAGAGCAGAGACACAAAGAGAACAAAGAAGCACTGATCCAGGAGTACTTTCTATGGGAAGGAAAAGTAAATGTTAATGGACGTAGCTCCTTTAGTTGTTTTACCTAGAAAGAAAGAACAGATAAACTCTGAGCCCGTTTTAAAGGTTAGAGTCTGAAAGAGAGCACATATAATTAGTTACAGTAAAAGCTCAGTCAGTAGCTATGTCTAGGAGAGAGAAAGGGTTAAACACTAAAAGACAGGGCAATGTGGATCATCAGTAGAGGGTGAGCATCAAGTTGTTGACAGCAGAAGCTTGGACGATGCCCCTCACCAGAAAGGTGTCACAGGTAGACACAGAGTCAGGCCAGGTGTAGCTTCTAGGAAGAGAAAAGAGAGAGAACAAAGTTAAAAGCTGAAATAACAGCAAATAATACAAAATTGAAGAGTAGTGTGTGAAAGTAGCGAAGAGGGTGAAAGTGGTCATTATGTCCTCCAGCAGCCGAAGCCTATAGCAGCATAACTACAGAGATAGCTCAGGATAACCTAAGCCACTCTATCTATAAGCTTTATCAAAAAGGAAAGTTTTAAGCCTAGCCTTAAAAGTAGACAGGGTGTCCGCCTCACGAGCTAATACTGGGAGCAGGAGGGGAGCCTAATAACTAAAAGATTTGCCTCCCATTCTACTTCTAGAGACTCTAGGAACCACCAGTAAACCTGCAGTCTGAGAACGAAGTGCTCTGTTAGGAACATATGGAACAATCAGATCTCTGATGTATGATGGAGCTAGATCATTAAGGGCTTTATATGTGAGGAGGAGAATTTTAAATTCTATTCTGGATTTAACAGGGAGCCAATGAAGGGAAGCTAAAGTAGGGGAAATATGATCTCTCTTTTTAATTTTCATCAGAACTCTTGCTGCAACATTTTGAATCAGCTGAAGGCTTTTAACTGCATTTTGTGGACATCCTTGAAGTAACAAATGCATGGACTAGTTTTTCAGCGTCACTCCTGGACAGAATATTTCTAATTTTGGCAATGTTCCGGAGATGAAAAAAGGAAATCCTAGAAACCTGTTTAATATGGGATTTAAATGACATGTCCTGGTCAAAAATAACACCAAGGTTTTTTACATTATTATCGGAGGTCAATTTAAAGCCATCCAGGTTAAGTGATTGACTAAGCAGTTTCTTTTTTAAAGACTCCGGTCCAAAGACGACAACTTCTGTCTTGTCTGAATTTAGAAGCAGATTTTGGATTAAGTTTTAGTTGCACTGGACTCAGTTTCAGAGAGGAACAGAAATCTGGTTTAATACTTTAATAGTCAAAATAAGAACAAACGTACAAAAACATTCTTTCCCAAAAAGGTGAAATGTGTAGCACTGGAAGCACAGAGGCCAAGACGCAACGAGGAGCATGGCATCAACTGAAGGAACCAGTGAAGAAAAATTACAACTAGAGAGCTTAAATACAGGAGGAAAGTGAGGAGAAGGCATAGAGACACAGGTGAGAGAGACCAAGACAATAAATTAGCTTAATTGCCAGGTGGCAGTAAGGAGTGAAGGCTGAGCAACTAAAGGATGAAACTGGGACTAGACATAAACACAACACTACATAAAGAAGGAAAAGACAAATGGAGATCTAAAGGGAATACACTTGAATACACATTGAATTAAAGAAACTAAGCACAAGGAATAACTAAGAAAGCAACATCTAACTACTGATAAAAAACACTTACCACAGCAGAATAAGGAAATTAACAATAATCATGCACGTAAATAAGACTCAAGGAATTTGACAAAGGCAGTATGTACATGTAGGAGCTTTGCATACAACTTGGAAAAGAAGAGTCTGACAGGGATATTTATATGTTTCAAATCAATTTCTGATATGTAAAAAGATAATCAGCCATTGTGACCTCTAAAAAGGAAACTACTTAACACTGTCTACCTTGTTGCAGAGTTCTCCTGGGAACATTGACCACCTGCCGTAACATGATTGTTTTAAACTTGATACCTACTTCAGCATATTTCTGGACCTACGAATATTTTTCCCTCACAACAACAAAAGAGTAAGCTAGTCAATATTTGAAGGGTCATCAAAATCAGACTGATTGGTGTAGTTTTTCCATTAATGCTATCTGTGGGTGCGCTTTTATCCTCTGTCTAACCAAATCTGGCTGGATGTTTAGTATTGGCATTGCTAACAGCGTGCACTTTTATGGCAAGCGAAGTGGTGTTATTTGTTGCTGCAGCACTAACGGCTGTGATGGTGGTGGCAGTGACAGTGAGAGCAGTATTGGCTAGCAGAAACAGCAGGCAGCAGATCCCCTCCTGTTTGTTCAGGGAGACACACTGCAAAGCTGCATTGTCAGACCCAAGGCTGCAAACCCCCCATAAACCAAAACACTGGCACTGGTTAGAGTACATATTGTTTTTATGCCATTATCCAAATTCACACCCGTCTGCCTAAACGTTTGTCTGTGCATCTGTCTAACTGTCAAACTTGGTGTGTTTGTTTATCTGCCTCTTTTTGATTGTCATTATTCCATATTTATATATTGGCAAACCTCAGTAAGTATCCAATTTTCTGGATTTACCATAGGTGCTAATAATAATAACAATAATAAGTATATAGACAGAGACTGCACACTCTTTGTATTTGTGTTCATATGTAGACATGCATGTTGGATTATGTAAGGGAATTTTTAAATGTTGCATTGTGTGTGCATGTGTGTGTTTTTGTGTGCAGGCTTGTGGGAGCCCACATATGTGTGAGTGGGTGATTTCAGCTCAGCTAGCCCAGCACCCAACCATCTGTCACAAAGGGGCCACCATGTTCTGAAGCCAATCATCTCCTTCCAACAGATTCTAGGATTCTCGCTCCGCTTTCCAACTGCGGTCCGGCACGCCAAATACACATTCACACACAAACAATGATAACGTCTGCCACATGCTCCTATCAGGCAGCAGGAAGACACACACACAGGCACACATACCTAACAATTCCAGTGACACTTTTTCTGAAAACTCAGAAGACCCTTTCACTTCTTGGAGAAAATTCTGCTTACAAGTGAGATCTAAATACTTGTTGCTAATGCAATGTAACTGGAGACTTCATACTGAATGATTTAGCTAGTTAAAAGTAACTTTAAAGGAGCAGCAGCCAAAAAAAAACTTTAATAGGTGGATAATAAACAAAAATATTCTTAGCGTTAGTCCTTTTATTGAGGTAAGAATAAAAACTAACACCACTGCAACCACATTTTCTCATTTTGTTACTGTTTATGTACATGTGAGCAAAGCCTTGTAGCCCAGTTAGCTGCTGCAGGAAGCTAGAAAAGTAGAAGTTTAAAACTATCATTAGTGATTGCTTGAAAAGACGTGAAATTACAGCATCCATATAGGTGGCTTATTATTAAGGTAAGAATGTTCAGTATTTTTCTATTTTGATGTTCCTATTATGTATTGGCAACTAATGCCCCTATTACAAAGGTTTATTTGGCAATGAATGATATTACGTTAGCCTCATAGCATAGTTGCCTAAATCATATGAGCAACTATGCTAAGGCTATTGATAAGCTGTCTCTAAGGTGCCAGGCTCTCAGCATTTGCTACATTTATAAACATATTTTCTGTCATTTGGGCTCCAGTGCACAAACATGTTCAGATAGGCTCATGAGGGGCCTTAAATCTTTTTAGGACTTTGACCTTAATGATGCTGTTTTTGTTTTACATGACAAATGTTTTGCACTTGGTGGATTGTTTGGTGTGTGAAGGCTCTCTCATTTGATCTGATTTCTCTCTACTGTGATATCTCTTACTTGTTATAATACATAAGCACGTTAAAACACATACTTTCTGTTGCTGTATTTAACGTTTGGCGACTCTCCGTGTTTTACACGGTTTTTTCTAGTAGTGGTAAGGGGTCGCTAGCATAGCGTTAGCAGTAGCTCCACCATGGCTACCCGTTCTGCTGTTTCTCTCTCTGAGTCTCCTCTCTCTTGTTCTCTGTGTCAGATGTTCAGTTACTCCTCTGCCTCCTTTAGTGATAATGGTACGTGTAATAAATGTAGCATTTTTGTAGCTTTGGAGGCGAGGGTGTCGGATTTGGAGGCCCGGCTCCGCGCTGTTGAAAAACCAGCAGATAGCCGAGGCCCCTTAGCTAGCACGGAGCCACCAAGGGTAGCTCCCCGTAGCAGTCCTCCAGCAGACCCCGTGCAGCCGGGATCTCAGGCCGGCTGGGTGACGGTACGTAGGAAGCATAGTTCTAGATCTCAGCCCACAGGTCACCACCAACCCGTCACCAACCCAACTCTGGTAATTGCCAGCTCCATAGTCAGAAACGTGGCACTAGAGACACCAGCGACCATAGTCAAATGTCTGCCAGGGGCCAGAACGGGCGACATTAAATCCTACTTGAAACTGCTGGCTAAGGATAAGCGTAAATACAGTAAGATTGTTATTCACGGTGGCGGTAATGACACCCGGTTACGTTAATCGGAGGTCACTAAAGTTAGTGTTGCTTCGGTGTGTAAGTTTGCCAAAACAATGTCGGACTCCATAATTTTCTCTGGTCCCCTCCCCGATTTAACCAGTGATGACATGTTTATCCGCATGCTGTCATTCAACCGCTGGCTGTCTAGGTTGAGTCCAGAAAACAATGTGGGTTACATTGATAATTGGCAAACATTTTGGGGAAAACCTGGTCTGATCCGGAGAGACGGCATCCATCCCACTTTGGATGGAGCAGCTCTTCTTTCTAGGAATCTGGCCGAATTTATTAGTTCTCCAAACCTCTGACAACCCAGGGTTCAGACCAGGAAGCAGGGTCGTAGTTTAACACTCCTCTCTGCAGCTTCTGTACTGCTACCCACCCATTACCCTATTAAGACAGTGTCTCGCCCACGGCCAAAATTGAATAGATTAAAAAATTATCTAAAAAGAGGAAATCAGGAAAATCTAATAAAAATAAACACAACTCAGACTAAAAATAAAAATAAAACAATTAAATGTGGCTTACTGAACATAAGATCTCTCTCTTCAAAGACTTTGCTAGTTAGTGACCTGATTTGTGACAATCAGATTGATTTATTTTGCCTCACAGAAACCTGGCTGCACCAAGAGGATTATGTTACTATAAATGAGTCAACTCCTACTAATTATTTAAATTTTCACATTCCTCGAAATACTGGGCGAGGAGGAGGAGTAGCAACCATCTTTCAGTCCGATTTATTGATTAGTCCCAGACCAATCAATAGCTACAACTCTTTTGAATATTTAATCCTTAGTTTTCCTCATCCAAATTGCAAAGCACTAAAACCAGTTCTGTTTGTTGTTTTGTACCGTCCACCAGGCCCTTACTCTTAATTTTTAGATCAGTTTTCAGACCTTTTATCTGATTTAGTGTTAAATACAGATAAGGTTATTATAGTGGGGGATTTTAACATTCATGTTGACACTGAAAGTGATAGCTTAAATATAGCCTTTAATGGTATCTTAGACTCAATTGGCTTTACTCAAAACATTAACAAACCTACCCACGTTTGTCTTCATTCTCTGGACCTTGTGCTGACATATGGCATTGAGTGTAAAGACATAACAATATTTTCTCACAACCCTGTACTTTTGGGACCATTTTTTAATAACCTTTGAGTTTAATTTAACAGAGTATTCCACACCTGAAAAAAAAATTCATTATAGTAGATCATTATCAGACAATGCTGTAACAACCTTTAAAAAAATCTGTTCCACTTTTAATTTCCTCATTATCACAGAAAAACACAGTGGAGGGCAATAATTTTTTTTTCTTCCCCTTCACAAATGGATTCTTTTGTTCATAGTGTTACTTCATCATTGCGTGGTGCATTAGACAATGCAGCCCCCTTAAAAAAGGGAAGGAAATTATTCATAGGAGGTAGGTCCCTGGTTTAATTCAGAGCTGCGTACTTTAAAGCACAATGTTAGAAAATTGGAGCGAAAATGGCGCTCTACACACCTAGAGGATTCCTACTTAATCTGGAAAAATAGCCTACTGTTGTATAAAAAAGACACTTCACCAAGCTAGAACATCTTATTCTCCATCCTTAATAGAAGAGAACAAGAATAATCCTAGGTTTCTCTTTAATACAGTTGCTAAACTTACACAGAGTCATAGCTCTGTTGAGCCATCCATTCCCTTAGCTCTCAGCAGTCATGACTTTATGGGATTCTTCCAAAATAAAATTGATTCTTTTAAGAAGGAAAATCTTTGACATACTCCCGAAGATGATTACTTCATCCTCAACAAGTGAGACAACATTGGAAGTAACTGTAGAACCTGATCTGGGGTTTGGGACTGTTTTGATCCTGTGGAGCTTCCAGAGTTATCAGGAAATATTAGCTTCATCTAAACCTTCAGCTTGTATGTTAGACCCAATCCCAACCAAATTATTTAAGGAAGTGTTCCCTCTGATTATCAGCCCCGTTTTAGATATGATTAATTTATCTTTAGTAAATGGGAATGTACCACAAGCTTTTAAGGTAGCTGTAATTAAACCTTTGCATAAGAAACCTTCGCTTGATCGAAATGACTTAATAAATTACAGACCGATATCCAATCTTCCATTCTTATCTAAAATTCTTGAGAAAATAGTTGCTAATCAAATGTGTGAGCATTTACACAGCAATGACCTGTTTGAAGAGTTTCAGTCAGGTTTCAGAGCTCATCATAGCACTGAAACAGCTCTGCTGAAAGTCACAAATGATATTCTTCTAGCCTCAGATAATGGACTTGTGTCTGTACTGGTTCTGTTAGATCTCAGTGCTGGATTTGATACAGTCGACCATAATATTCTCTTAGAAAGGCTGGAATATGCTGTAGGGATCAGGGGAACAGCGCTAGGCTGGTTTAAATCTTATTTGTCTGACAGATTCCAGTTTGTTCATGTAAATGATAAATCATCTTTAAACTCCAGGGTTAAATGTGGAGTACCACAGGGTTCAGTACTTGGGCCAATTCTCTTTACTATATATATGCTTCCAATTGGTAAAATTATCAGGCAGCATAGAATAAATTTTCACTGTTACGCTGATGATACTCAGCTTTACTTATCCATAAATCCTGATGAGCCCAACCAGTTAGATAGACTACAAGCATGTCTTGAAGACATAAAAACTTGGACGACTTTAAATTTTCTGCTTCTAAATTCAGACAAGACAGAAGTTGTCGTCTTTGGACCGGAGTCTTTAAAAAAGAAACTGCTTAGTCAATCACTTAACCTGGATGGCCATTAAATTGAAAACCCCCGATAATAAAGTAAAAAAAAACCCTTGGTGTTATTTTTGACCAGGACATGTCATTTAAATCCCATATTAAACAGGTTTCTAGGATTTCCTTTTTTCATCTCCGGAACGTTGCCAAAATTTGAAATATTCTGTCCAGGAGTGACGCTGAAAAACTAGTCCATGCATTTGTTTCTTCAAGGCTGGACTATTGTAATTCTTTACTATCAGGATGTCCACAAAATGCAGTTAAAAGCCTTCAGCTGATTCAAAATGCTGCAGCAAGAGTTCTGATGAAAATTAAAAAAAGGGAGATCATATTTCCCCTACTTTAGCTTCCCTTCATTGGCTCCCTGTTAAATCCAGAATAGAATTTAAAATTCTCCTCCTCACATATAAAGCCCTTAATGATTTAGCTCCATCATACATCAGAGATCTGATTGTTCCATACGTTCCTAACAGAGCACTTCGTTCTCAGACTGCAGGTTTGTTTGTTGCTATCTGAAGCTTCGTTCACCCATCTTGTTATGAGAAGAAGGTTTCTGAGCTGTGCTCTGTGTGTCTGTCTCCTTAGCCTGAAAAAAAATCAGCCTCTAAAGGCCTGCTTCTCCTCCTCTCACAGCACCACCTTCGTCTCACCACCATGGAGATGGTAATCCACGGAGATCCGGGACTTCTATTTTTGTCTGTCGGGATTTAAGGCCGGGCTTAAAACTTTCCTTTTTGATAAAGCTTATAGGAGCCTTCCTCCCTCCCTGTTGGATGGAGTAAGGGGGAGTCAGGTTTAGCCTAAACCGGCTCAGTTACGGTTGAGCTGCAAACACACCCTCCATTTCTGCTACCTGTATGACCCCCTCTCTTTTCCAATGGTTATGGTCAATCTGACAGAGAGAGGTATCCCAATCGTTGTGGTTTTTAGTTATAACAATGGCCATCAGTGGGCTCTAGGAGGACAAACTGTTCTACTTTTAAGGCTAGGTTTAAAACTTTCCTTTTTGATAAAAGCTTATAGTTAGAGTGGCTTAGGTTTATCCTGAGCTATCTCTGTAGTTATGCTGCTATAGGCTTAGGCTGCTGGAGGACATAATGACCACTTTCACCCTCTTCGCTACTTTCTCACGCATACTCTTCAATTTTGTATTATTTGCTGTTATCTCAGCTTTTAACTTTGTTCTCTCTCTTTTCTCTTCCTAAAAAGCTACACCTGGCCTGACTCTGTGTTAACCTGTAACACCTTTCGGGAGAGGGGAATCCTCAAGCTTCTGCTGGCAACAACTTAATGCTCACGCTCTACCGATGATCCACATGGCCCTGTCTTTCAGTGTTTAACCCTTTCTCTCTCCTAGACATAGCTACTGACTGAGCTTCTACTGTGACAAAACTCTCTGTGCTCTCTTCAGACTCTAAACTTGAAAAAATTTGGCTCAGAGTTTATCGTTCTTTCTTTCTAGGTGAAACGACTAAAGGAGCTACAATCCATTAACATTTACTTTTCCTTCCCATAGAAAGTACTCCTGGATCAGTGCTTCTTTGTTCTCTTTTGTGTCATGCTCTGTTCTCTCTAACCCCAGTCGGTCGTGGCAGATGGCCGCTCACACTGAGCCTGGTTCTGCTGGAGGTTTCTTCCTGTTAAAAGGGAGTTTTTCCTCTCCACTGTCGCTACATGCATGCTCAGTATGAGGGATTGCTGCAAAGTCAACGCCAGTGACTGTTCACTGTCTCTACATGTTCATCCGGGAGGACTGAATGCTGCAACTCACTGACTGGATGCAATCTTTCTGGGTTTCTTCTTAGATAGAAAAAACTTTTTATCCAATTTGAATAAATAACAGAATCTGACTGCACTGTTCAATGATTAAGATTAATTGGAATGTATGTACCTGACTTTTGTGAAGTGCCTTGAGACGACATGTGTTGTGAATTGGCGCTATATAAATAAACTGAATTGAATTGAATCTCTCTCTGGCGAAGCTACTGTCAACTTGGAGATGTTGAGGACAAACTGTTTTTTGGGGGTTTTTGTCAGCCGGTCTAAAACAGCACCTTAATAAAAAAGTACACAAACTTCATAATGACTTAGAACATGGCCACTATTCAAAACTTAATTAATAGGAATTTGTTTTTGTTTTGTTTTTTTTCAAATTTAAGTTATGTATTATTTTTTATTTTATTTTATTACATGTTTGCTTAGTTTGTCTCTATTCATTACTTAAGAACTTTCTGTTATTTATTCTATTAACCACACAGACCTTTTAAATATTGTATCCCCATCTCCTCAAAAGTAATTTTTTTGATAAACACTGTCTAAGGAAAGGGAATGCAGTTACAATCCACTGCTTTGCCCATAGTTCCTAAAACAAGAATTTGACATTGAAAAGGTCCATCTGTCCATACTGTCAAAACAACCAGTCAGTGTCTTCATCCAGGCGTTAAAGTAGCGAAGCTGTGTGTGTTCACATGTGAATTCCTGTCAAAGTTAAAGAGAAAAACAATGTCAAATCCTCCAACACTTACTAAGTACTTTATTCTGTCACAAAATCAAAGAAAGTCAAGTAACTCCATGGCAGTTCTATCCACAATGACTCCTCAAGGATGAGACAGAATTTGAAGACATGACAGCAGACGTACGTCTAACACACCAACACTCTGATGCAGAGGAGAATGTGTTCCTTCATTATGAACTTTAGTTTCAACATTTCGCATTAAAAGGGACACAAAAGCAGGAACAGCCATGACAAAAGACTCTCTCCGGTGGTTTATCTGTAAGCACTGAACTCATTGCTCTTCAAAACATTTAATGGCTTAGGATAAAACATTCCTTTAATATTGTATGTAAGATGTTAATTTTCATATAATAATGTGTCAAGAATGTACAAATAGGTGCAGGCCTAGGTTTAGTGAAGCACAATAATTTTTAAATCTTATGCATTTACACGCATTCTATTAGTTCTGTAAGTCATATTAACAAATTAAAGGTGCTATCCAATCATATTTTGTCACTTTGAACACATCATAGGTTGAAATATGAAAATACCCAATATTCAAGGACCGTAGTAATATGAATAAATACCTTGGTGAGATGTGGACCCAAATTTTTTCATTGATAGAAAACCTTTAACCAGTTGCAAAAACTGCTTATGCCTGGTTCACACGGCAGGATTTTTACGCCAAGTTTTGACCAGATTTTCCCGTTCCAACATGCCCTGATCCTCATAATGACTTTTAAGATAATATTATAAGATATTCCTGTGGTGTGTGGTGTGTTAAGAGGGATCTAGTCTGCTCGGAAGGAAGTAGGAACAGCTCAGACCTCCGAAATCAGGGACATTCAACATGTTGGATTATCTTGTCCCGATATCTTACCATGTGGGGTGTTCTCAGAGGACAAACAAGTGTGTAGCCTTTTAATTGTGACTTATAGCCAATCAGAAAGCGAGGTGATGGAGACATGGGGGCGGATTAATCTGATCTGAACGTTTGATCTTGAGAGGGTTTGCGAGATTTCCCACCTGACATCTGATTGTTTGTGAGTGAAATCTGTTCGTATGTGTTTTTAAAATCTTGCTGTCTGAACCAGGCATTATGTTTTCAAGACCCACATCCACAACAAATTCCCCTAAAGCCCCCTAAACAAAGTAAGAAACAAATGCACTGGGTTCCCACTATCTTTATGTTATCTGACAGTTCTCAAAAGACTTTTGTATTCGAATTCTGAAAAAACACAGAAAAGGATTTTCATATTGAAGGACATTGAAAGGAAAATGTTCTCGTGTCCAGTGCATGGCTTAGCCTTGCAGTGGACACTTGATTGATTGATTGATTGATTGATTAAAGTGTCATGTACCATGTGGCACCAAGCCTGCATAGGCTTATAAAACACTATACATCTTCTACACAAAACAAAAGGAACACCAATATGACTATCAAACAAAAATCACACCCGAGACTTTTACCAAAACTAAATTACAAAACAACTGTGTATTATGAGGGATACAAAACTCTCTGTCTCAGTTGGCAAGCATTTTCGATAAATTTTGCTAAAACAAAGGTCTCTTCATTAAATAACCACCTTAATATATCAGCTTCAGACAACCAGAACAAATCAGGACTTTTCAGTTGCATTTTCTTAAATAAAATATTTCTCAAATCAAAAATATAAAGGACAATGAAATATAAAATGAAATTCATACTCAACAACAATGAGTTCACAGAAGACACACAAAGGCTGGTCTTCAGAAACCCCTTTGAATCTGCCCACTTTAAGAGTACCAGTTCTTAACTGTGCACACAATGACCTTTGTCTTCTTTTCATATTTAGCTATACAAATAATTCCGTTTGAAACACATCCTTAATTTGAATATAAGTTCTAAGTTTAGGTTTCTCACAAATGTCCTGCACCCACTGATCTTTATACTACTTAAACATCCTTAGTTTAACTATATTCAGATCACAACATAAAGTATTCCTATAAACCTCTACAGCCAGCTTAGTAGCAAACTTGCACACCAAGAAAACACCTCCTAGCTCTAAAGAAAACATCAGTTCTCATCATTTGTGGGAGCATCCTCAAAACCCCACACCCCTGCAGCATAGAGTAAAACTGGACATACCATAGAGTCAACCAAGGCAGAAAAAAGTAAAAAAATTAAGGTCAGGACATAATTTCACGTTATTCAATATAGAGCCCAAAGCTCCTCCTGCTGAGTCTGACAGAACCTGCATTCCCCCATTAAAGTCTATATTTCCATTAAAAACAAAACCAAGATATATGTAAGACCTAGTGAAACTTATAGGCATTATTACAATTTTAAATATATCAAATTGTTTCATCCCCTTTTCTCTAAAGTGCACAATCTGAGTTTATCACTATTAACTGTCAATCTCCATTTACTGCACCATAAACATAAAATGTCTAGCATTTTCTGTAAATTAATCTCAGTGTCTACAACTAACACAATATCATCTGCATACAACAAAATACTTAAATTCCAACCATCCACACAAATACCTGAATTAGCTTATTAGATCATTTCTTCGGCTAGGTCATTGATATAAATAGCAAATAAAGTTGGTGAAAGTAAATCTCCCTGTTTCACTCCGAAAGGGATTGGAAACCAACCAGTCACAAAGTGGTTTACCTGTATACATGATTGTGGCTCATTATAAAGAACTTTAATAGCGTTGTAGAGTTTTCCTCCAATACCAAGATTTATTCATTTATATTGTAAAAGGTCTCTATTAATCAAATCAAATGCTATTTTGAAATCTACAAAACAAGCAAAAGTAATTTTCCTTTCATATAGTCGTACTCTCACTATTGTAGCCATAATATAAATATGATCAATACAGGCTTGATTCCTTCTAAAGCCATTCTGCTCATCCACTAATATGTCTCTATATGTCTCTCTATATGTCTCTAAGTATTTAAGCAATCGTATCATCATTAGGTATTCCAGAGTATATTTTAAACACTGTATTCATCAAACTAATACCTCTGTAATTCAAAGGAACTCGTGGGTCAACTTCTGTAGATTTGGGAATTGGTTTAATAATTGACTTATTCCACAAAGAAGGTATAATACCATGGAAGAAACATGTCTGTAATAAGCAATTTAGAATTTTTGAGAACGCCATTTGGGAGTTGTCTATCCCAACAGGTTTTGTTGCTTTAGCCTTGTCCAGCACTTTCAGCACCTCTTCCTGAGTAATCTTTGCATTGGAAAAATAATTTGAGCATAAGGCTGTAATACTCATCCCATTTCTAGCTTATGTTTTATTTTACAAATCTCAACCAGAAATTGATCGTTAAATGATAAACAATTATTTCAAGCATAGAGGTAACTATATTCCAATTCCCACTATTTTAATACCAGATCAGGTTCAAAACATGATTCCCAATTTTCCTTAAGAATCTCCATCAAAATAGTTTTATTTTTGAGGTCCAAGTTTATTTATTTCCCTCCAGAATTGCTGTGAATTATTACATTTTAAATGTTACAGCTGAAGAGCCCAACCTCGCTGAAAACTTCTCTTAAAGTATCTCAACTTTTTATCAAAGATATGTTGAGAGTATCTAAATTTACTATTTAAAGCCTTTCTTTTACTAGGGTCCTTGTACTTTAAAAAATGTCTTTGAGCTAAAAAAGAATCACACCATAGTTCCTTTAATTCATTGTTCCAGTAAGGTTGATTTAACCTACACCGTGTCTTCATACTTTGATACCTTGTTTAACCATACCATATACATCCATTTCCTTATACACCATCTCATAAAACTGATTATAACAACAGCCAACACTTTTTTGCATATGCGTCCCTTTTTCAAGTTCCTCTTCAATTTCCAAGAAGGAATGTTTAGTCATTGCAGAAGAGAGAAATTACGATGGAACAGTTCTTTTTATCCGTACAACCTCCTGCTGAGAGCCTGGGCTTATAATATTCCCTGGAACGCAGGATTCACCTATTTGAAGTCTTAGACATAATACTGAATGATCAGGGAGTCTGCTGCCTCCATCAATCATAGCTTTAGCTTTAGATCCGGTCATCTCTACTAAATCAAAAGGTGTATAAACCTTAAACTCAAGACATGTTTTAACATCCATGTATGGTGTCACAATATAATCAACAACTGCTTTACCTCTTACAAAAATAGAAGTAAAATGATCTAACTCAGGATTGAATCTTCCATTAAGCACGCAGCATTTGGCTCCCTTTAAAAGTTCAATAACTGCCTCCCCGTGTTTATTTAATAATTTATTCAGAATAATTCTAGAAGAAACATCATCAACTGAGTCTACGAAATCTTTCCGATCTGAAATACGGCTAAGGAAATCCTCACAATAAAGTTCTTAACCAAAATACTAACACCTCCTGAAGCTTTAACCGCTTCTCTATGAGCTAAACGATTATGACCAAACCAAGAATATCCTTCAAATTCAATTAAGTCCCAGGACAAATTCGTTTCATTTAAACAAATAAAGTCTGGCTCCAGGGAGTGTAGTAAAGGTTTTCTCAGGGAACAGTTTGAAAACGTCCATCCATTCACATTACAAATGAACCAGCAAAAAACTTTCAGAACTTACAGACAGAGCATATCCTCCTCAGTACGCTCCTTTACGGGATGCGGATCCTAGTAATAAAATATAGATATTTTTAGGCATATCAAACAAATGATGGACCAAATTATATACCAAAAACAATTCATCACACTGCAACTGAAGTACTGATCTTTGAATACAACAATGAATCCGTAAAACACCTGACAAATCTCTTGCATGTAAAAACAGTAAAAACAACAATCCCAGAAAAGCAATATTCACCAGGGAAATAAATATTATGCACATTGACATCTGGAAAAGAGCCAAACTCAAAATAAATGGTGTTTAAATATGGTTTACATTACAAACTCTTCTGGAAGCATTTAAACAATGTTACTTGCCAGTGTTTTACAGTTTATGTTATTCGAATTTTTTTTATTGCAAATTTTAAAACCCTTAAAAACCCCTTGCCTGCTTTCAACATAATTGATGATGCCCAATATAAAATATTTTTTCCTAAAAAATGTAAAACCCCAAAATTTGGGTAGCTAAAAGTGTAAAGGGGACATTGATTTGTCTGTTATTCTTCAGTCAATATTGTGTGTTTGATTCAACTTTCTCAGGCTTGCTTTTAGTTTTTTTGAGAAAAGGGGAATTTTTTGGATACTTTTTAATTTTTTCTGCTTTCCCAATTGACTCCAAAAGTTAAAACCCCTTTTTGGGGCTAGTCAACATAAGGGAGATCAGTGTCTTTTCTCAAGGCAGAATACTGTAAGGCAGTGATTTTAGGGTAAATCCATTTTGTAAAGCAAGGCTTCACAGGGAATACCAACCCAAAAAACATCAAATATTACTTTAAGCATTATGTATTGCAGGGGGTACCAACGAATTTGCCCAAATGTGCCATTATTTCCTGGATCCCTTTTTTTTTTTTATTTCCCCTCAGATTTTTTGCCCGTTTAAAAATTTTTTTTATAGGTATTTAATTAATGAATCCTATATATATCCCTGTATTTTTTAAAATGGGAAAACTAAACAATTTTTCATTGATTGGGTTTTCTGTTCTGCTATTTGGCTCGCTCTAAAATTTATTTCACCCTTTATGTTTAGTTTTTTTATAAATGTATTTTTCTCTCAGTGGTTTGGACATCAGATTTTTTAAAAGGGGAAAAATTTTAGCGGGAATATGTTCTCCTATGGCCAATTTTACAAAATTTGCAGTTATTTCTTCTCCCCTGGGAGGAGGTTTTTTAGCTTAGTTTCCCCTCCCCCTTTTAAGGGAGGTCAATTAGAAACCAAAAAAGAGTGGTGCACTTGACTGATGGAGCACACTAAAATCTTTGACCCTCCTGATTGCACTGTGTGTCCACTAACAGTATAATGGGCTAAGAGTGCTGAACTAGTCATCTACTGTAAGTGCCAGCCATTAAAAGTTAGAGGGACCATATCTAAGTCAGTGTGATCTATTAGCCACTCAGATTTTAGATTCATTCACAGCACAGCTCAGACGTAGACATAGCTGTAATTGATTTTTATAAACTGTAGTGGAGCAAAACAAAACAAAAATGAAAAAGGTTTCGCTGTGGATATCATTTTCATGTGATGCTGTAATCCATCAAACTCCAGAAAGACATCTCACACAATAAGCAAAATTGTGGAAATATCTTTATATACTGTGGGATAAAAGCATGCAGGTGTGATTTGATTTATGCAGAACACAGACGAAGATGAATACGACACAGAAACTGCTTGTCCTCTGTGTTGCTAATACATATCTACTCAGCAACAAAAGTTCCTCCTCCAACACAGATGAAATGGACGTGCTGCCATTTTCAGGACTCAGCTCTTCTGTCCATTTCCAGCATGCTCAAATTCCTTAAACAGATTCGCAAAGACAAGGCTTCCTCAGCAATCTGCTAGGATAGCACACCAGCTCAGCTCCTGCCCTCAGAGCCGGGCTGCTATTTTGAACCGGTATCTGATTCACTGACCTTCCCGCTGCCTCATGCCTTGCTAATGTAATCTAGTGCTGCTGCTGGCTCATGTCTCCCTCCCTGCAGCGCCCTCCCATTTTCACTTCAACTATTTCATGGCCAGAAACACCTTTTAGATGTAACCCTTGTCACAAACAGAGCTCAGTGACCTAATAAATAATAAGTTAATCCCTCAGTAATTATTAAATATCAAATTTAATGCTGTCTCTCCAAATGTAGCTCAAAACACCTGAAATATAATCTTTTTCATTTTGGTACATTGCATTTCTTTTAATGGGGGGTTTTCACATAACGCCTCGATCATGTGACCACACTTCGCGATCGCCATCTTGGGTGGCAGCTGCATCCTGTTTTCGTTGTTTTAGCGTGATCAGTGAAGCAAAACTCTGGACCATTCAATTTAACTATGGGGAAAACTTGCTTAATTGTAGGTAGTGCTGCGCGTGGTGGTCGAGACCAATGTTCATTCTAGCATCTGCCAGCCGTGATAGGAAATCAGTGTGAGAAAACAAAAACACTCAGTACACAATGTCGACTACTGTGGTTGAATCGGATATCCAGGGCAGATTTGCACGGCTTAAACCTCACTCATGCCCGAGTGTATAGTGCACATTTTGTGACAGGTAAATAAATAATGTTCGTCTACATTTATTGTAATAATATTCTGGCAGCACCCAGCACCCAGCACCCAGCGCTGTGACCTACTTCAGTTAGCGGCGCTCTCACACCTTGATAAGCTAGATGTTGGCAGCAATTTACCTTTACTGTTATACTCTTAACCTTTACTCTTTACTGTTATACTCTTTACTGTTATACTCTTTACTGTTATACTCTTTACCTTTACTGTTATACTCTTACTCCTGTTTTATCTAGTAACATAACTATTATGTAATTATCCATTAAAGGCAATATTGAACTTATGGATTTTGGCCTATGTTGTGGCTATGAAAAAATAGTTGTGCGGCCAATCGTCAATTTGCGCTAAACAAACCAACATATGGATCCACCTTGTTGATTATAGCAATTTTCCTGAGGTACATGGCCTTATCAGGAGGCTGTAATGACTCTAGATACTTATCCATGGTCGAGAAAATATGCAATGTTGCAATGTTGTGAAAAGCGTGAAACGAAGGTTGTGTTGCCATTCCTCTTCAAAAAGCCGTTTTAATCTTATTTTAATTAAACTTCCTTGAATGTCCTTGTTTTGTTGTAGCTTGGCTAAATTTTGTTTTGAACAATTCTGAACAAAGGGCAGTATTACTCATGAACTGTTATCTATCTTGGCCTGTATGTTTATGTAGGAAACACTTTTTGCCTATTTAAACAATTGGAATCTTGGATTTAGAGGAAAAAGCAACCCAAAACTGAAGGAAGAGGGAACAACGCAGTTCATGCCATAGCTGTAAACGATAGCTCGGACAGGAAGTTGGCAGCCACACCACAATGGTAGCTGTGGGTGTTGTTTGAGCTCACAACATCCACAGATCACATAATTGAATAAATCAAAAAGCACCCTCTCTAAATGTTCCTCCTGCATAGGTTTTAGCAATAACAATTACTGTAGCTGCATCTGTGCCCTGTTTTTTTCCATGTCCATACTGAATGAATCAAGACTGAAGAAGTTTCCCTTTCCATGCATCCGCAGGATTAGTTTAAAGTGATAACCAAATGAGACTTTGCTGCGAGGAAACTATAATTTAAGATGGACTACTAGAGACAGACGGTTTCCTCAGCATAATATTTTCGTATATATTACTTTGGTGTTAAATATTGTAAATATTGAAATTGCCTTGCTGCACAATCACTGCTCTACTAGCTGATTTAATGTAGCCTGTTCTTTTGACAAAGTTGTTGGGAAAAATAGTAGTCTGGGTGCCTGATCCGAACCAGAGCTATCAAATAGTCATCCATCACATTGTGACTTATAGGCAGACTGGGCTCACCACAGATAGCTTTTAAATTGCTCCTTTGGGTGCTGGTTTGTTAGATTTTCCCTGACATCCTACTTACTGGATAAATCACTATAAAATATTTACTTTAGGATCCTAAATTTGCCCTGCAATCCATATTATCTCTGCTTTACCCTTGGGTGATCATTGTGTTATGAACTAATAAGTGACTTTGGTGTTTTGAATATGACCTCAGAAGTCTTTGGGAAATTTTAGCTGAATTCTTTACAACATTATGCTTGCCTTTTTTTATTCACATTTCTGAATTTCAGAGACAGAAATTATTGTAAATATTGTGAGCTTTAGCATGATAACAACTTAAAAGAACAAGCTGTGAAATTAAGAAAACATTTTCTTTAAACAACTGTCCGGGTTATATTTTGATAATAACAGAGCAACAAAGCAAGTAATATTAAGATTTTACACCATATGGACTGACTTTTTCCATTACCTCACACCTAATGATCACGGTGATGAGATTGTGCAAACTGTAATCATTTGGTGTAATGTCAGCTTAAAATCAATAGCAATGTGTTTGCCTAAAATGGTTGACAAGAAATAAAGCCTGCTTACCCAGCTTCTAAAAATCTTTAAATAAATTTAAACTCTTAAAGTTTTGAAATCTCCCATTGTCAACCTAAGCTATGCACCTGCCTTCCAAGTTGTCCTAATGTACTGTAATACAAGCACATACAAGGAATTAATCAGGAACTGTAATGGACCAACATAAAGAAGCTATATATCAAATCTTTTAGGCAGCTAAAAACACATTCTGAAGGTAAACATCACACAAGATGGATAAAAGCACTTTTCCAGTCATACCCAACATTCAATGCAAACTTCAGGTTGCCCAGGGGCACGTTGAAATATGGCAGGAGGAAGCTGGAATTGAACCCACAACTTTCGGATTTCAAAATGACTACTCCTCCCACTTTGAGGTAATACTTCTTATTAAGCACCTTCTCATTAAAGAGGCTTAATTCTTTTGAGATTTGCAAAAAACAATCCAAAGAAAACTAGTCTTGCTTTGAGACAAGCTGTCGTTTTTGGCCATAAACATCGGGACAAATAAGTATCCTAAAGGCGGCTATAAACTAGTTTTAGGTTTGACGACTACCCGTTGTTAAGTTCTAATTTCCTGTTATGTGCATTGCTTAATGGATACTTTATTCAAACACCTGATGAGTGTACTTTTTTTTTAACAAATTGCAACATTTTTACAAGACATTTCTACAGATATTTTTCTAATTCATTCTGTTAGGATTCTGGAAAATAAATTGTCCTATGTGTCCAGTAGATATGAGGAGGATATGTGTCCATATGAGGAGGATATGAGGAGTTAACTGTTTAAGTTATTTTTGACATCAAACTTGATCCTAATTCAGTTGCATAAGTGATGTCCAACCTATATCAAGGTAAAGCTATTCTCAGTGTCCCTTAAATCTAACTAAACCACATTTCTGAAAATAAGGTAGTTGTGTAATCCTTTATTATCATTTACAGGAAAGTTACCAGTGTTTAAACAAATAAAGCACTAAATGTGGCATCCCATCTACATTTAGCTAAGTGACCAGCTGGTGTTTGGTACTGGTTTTTTATCTCTGTAGAGATCACTGTAGTATCTGGGGAAAATATAACCCTGATGTACCCTCCAGATCCAATACAATGTACACCATGAGTCAGGCTCACTGTAAGAAAGTTGTAAATCTTATCCAAAGTTGGTTTCCTTGTAGAGCAGTTGGGACGTTTGTTACTTTAGAGGAATGCCGAATAGTTCAGAATTAGTAAAAAATGTGAAACTAAAAGAAGGACTTTGGGGGAAGCAAAAAAAAGTCTATTAGAGCAATTATCTCAAGAGCCACCGGCAATAGTCATTCATGTTAAAGATGCAGCTATACGCCTAACAGAGAGAGACACCCACACAGACAAGTATCTGAACACTTAAAGGATGAGTAAATCATACATTCAAACATTTGCACAGAACGTGTTCCGACACACACACTCACACACCTTGGCAGGTGGAATTTGCATGCATGACTGTGCTTCCCTTAGCTGTAGCCACGGTTGCTAGGCTACGAGAGATTCAAGTCTTTGGAGGGGACCTGACATTAGGGAGAGCAAATTGACCACAGGAGGCTTTAATCTGCCGTGAAAAAGCAGCAGCAGCAGCATGCGCATGCATGCCAATAGTGTATTTGAACATTTACTCTTGCCCATGTTAAATGCACATATCACCTTTTCTGAATGTTGTTCACCCTCTCTCCCCGTCTCTCCCTAACTCTCATAAGTGCACAGAGAACACAGTGTGTCATAGCTTTTCTTACTCGAGAAAGCAAAAGCTAAATAAGATCACATCAGTGGTAGCCCCACCTATTCTTTCCCTACCAGGTGATGCTTTTTAAAATGCAAATTTGCAACAACGCTTTGAGAGTAACAGCAAAATAAACAGCTTACAAAGGTAGAAAACATAGAAAAAGACTTACATCATTGATGTCTAACTTTACAAATGAAAATGATTTTCTAAAAATATGGAAAGCAAGTACTTTAACCTTGGTGTAATTTAGCTGGCTCTGGTTCTACAGTGTCCGGTAAAAGTAGTTATACCCTTTACACTTTTTGATATTTTCCCTTTTTACAACCACAAACTTTAATCTATTTTATTGGGATTTTATGTGACAGACCCACACAAATAAGTGAATAATTGTGAAGTGGGACTCTTCTGTGAATAAAGTGAACCTAATTTTAAAGGTCACTAATGTAACACAGCTCAATCTTCCCCTTTGCTCCAGACACAGAGACAACTTTGATAATCCCGTTAATATATTCTTGCTCAAACATTTAAATTGCCACGTATTTGACCATTTTCTTTATGGCTACATGATGTTGTGGTCTCTTAAATGAACCTGTGAGGCTGTATGATTTAATTGCCGGTGCAGATGATTCTGCTATATGAGCAATAACCCTATCACCCCAGGGGTATATCAATCCTAATGCATCTATTAAAGTCTGCCTATGACATGCTTTTGATTAGTCACTTTGTTTTCCTGGGCTGGCCTGGAACAGAACAAAATCTGAATATGAATAGCGTAATAGTAATATGATTATCTGGTGTCACTTCTCATTAATCACCGATAATCTCTCTGACTGATAATAAATGTATTTGTGTGTCCTTTCTGGTCATACTCTCCTTGTTTTGGAGAAACAGATGGTATCAAGTGCTGTTGCATAAGTATTCCACAGAGAATATTACTGTTGTTTCTGATGCAAAAACCTTAATAATCATGAAATGATTTAATGCAGCTTTTATGTCAGGGGATTCACCTTAACAAAATAATTCAAGAGAGAACATCAGCTATCTGGTGCTGTGACTCCTGGGATGCTTCCTGCAGTTTTAGAGGACAGAAACTGTGATCACATTGTTTTCTCCCACGGGCACTTTGGTAACAGATGAGATTCTTTAAATAAAAACTGTCTATGCACATCTGGATTCTGTTTAATGCTATAATGCCCTTTCACCTGGCACCTGATAGCTGGACTAACAACCCCACCAAGTGGTAATGTGCGTCATATCCTCTTTTAAAAATCTGCTCAATTTCTCCCAAAAATCAAGATTTCTTAAGTGTTAGTAAGTTTTAATCAAAGCCTCTGGGAACAAGAAGACTAACACATTATTTTCTCATTTATAGTCATTCACTGTTAATTTAGTAAAAAACAGGCATGGTTTTGGTGGGACAAAACTGACAAGCAGAGATGCATAAAGTGCAGTTTAATAAACGTTACTTTTCATATAAGGCACAGCATTTCACACCTTAAAATCACACACAGTTGGAAAAGTAATTCTAAAATATTCTAAATACGATAAACAATGGACTTCTGTGCTAGTCACGGATTGTCCATAATGAACACCATGTTCAAGCATAAGGGTGTTCATCAGTGCACTTGGCACCAGGACACCCTAGGCAGGAGGTCAATGATCGACTTTGTTGTCATATCATCAGACCTTCGGCCGCATGTTTTGGACACTCGGGTGAAGAGAGGGGCTGAGCTGTCCACTGATCACCACCTGGTGGTGAGTTGGATCCGCTGGAGGAGGAGAAAGCCGGACAGACTTGGCAGGCCCAAGCGCATAGTGAGGGTCTGCTGGGAACGCCTGGCAGAACCCTCAGCCAGGGATGTATTCAACTCCCACCTCCGGGAGAGCTTTGACCAGATTCCAGGGGATGTTGGAGACATAGAGTCCGAGTGGACCATGTTCTCCGCATCTGTTGTCGATGCTGCTGCCCGTAGCTGCGGCCGTAAGGTCTGCGGTGCCTGTCGCGGCGGCAATCCCAGAACCCGGTGGTGGACACCGGCAGTAAGGGATGCTGTCAAGCTGAAGGAGTCCTATCGGCTGTGGTTGGCTTGTGGGACTCCTGAGGCGGCTGACGGGTACCGTGAGGCCAAGCGTGCTGCGGCACGGGCTGTGGCAGAGGCAAAAACTCGGGCCTGGGAGGAGTTCGGTGAGGCCATGGAGAAGGACTACCGGTCGGCCTCGAAGTGTTTCTGGCAAACCGTCCGGCGCCTCAGGAGGGGGAAGCAGTGCTTTGCCAACACTGTTTATAGTGGGGGTGGGAGGCTGCTGACCTCGACTGGGGACATTATCGGGCGGTGGAAGGAGTACTTCGAGGATCTCCTCAATCCTGCCATCACGCATTCCCTGGTGGAAACAGAGGCTGGGGACTCGGGGTTGGACTCTTTCATCACCCAGGCTGAAGTCACCGAGGTGGTTAAAAAGCTCCGCGGTGGCAAGGCTTCGGGGGTGGATGAGATCCGCCCTGAGTACCTCAAATCTCTGGATGTTGTGGGGCTGTCATGGTTGACACGCCTCTTCAACATTGCATGGCGGTCGGGGACAGTACCTCTGGACTGGCAGACCGGGGTGGTGGTCCCCCTTCATAAGAAGGGGGACCGGCGGGTGTGTTCCAACTACAGGAGGATCACACTCCTCAGCCTCCCTGGTAAGGCCTACGCCAGGGTATTGGAGAGGAGAGTCCGGCCGATAGTCGAACCTCAGCTTCAGGAGGAGCAGTGTGGTTTTCGTCCCGGCCATGGAATACTGGACCAGCTCTATACCCTCTACAGGGTACTCGAGGGCTCATGGGAGTTTGCCCAACCGGTTCACATGTGTTTTGTGGACCTGGAGAAGGCATCACGAGGGACACAGTCCCTCGTGATGCCTTGTGGAGGGTGCTCCAGGAGTATGGAATCGGGGGCCCTTTATTAGGGGCCATCCGGTCTCTGTACGAGCGGAGCAGGAGCTTGGTCCGCATTGCCGGCACTAAGTCCGACCTATTCCCGGTGCATGTTGGACTCCGGCAGGGCTGCCCTTTGTCTTCGGTCCTGTTCATAACTTTTATGGACAGGATTTCTAGACACAGCCAAGGGCCGAAGGGGGTCTGGTTTGGGGACCAGTGGATTTCGTCTCTTCTTTTTGCAGATGACGTGGTCCTGCTGGCCCCCTCTAGCCAAGACCTACAGCATGCGCTGGGGCGGTTCACAGCCGAGTGTGAAGCGGCTGGGATGAAGATCAGCTCCTCCAAGTCAGAGGCCATGGTACTCGACCAGAAAAGGGTGGCTTGTCCTCTTCAGGTTGGAGGGGAGTTCCTGCCTCAAGTGGAGGAGCTCAAGTATCTCGGGGTCTTGTTCACGAGTGAGGGAAGAATGGAGCGGGAGATCGACAGACGGATCGGTGCGGCTGCCGCAGTAATGGGGGCACTGTGCCGGTCCGTTGTGGTGAAGAGAGAGCTGAGCCGAAAAGCAAAGCTCTCGATTTACTGGTAGGTCTACGTTCCTACCCTCACCTATGGCCATGAACTTTGGGTCATGACCGAAAGAACGAGATCCCGGATACAAGCGGCTGAAATGAGCTTCCTCCGTAGGGTGGCCAGGCACTCCCTTAGAGATAGGGTGAGGAGCTCGGCCATTCGGGAGGGGCTCGGAGTAGAGCCGCTGCTCCTCCACATCGAGAAGAGCCAGTTGAGGTGGCTCGGGCATCTATACCGGATGCCTCCTGGACGCCTTCCTCGGGAGGTGTTCCCGGCACGTCCCAACGGGAGGAGGCCCAGGGGACGGCCCAGGACACGCTGGAGGGACTATGTCTCTCGGCTGGCCTGGGAACGCCTTGGGCTCCCGCCGGAGGAGCTGGAGGAGGTGTCTGGGGAGAGGGACATCTGGGTGTCTCTGCTGAGTCTGCTGCCCCCACGACCCGGTTCTGGATAAGCGGAAGACGATGAGTACGAGTACGAGAGTACGATAAACAATGTCTGATTGTGCAGTGATATTAAGCCACTTTAATGGTCAAAAATAAATCTGGCTTATGATCTATCAAAGATCCATCTGAAGGATGACTCCTTGATAGTACTATTCAATTCAATTTATTTATATAGTGCCAATTCACACCGCATGTGGTCTCAAGGCACTTCACAAAAGTCAGGTACATACATTCCAATTAATCCTAACCATTGAACAGTGCAGTCAGATTCAGTTATTTATTCAAATTGGATAAAAAGTTTTTCTATCTAAGGAAAGGAAACCCAGCAGATTGCATCCAGTCAGTGACTTGCAGCATTCACTCCTCCCGGATGAACATGTAGAGACAGTGGACAGTCACTGGCGTTGACTTTGCAGCAATCCCTCATACTGAGCATGCATGTAGCGACAGTGGAGAGGAAAAACTCCCTTTTAACAGGAAGAAACCTCCAGCAGAACCAGGCTCAGTGTGAGCGGCTATCTGCCACAACCGACTGGGGGTTAGAGAGAACAGAGCAGAGACACAAAGAGAACAAAGAAGCACTGATCCAGGAGTACTTTCTATGGGAAGGGAAAGTAAATGTAATGGATGTAGCTCCTTTAGTCGTTTCATCTAGAAAGAAAGAACAGATAAACTTTGAGCCAGTTTTCAAGGTTAGAGTCTGAAAGAGAGCACATACAGTTAGTTACAGTAAAAGCTCAGTCAGTCACCATGTCTAGGAGAGAGAAAGGGTTAAACACTAAAAGACAGGGCCATGTGGATCATCGGTAGAGGGTGAGCATTAAGTTGTTGCCAGCAGAAGCTTGGACTATGCCCCTCTCCAGAAAGGTGTCACAGGTAGACACAGAGTCAGGCCAAGTGTAGCTTCTAGGAAGAGAAAAGAGAGAGAACAAAGTTAAAAGCTGAAATAACAGCAAATAATACAAAATTGAAGAGTAGTGTGAGAAAGTAGCGAAGAGGGTGAAAGTGGTCATTATGTCCTCCAGCAGCCTAAGCCTATAGCAGCATAACTACACAGATAGCTCAGGATAACCTAAGCCACTCTAACTATAAGCTTTATCAAAAAGGAAAGTTGTAAGCCTAGCTATTGACAACCACTATTACAAATTTATTGGAGAATCAGAAGATCGTTCCATATTTCTCAGAATTATAATTTATGTTAAATTAATTAATTACACTTCATCTAAAGATTAGGCCAAGAATACATTAGAGCTTGCTATTAATAAAATTAGGAATTAAATCTATTATTAACATAATCATTATTAGGAGTATTTTGCATACACAGGCACACATTTCACCAAGGCCTTTAAATCATAAAGAAGGCAATTTAACAGCTGGTCTTCTATAATGCAGATGATGTTCCTGAAACCTGTAAGATGGGTGGCTATGGTGATATGATCAACAAACTGCTTATTTAGTTGCATTTCAGTACATGTCATGTGCATCTATTTCAAGCAAATATTCTTATATAGTTAGTTTAAAACTCAGTAAGCTTTTAACTTTTCACCAGTATGCACATCTTTTCAATGTTTAGTGTATGTATTGCCATGGAATATAATTCTGACACTTGTTATTCATTAAATGCACTGATTAAAAAAATTAAATAATAAAAAAAACATGACACAAATCTGGAAATAGCCTAGCACTTGCCTGAAGGGCAGTGTAGTGAGGTAACCAGCAGACACAGCAGCTTAAGAGTAAAATAGTTTTGACAAAACACTTGGTTCTATGAGTACATTTTAAAGGGACCTAGAGAAAAGCGGTTTTTGTAGATGAAAGTTTAATTCTGATGAAGGCAGCCTCTCAACAACTAGTAATCATCTTTAAAATCTTCTCCTCTGAGGTGAGGCAGAATTTGAAGTGAGGAAATCCCAGTAGATTTTCTTCAGCTAACCATGTTTTAACACCGACGTGCCCACATATGCTCAAGTGCCCAATCATCTAAGGTTTGAATTTTGAAGTGAATTATTAGGCAGTGTTCATTAAAAAATGGCATTATGGAATATTCTGTCTTCCAACAACACAGTGAGACAAATGTGGAGAAGCTCAGCTGGAGACATGCAGCATCTAAATATTAATTTATTACTACTTTTTATGTTCTACTTGGTTGTTCTCTGCAGTTTAATTTGCTTCAGTTAGCTTCACATACACTTGTAAAGCTTGTACAACACCTGCAGAGGAAGATTTAATAAGAGATAACTTCTTTCTACTGCAGACATCCCCCCACTTCAACCTTTTTTCAACAGCACATCCACTCAGCATATCAACACATACGAAAAACTCTTAAAAAACACCATCCTCTGATGAGTTAATCCTTAAGAGTTAATCTAATTTGATATATACATCCACATTAAACATACTCATGGGCATCATGCACAAGAATGTCATTAATTTTCAGCTTTTAATTATTAGCTTTTAAACAATCTTTTTCCAAGGACAAATTGTACAGAAAGACAACTTTCAAGTAAAAAACAGATGGCATAATTTCAAACATATTGCAGATTTTTATATATGTACATGAGGTTGACTCATTGAGAGATTGTCCTCCTTTGTTTGTGCAAAGCACCAGTAGCTCTGGCAGCGAGACAGCCACACACCATGATACTGTTGGTACCTTGCTTGACAGTACTTACAGTTTATTGGAATAAAAGGTCTCATTTAGGCTATCCTCGCAGTTCCATCTATTAAATAACTGAATCCACTTTGCTCAGGCTGGTATGGGAAGGTAATGCTGCAGGTTATTGACCCTCCATCCTTTGAGTTCAGTCTACATCCAGTGGCACATTTTCCTCAACTGGTTTTCTCCATCAGCATGAGTTGCATCTTCATGACCTTATTACAGGCAAATAGGAGGAACAGTTTGTGTTTGTTTTGTGACCATATGGCCCCATTAGCAGGGTAACGACCCCACACTCCCTCCAGGACACACACTCATTTCTGAGTTTGTCTGTACGCATTAGTAAATGTGGTTTGTGTATGTGTATGTGTTTCCCTCCAAGACTCTTAACACTGCCCCCAGTGGTCACTTATGCTGGCAAAGCCTCTCCAAGCACCATTTGGCCTCAGACCATTGGTTGGAATGTGTGGCTCTAACTTACACACACTAACAAACAAACCAGCACAAAGCCTCACTGTTGGTCTTTTTGTCATTGCAGTCATACTTGTAACACTAGCATAAAAGACACAGTTGCAAAGTCTGACAAAGGTCAAGCAAGCTGTGAAAGCAAAACAGATCTATTGCAGTTTATCAGCTGGGAGACTAGAGTAATTCTTTTTAAAGAATAACATGGTAAACAATGATATTATAAGGTTTTAGCGGTAATACAGTGGAAAAAAGTTATAGTTTCAGTTAAACAAAAAAATTCGAGTTAGTCTGAAGAGTTCAACGGCTGATAATTGCCATTAAATGTGATTATACTGTGTAAATGCTGTATATATCGAAACAGATTGCATTAATTTTAAAATCCTTCAAAAACAGTATTTTACTCAAAATTACATCAAATCAAATTTAATTTATAAATGTCACTACAGTTAGGAAGTAGTGATTTTTGAAATATTGAAGTATTTTGTTCTTGTGAGATGCAGTTCTTTTGGCTTTGTACTGCCCATCTAAGTATGTCACACATTATTCTTGTACTGGGTCAAGAAGAGGCAGCAGTAGCCTTCCGTTCACCGCTCTTTCAGGATAGATGATAAGTTGTAGCTGGTTAAGTTAACTGAGATCTGAGATCTGCCTGCTGTTTGTGAGAACATTAACCTGTTAACATAAAAGTCAAAGTGAAAATCAAACCATTCTGCATGCAATGCATGTTCCACATTGCCTGTTTGAATTCTGGCTTAGTTTTGTCGTAGGATCGCTTCTAAAATACTTAGCTTTAATGGGTAAAAAATAATCTTGCTGATTCACAATTTCTTCTTCCTGACACTAGACTGATGCTAGCAAAAAATAAATAAAAATCAGAAGCTGATGATAAAACAGAATAGAATACAAAGATCCCATAATAATTTATTGAGATAAAATAAGATTACTCTTATCAACACTTATAGAAAGCCCAGAAGAGTTTCCAAGGCTTTCACAGCTCCTTCTAGGTTAATTTACAACATTTGAGTTGGATGGAGCCACACCAGTGGATGTATTTTGAGAGAGTGACTCAAACATACTGCTTCCTTGTGTGACATCATTGATTATTTGAAAGAAACCAGACGAGATATCAGGAAGATTAATGCAGACCTCCACTATTCTGGTTCATCGGGTCCAGATACCTGAAGGTACCATGCCCATCTGTTTCAAACATATGAAATAGAAACAGAATGGAAATATTCAGTCATTATGCTGTTTTGTGTCCGAGATATAAACAGGTTTTGATGCAAAAGCACACATCAATCCCTTAACAAAAGCAAAAGATCATGTGAATATGCTGGCTGAAGCTGGTAATAACCTGCAATTATACACAGTGAAACAAGTCCTGTACCGACATCGGACAAAAGGCAACTCAAAAAGAAATAGGCCATCTCTCCAAAACTGACACAAAAGCCAGATTACATCCAAATGCACTCAGGCACAAAGTCCTTAATTTTTCGAGACGTTCTGTGGTCTGTTAAAACAAAAATGAAAGCGTTTGGACATAAAGACCATTATTACATTTAGAGGAAAAAGGGGCAAGCTTGCAAGCCTGAGAACACTGATTAACTGTATAGTACGGGGGTGCTAGTCTGTTGTTTTGTATTCTGTTGCATCTTTTGTTTTTGAGGGTCTCTTGATTGTAGTTCTGAATGCAGAACAATGATTTTACATCATCTGTGCTAGATTTGAAGGAGCAGCTCTCTAAAAACATAGGTACACAAATTATTTTTCCTACATTAGTAATGTTTTGCAATAGAAAATATTGATCCTTACAGAAATATATGTACAAAATGTGTGTTTACTCTTAAGCTGACAAATACTCCCCCAGGAATATCTCATCCAGTTATGGCCAGATAGGTTTGTGAGATGTCACAAAGAAATTTGACAAAATTAGAAAAGGGCGTTGCAGATCTGATATTCAAGACATCAATTTGGAGAAGGGTTTCTGTTATCGTTGTTGTCTTTAGACCTCACAGGTTCATCCTGCATGTCATGCATTTGTTTATTTCATTGAATTTGCTCCAATTGTTCTCTGAGTGAAACTGAACATTTAATGTGAATATTCCCTTCACTGCTTTTGAAGTAAATAGTTGACCAGCTGGTCTGCATTTCTGATGTTGATATCCTCTTTCATATCACTCTCTGTCTCCATCTCCCTCAAACTCTTCTGGGTACCAATTAGGGCTTAAAGCTGCTGGAGTTTGTGTGCATAGGTGTGTGTTTTTTTTATGCGTGTGTCTCGCTGCGTTTGTGATACCGCCAGCCCAGACATCACGCTATAGGCTACCTGTCAACAGGCACTTCAGTGCTCACCATCTGCTCAAGCTGGAAGATTTTTCTAGACTCTTAAGAAAATGTTGATACCAACTGAAATATGCTATCACTGACATCTCAGGAAAGCAGTGAATACTGTGTGTAAATACTGTATGTGCAAAAGCCAGTGTCTTTTCTGACAGCTTATTGCATAATCATTTCTTGTTCCCCTCTACTGGTGAATAATTGTTTCTTAAATAATATTTTATTTTATTTTTTTCACTGTTTATTTGCAATTCATGGTACAGTGCACATTTGTTAACACTTACAAAGTTGTGTAAAAGTCCCATGGTAAGATAAGAGCAAATCTGCACCAACACATTCCACTTTAAACAAGTTATTATTTGTGTCTTTGTAGCAGTTTTTCTTACGTCATATAGAGAAAAACAATCAATATTAAAGAGAGAGAAAAAGGTCTTTAAATGTTCATCTGGAAATTTTTTTGTAAGTAAAATCGAAATTTTCAAAGTCAAACAGAAAAAAATTTATCACTTCAGCTGAAAAACACTTTTTCAATCTGAGCTTAAAAGTTAATGCTCTGACGTCCTCTCTTACCCCATTCTGTCTTTGCTCCATCATCCACTCCGGCAATCCCATCCACCTTGCTCTCTTTCTGCAGAATGTCATGCAGACATACTTTGCCGCCAGGCTTCAGGCCATGGGGATTCAATACCAGCCTATATTTAAAGAGGGGTGATCTGTTCAAACATATGTTCCCCTTAACAAAGTCATCAATGTCAAATCTTACTCCCCTAGGCTCCCCTAATGTAGCGTTTAGCTTACCATGCATAACTTTAATATTAACTCAACAGAAAGTCTTGGGATTGGAGTGAAAGCTAATATACCACACTGTTGACCTTTAAAGTTTCATTTATCAATTTAGTGCCAAAGTCAATGTGTGTTTTTGTTAGTCATAAAAATTCAGATTGTATGCCAATAAATTAAACAACAGTGCAAAATATCAGTGCCACAGTGTTGGTGGTTTTTATTCTAGTTTTGAGAAGCACACTTATGCAGAGGGAATGCAGAAAAGTATATTGGTCAATTTTATTTCAGCATAATCTCTTTAAATGAAATACATTTCTTGCCTTTGACAACTAATGTAATGCTAAAGCATTTGTCTTTGTAGGTTTTAATTTGTCAAGATCCTAACTGGCAAAATAAAATGTACACACATGCACACACACATACAATTATTAATGATATTTATCCGTATCTGGTTTGATGAAACTGGCAAAGTTGAGAATAGTTCATTTACTATATTGCACCAATTTACAACAAAAGGTGCACACTTTTTGTTGTGCTCTTCTCAGCGCCACGTCGTGTCCACATGTCGAATTTAAATGTTAATTCAAGCCAATATGTTCCCAACCAATCCATTCCAGTTATAACCCCGGTCCAGTAGAGTCAGAGTAGCGTTCCAGTCCTGTTATACAATTTCCAAATAAAACCAGGAACAAACATTCACCTATCTAATTTCTATACCTGCTTATGGTGTTGTGTGGGGCTGGTGACCAACAGGTAAGAGGTAAGAAACACTCTGGACAGACTGCTAGTCAAACAAAGGGAGAGAAAAAAAGACGCACATGCAACAGCAAACAACCATTTACCTGCAAACTCACACAAAAGGACAATTTTAGAGTGTTTAATAAACTTTTCATGCATATTTTTGGAGTAAAGGAGAACACTGGATTTCTGAGAAAACTGGAGTACTTGGAGAAACAACCAAATGCAAGAGGAGAACAAGTATCAAAGCAATCAGATTCAGGACATTTTGAAATACCAGTTAGTAAAACATTTTCAATCTCAAACAAGTCAATTCATTTAAATCTTCACTTTGAAAAAGTCCACTATACGTAGCATGCACGGGCAAAGGGAAAGCGGGTGGAAAAAAGCTTTCGTACAGGCGGGTTTTTTCCTGCCTTACTGATTTTGACACAAAAACTTCGCAAACCAAAAAAAGGAGTTTGCTTAAACCCCTCCTAGTGACAGATAAAACTCAAAAATTAAATTAGAAGTCTGTAAATTTTTTCTTTAAAATTTCACAGAGGGTGTAAGAAGAAGGTAACCAATCAAGTCTTCAGTCAGAGAAGTCTTGGGAAGGCTGATTGTTCAGCAGAAGTTGATTTTTGAGAATATTATTGGGGCATTGTGATTTCCCACTGAACTCCATGTAAGCCAAAATACCTTTAGCTTAAGAGTCATTTGAACCAAACCAGAATGAAAGCTAAAAACGGTTTTTTTTTCCCCCTAAATGGGGGTTGAGAGCGGGGAAGGCACCAAAATCAAAGTCAAAATTTTTTTATTTACTTTATTATTTTTTCGAAAACCACTGGATCTTCCACATTTTTTTTGTGATTACTAAATTCCCATTCTGAATTCCAAGTTCAGTGGTCTTTCATCTTGCATTTCCAAACAAAGAATTGGAAAATCCTACTTCTGGGACACAGAGAAAGAACCATTGCCCTCTTCTTATACCAGACTTTTGGCTCACCAAAATGCTTACAGAATGAGGATAACCAAAGAGCCACATAGCCAAATTAAACAGTGGAGTTTTGTAAAAGAGCTAAAACAGCTTGCAGTACAATACCCACTGACTTGGACAGATGCAGATTTAAAAAAATCCTTGTGAATGGGATCAGGCATCTGTGTTTTACACACTGTCTTACTGTGAGTGAATGTAAAACATATATATTATTCTTGTAAATGTTAGCAAAATACAATCTTCTAGAAACACATTACTGTTACTTTAGATCTACATGGACATGCTGAGTTCATGCACATGTTTATAATCTGATAAAGCAGTGACTCTTCAGCCTATGTTAAAATGTCTTGACATCTGGTCGTTTTTTTTTTTCAGTGGTGAAACTTTTTAACTTTATCACTTTAGTACCACAACTTGCAAAAGCTATTTTTCATCAACAACTCACTCAGGTAAACATGGTCTTTTTTCCCCTTATACAAAATGACTCTTCAAGTGGAAGACAAAATAGAGGCCTCGAATAGCCAATACTCGCCTGCCCAATTTACTTTTCTTTTAACATACTATAAAAGATTTTGAAAAAGTGGAATTTCAAAAATTTTTGAACCACCAAAAACCAAGTGAAATTTTTACCATTTCTGACAAATTTCACAGTTTTTTATCATTTAATCCCTGTTTTTAAGCATTGTTTTGCCCCCTTTTGCAAAAAGACAGCAATGGGGAGAACTACAGCCAGAATACTGTAAGGATTTGTTTCGGAAAGACAGTGGGAGAAATTAAGAGGATGCTAATGCCGTAATCTGGACACATGAGGTGGTGTATGAGCCACAAATCCGGTAACTTTGAGCTGACCGAGCAGCCAATTACAAATCTCCTTGTAATTGGTATGTTGCCATTTGTAGTAATTTTGTTTGTTTTTTAAGATGAAATGAGTGTTTCACAGGTTTTTAGCAGAGAAATTCATTTTTGTGGTATTTTTATGCCTGAAGACTTTATTATATATGTAATTTATTCTAATGTAGGCTAAAAGACTATGCTAATGAAGTATGCTAACAAATTCACTTGATAACAGCCAGGGCAGTCAACAGCATTAAAACCTTTTCCTGCTACTGCATCTTTGTTAACCTGCCCTTTTCCACTTCCTATCAATGTTTGTTTAGAGGGTACAGGAAAGATTTATACCGCTGCAAGTATGCTTGCAGCATGTTTATTTGGGACATGATTTGTGGCACTCTTGAGCAAAAAAAACGACAATGGAAGCAAGGGGTATCCGGGGAGTTCAAATATCAATTTAAATTTTTTCCCCAAAAAAACGCGGAAAATTTTTGGGGGTTTTACGCAAAACAAACAAGCAAGCAAACTAAAACATTTTATTTGTGGTTGATGCTGAAAAACATCACAACCTCTCCATACATCTCAAATTTGTTAGCAACATTGGTTTTGTCCTCCTCCAACATCAATTTCAATATATGGTAAGAATGAGCATTTTCAACATCCAATTAAAATCTTTTTTAACGTATTTATTTTGTTCTTACTCATCAAAAGTTTAGATTTCTTTTCATTTCGTTTGTTTGTTTTCATTTACATTTAATTTTTGGGGAGGAAAATTGCTGGGAGAAGACCTTTTAATAACTTCTTGCTCCAAAGGCACAGCGTGATCAAGGCCAAATATCTAACCAGGGGCTTGGAAAACAAAATACTTTGCATATTATTAGGAGACAACAATTATTTATTAAAAGGATTGGAAGCAGCAAAGGCTAAACAGAATCTTCATAAACCTGTTAGAGCCAAAGATGAGGGAGAATGAAATATTATGAACGACCTTCAGTTTTCCAGGTCACTTTAAATAAACCATTTTTCTGACACTGACTTTAAATATTTGAACTTTGAAGGGTTTACATGAGCACTGTCTTTATTTTAAATGCTTAAAAGCAGTACCTACAACATATACATATATATAGTATATATATAATATATATTATATATATATATTATATATATATATATATATATATATATATATATATATATATATATATATATATATATATATATAGTATATGTATATTCACTAACTGAATTTTGCATATGTAGCTAACAAACATTGTTCATGTTAAAAAATGAATAACAAAGGAGATAGAAACACAATAATATAATCTTTTTTGTACACCTTTCCTCAAAGTGGAGCTCGAAGTGCTGATTTTTCATATTATTTTATTTTTCCTTGATGTCCATTGCTCAATTTTTTCCCCATTGCTACTGCTCTCCGGATATCGTACGGAAGCAGCATGAGAATAAAGTAACATATTCCCCTCACAATTTGCAGTGAATGCCTGCTGCTTCTCCCACAGAGTACCGCTGTGAACACGGCTCTGGCAGAAACTTTCTGAGCTACTAAAAATTTAAAGACAGCCTTTTTTTGCAGTGAAGTTTATTTCACATGCTTTTCTATCTTTCGCCCTTAGTCCACACTGAGGAATACGATAAAACCTGTCAGCTTTAAGATCTCCTGATGTCCACCACCCACAGGCCTGTATAAGCATCCAAACACTTTCTCTTTCCAAGGGCACTTTCAGCAGTGCCTTGATTCAGCTCTCCAGGAGGGAGCACACTGAGCCGAGGCCACTTTGTGCTTTGTGTTTCCATGTTTGAGCCATGCATTATGTACGCATTTCCTCTGGATAATATGCTGAAAAAATGCCCCCTGCCTGCCCTTGTTATTGAAAACCATCTCAGGATGAAAAATGACAGACATCAGGGTGCCAAATGTCCCGTGCAGGACACCATAGGATTTTTTCAGCAACAGGAGGGGAACAACATCTGTTTGACTGCTGAATGCAACGCTGATTCATCAGTCTTTCAAACAGACCTCATCTTAAAGTCCCAGTCAGCTGTTTCCTAAATCCACTAAGGGGTGCATTTGATTTAATGGCAATTATACGCCCTTAACACACACTCTGATGGCCAATTCAATCCTCAATGATCAGAACTAAAAGTCTGACATTAAATGAAAGGGGAACATATATCCTTCCTCTCCCAGTGCTCTTTGTGAATCAGAATAGTTTTAATAATGATATGGCCCTTCTGCTTCTGAAGGACAACCACCCAAATGTTAAATCTCCAATGGGTGAATAAAAACTGCAGACATTTCATTTCAGTGTCTTAAGTCCGATTAGACTAATGAGACAAAAAATAATCATACCCCACAAATCACACCTGTTTTTTCTCATGTTATAGACAACAATGTATTTTTGGGGGTATTTTATGTGATATACCAACGAAAGGTAGTTCATAACTGTGAGGTCCACAGCTTAGCTGGAAAAATCTTAACAGGACAGCCATTGGTTGTGAAACATCTGTGGAAAAGTGGAAAGTCCTGTTTAAAGTTGTATGGGGCACAGAAAACATGTTGAAGAAGATGCTCTGGGAAGATAAGATGAAAAGTGACTTTTTACCTAGATTCAAAACTGGGGGAAAATTAATACTGCACACTACCCCAAAGACACCATCACCCAAAATGAAGCATAATACAGGCAGAATAATGCTGTGAGGATGCTCATTTACCACTGGAATGGGGTAACTGGTCAGGGAGGGCAATCCTTGAAGAAAACCTGTTGGAGGCTAGAAAAGACGTTAGACTGGGTGGAGATTCATCTTCCAGTACCAAATCGACCCTAAACATCAAGCTATTGCTACAATGGCATGGTTTAGGCCAGAGCATTTTCACGTGTTAGAATGGCCCAGTCAAAGTCCTGATTCAATCCAATTGAGAATATGTGGTAAGAAGTATTGCTGTCCACAGACAATATCCATTCAATTGGACTGAGCTCAAGCTAATAAGCAAAATGAATGTACAACTTAGTTTTTTCCCCAAATGTTTTGTTCTAAAAATGTTTTAAGTGTTTTTAATGTGTTTTAAGAAGCTTGTATCATTTTTCATCCACCTTACAATTATGCACTACTTTGTGTTGGTCTGCACACAAAATCCCAATCCAATCCAAAATATGCTGAAGCTTGTGGGTGTGACTTTACATATGTATATGAAAGGGTTCATTGTGGTTGAATACTTTTGCATGACAGTGCACAAGGATGCACAACGTAAAGATGTACAAGGTGAATATGACACACAGGGATAGAGGGTATGGAGAGAAGGCAGGTGTTTTAAAATGGCCTCACTTCAGTAATGGCAGAAAGCTCTCTTTCATTTTGTTTATCCAGGCCTCTGACAGGTCAGGTCACATATGTTGAGTAGGGGGACAAAACTGAGTGTACTGTCTGCATGTTAAGGACTCTGGGGCCTGACATCTCCTCAGTGGGAGTATTTTCGCAAGTCTTAGTTTGAATGAAGGCTTTTAATATAAGTCAAAAGTGGGAGAGAATTTCATTTGTATTCTTGAATAAATCTGCAGGGAAAGGATTGTGGAGGGAGGAACTGACATGTGAATGGAGAGGAGAAAATGTATGCCTCGAGGAAGTAGACTTGAGAGAAAAAAAGGCATAAAGAAAAAAAGAGATGGATGAATTGCAGGGATATGAGGGTGCAAATAAGCATAAATCATATGGAGCAGGGCCCCCTGTTTCAAAGGAACAATATCTTTCATCTGACAGGTAATGATAGTACTGCTCTCAGCATAGTTTCGTCTTACCTGGGGCGCTATTGCTTTCCATTTCTTTATTGTGTCTAACCAGAGTTCACTTAAGTATAATATGATGAAGCTATTTTTTGAGGTCACCTATACCACAAAGGTGAGCAGATCTTTTCAAGTCATCAAACTGACAAGTAAACTTCAATGAATGTGAAAAACATTTAAGTATGAACACAATGATTTCCCATACTCTCTAGAGTCGAGCCAATTATTATTTTTTTGCATTAGAGACTGCTATGGGCAAACTGTTAAATATATAATCCCACCCTAAATCATCCACTTAGAGTAACAGGGAAATAAGTGCAGATTAACTACATCATTTAAAAGTGTTATTCCCTATGGACCATGAAAGCAATAACTGTAACTTTAAACCTTCCAAAAGATAAAAAAATATATATATTTAGTAAATATTGGAAGATGTTGCTACAAAAGAACAAAGATCTGTATGAAGGTCAGGTGAAGGAATATTCATCACACAGTTTTAAAACAGTTAAAATATTATATGCATTGAGTTAAAAAAAAAGAAAAAAATTGGTTCTACATAAATAAACTAAACAGTGTTAAGTTGTCTGAAGGTGCTACAGTCTACTGTCAATATAACGTTTAGAGATACATTTCCCTGATACACAGTATGTTGACGTTTGAAACGATACATCATTTTTCTTGCAATTAAGAATAGAGTGCCTTGAAAAAGTATCTTCCACCTTACAGCATTTTTTTTTATTGTTCTACAATTAGCTTTACATTGGTGCGTAATGTGTTGCTTTTTGAGATATTTTAGCCTATTTCCTGTTGTCAGACTGTTTCTATTTAAGATATATCCTGGTTCTATGGATCCTGGGTGTGGCTGATAAAATTAAACTTATAGTGAGTTTCATTTGTACTCGGAAGTCGGAATTTCCGACCTCAGAGTAGGAAATTTCAACCGAAACGCCCTTGAAAGTCAGAATTACCAGTCAGAAAGTCAGTGCTTCCATATTCAAAATGGTTGCTACTCGCATCAATAGTAGTAAAACGTTCTTACTTTGACTGTTTTGGGCAATTCTTTATTATTTATGTAACATTTAGTTATAGTACTCCTACCCGTACTACTTTTCAGTGTTTATAAGAGGAGATTTTTTAATGCTGTTTATATGCACGAAATACTACTCAATACAGTGTTTATTGTCACTGTTATTGTTGAAAGACTGCTGTTACAGTTAGCGATATGTACAAAAACAAGCAGGAAACTGGAATGCTGCAACTCAGAGATGATGTAAATTCCGACTTCCCAGTTTCAATCTCCAAGGTTAATGGAACCCAGCATGAACCTTTACAAAAAAGTGTTAATAACAACCTGTCCAGAGTGTACCCCACCTCTTGCCTGCTGGATTTAATGATCCCTGCCCTAACCCCCCTCTGAATGTAGCTAATGGGGACAACTTTTTCATGTTGGGCCAGGTTTGGATAGCTTTTTTCCTTTAATAAATGAAACCATCATTTGAAAACTGTTTACTCAGCTTGTTTTCATATGATATTAAAATTTGTTCAATGATCTAAAACATTTAAATTTGACACAAACACAAAAAATCTGATGAAATCTGTAAGGAGGCAGATTCATTTTCCGTAATTGTGTTTAATTTCTTAAAGTATTCAAGCTTATGAAAAGGTTTTTTTTCTTTAACAGTTGTAGATGCGAGCTGCCAAATTAATCTGTTTCTAATCCACATACCTCATGGTTATTTACTCTAAAATTACCCCAAAAAGCAGCTAGTAACATGTCCTCCTAAATTCAAACTGAAAAATATTTTAGAAAATTATTTTGGCTACAGCGCATACAGCACAATACTTATGCAGTTTTTTGCTCTAGTCATAGAGGAATTTATCATACAGTGAAACTGTACTTTGTCCTGCTTAAACCCAATACTTGGGCAACGTACTGAAGTGAAGACAATGGTTTGCAAAACATTTCAATTCAATTCAATTCAGTTTTATTTATATAGCGCCAATTCACAACACATGTTGTCTCAAGGCACTTCACAAAAGTCAGGTACATAAATTCCAATTAATCCTAATCATTGAACAGTGCAGTCAGATTCAGTTATTTATTCAAATTGGATAAAAAGTTTTTCTGTCTAAGGAAACCCAGCAGATTGCGTCCAGTCAGTGACTTGCAGCATTCCCTCCTCCTGGATGAGCATGTAGAGACAGTGGACAGTCACTGGCGTTGACTTTGCAGCAATCCCTCATACGGAGCATGCATGTAGCGAACATTAGGAAACCTCCACATTTTCTCCCCATATCTTTTAGTCACAAGCCACAATGCTTTGCCTCCATCTCTCCTTCTAATGCCATCTTGGTTTTCTGTCCATGCTGGTTGTTTATTGGTATTCCCACTGGAAATCCTTGAAAAAACCACTACTGTCTGATCTGAAATGAAACATTCAGTGGATGTCCTTGGATGGAGAACAGGAGAACAGTTTGGTGCAATATTCTCAGCTTCTACTTTCCAGCTTTTCTTACTTTTTCCCTGTATTTTAATTGCGACTTGGTTAGACAGTAGATCAGTGTCCACAGCAACTATGGCATTTCTTTGTCCTCCTCTGAGTTTATTTCTTCAACATGAAGAATGTTGAACGAGGAGAGAGGCTGGAGAGGAGCTTCAAGCCAACAGCTTCCTACTTTTGAGCAAAACCCATTTGTCACTAAAATAAAAACTATGTTTCACTTACACCATAACATTTACTGCATTTGCATCACAAAGAAAATACATTTTAACAAGTAACTCCTTCCCTTTGCCCTACAGATCTGAGTGTTAGGATAATGGTAGGAATGTTTCCTTTATCTGAGCTGCAGATGCATCCCAGCACCCACAGCAACCATTTAATGGCTCTGACTGTGTTTCTCTTTTATGGCCTCAAATCTTAAAGAGGTCTTTCTCCAGAATTACTACACATTGAGGTGCAGCACAGAGGCAGGATAAGAGCTCTCGGGGGTTTTAGGGGACAGGTGTTTATGCGCTCTGTGTGTGTGCATGTGCATGGTTTTTACAGGGATGTCTATGTGTTCTTGCCTGTTTTTGTGCATTTGTGTGTGTCCTGCATGCTCTGTTGAAGGCCTGACAGTGGTAATCACTCAGTGAGATGGGAGGACCAGGCGGCTTTAAATGCCGACACTGTTTTAGGCTTCACTGCATAACCAAATAACGCTCTGTGTATCGCAGAGGCTAATAAGGCGTATTCCTTTTTCGAGCAGCTCAAGGGGAAAATAGCCTCCCTGCCTAAAAAAAAACTTCCATGAGATTGACTTTTTCTTCTTTCTAAGCTGAGGAATAAATGCCATTTTAATGGTTTTTCTTTTTTCTGTGCTATCCGGAGTTGAAGTGACACATTTCACTTCCCCTGCAATGTCTTCATATGGGTATTTATCAGTCCCAGTGACTTCTGGCTGTGTGAATAATCCCACAGCAGTGGTGTTATGGATTTAGCCAAACCTCCATCTTTATTCCAGGTATCACCCCATTCTCTTTCTAAATCCACAGATAATTTCTGAAAATACTTTTTCCTCTTTTATATTCTTTCTGTCAAATTAGCACTCTTAGCACTGCAGCCCTTTGGAGAAATTACAGAACTTATTTTATTTTTTGCTTAACTTGCCAGTTCAGACTGGGGATGTAGATCTTGGGTACACAAAAGGAGTTTATCTTATTTTGTTTTTGCATATTTCTCATGGATATTAAATATTCTGTTTACACAGAAACAAGCAAAAGACTAAAAAATCTCATTTGTAAATACATTTACTGACTAAAAGGAATTTTCTTTCCATTTTTCTGTTTTTATGCGGAACATTATTTGCATGCGACTGACCTTATGCTTAACGTAAAATATGCAGACTCATACAGACAGTTTTCCTTCCATCTTCTGCAGCCCTGTTTTGAGCCCTGTTCATTGGCCCCTCGATGCAGTAAACTCCTCCTGTACCCTTAGCAGAAAGCACCAAATCATAATGTTTCCACATCCATGTTAGACTGTGGGGATAGTATTATTCAGGACATAATCACCAGTTCTGCTATTGAATCATGTTCGTGCTAAAGAGCTTGATGATGGTCTCACCTGACCAGATATTCTCTGAATTATTCTGGTGTTCTCTGGCAAGCCCAACACTGCCCTTTATGGCAGGGAGCTGCAATATTTAAATCCAATGCAGCTTACTGGTTACCACTGGTCTTCTTGGTAAAAGTTATTCAGGCTGCCTTCAGATCATTGTCAGGCTCTTCCGAAGGCCTTGTTGGCTGATTCCTCACTATACTCATGTTTATTCTTATGCGCTGAGGGAAGATCTTGCATTGAGGTCCAGGCGGTTATTTCCAATTTTTTTCTCATTGATAAATGATTCTGGTACTCGACCGGAAAAGGCTGGCTTGTCCTCTTCAGGTTGGAGGAGAGTTCCTGCATCAAGTGGAGGAGTTCAAGTATCTCAGGGTCTTGTTCAGGAGTGAGGGAAGAATGGAGCGGGAGATCGACAGACGGATCGGTGCGGCTGCCGCAGTAATGGGGGCACTGTGCCGGTCCGTTGTGGTGAAGAGAAAGCTGAGCCAAAAAGCAAAGCTCTCGATTTACTGGTCGGTCTACGTTCCTACCCTCACCTATGCCCATGAATTTTGGGTCATGACTGAAAGAACGAGATCCCGGATACAAGCGGCTGAAATGAGCTTCCTCTGTAGGGTGGCCGCGCACTCCCTTAGAGATAGGGTGAGGGGCTCGGAGTAGAGCCGCTGCTCCTCCACATCGAGAGTCAGTTGAGGTGGCTCGGGCATCTATACCGGATGCCTTCCTCGGGAGGTGTTCCAGGCACATCCCACCGGGAGGAGGCCCAGGGGACAGCCCAGGACACGCTGGAGGGACTATGTCTCTCGGCTGGCCTGGGATCGCCTTGGGCTCCCCCCGGAGGAGGTGGAGGAGGTGTCTGGGGAGAGGGACGTCTGGGTGTCTCTGCTCAGTCTGCTGCCCCCGCGACCCGGTCCCGGATAAGCGGAAGACGACGAGTACGAGTACGAGGGTAAATGATTCTGCTTACATTTCTGGTTCATGCACAAAACCAGCTGAGGTCAGAAAAGTCTTTATTTGACTGACTGAGACATTGATAGTAATCTGTGTGCATAGTGGACACAAAACCAAACTGCGGGAGCCAATATTTTGGCTACATTGTAAGAGATTGAACTGTGAATAGTATTTGTTAAAATAATAAGAGCTTACCATTTTTCATTATCATTGTAGTTATTTCGCATCTATCTTTTCTGCAATAGTAAGACAATCTCAACAATATCATATTTTTGCTATAGGTCTGTTTTAGTTCTTACAAACAGTTTTTCTTCCATTTGTCCATCAATGTTTCCATTCCACCCTCTTTCACACAAACTTGCTTGTAGCTTACTTTTTCCATCTCTTTCCATCGTTGTCGCCCTATCCATCCATCAGTGCATTCATTTATCTCTGTATGGCGTTTTTTTCTGATGACTAGCATCCAGAACAATGCCGAGCTCCGGCAGGCAAGGTCTGTGGACATGTGATGGAGTGCTCCACTCTGCAACCTGGCAGGGACGTGAACAAATTGATTTTCTGACAGATTAAAATAGATTAAACCAGCCATAAAAACAAGCAGGAAAGGGCTTAATGGACCATATGTGCACAATAAGCTTTCATATGTATTCTTTTCCCACTTCTCCTCTGGCTATCCATCTTATTTAGTGGGGCAGGTTGCAGATCATGCTAACGTGACTATCATGAAGGATGGAGTGTGTCCTTCATGTGATTTTGAACATTACAAGCACAAGCCCTAATAAAAGCTCATATTAGTAAGTAAATAGATATTCACCACACATTGCATTCAGGAAGTTTACACATCTCAGTTAATAAAGCTTATCTAAGCACACATTTCAGCACCACTGTTCCTTCTACGATAACCTGTTTCAGGGGAAGTGCAGATGTTGAGGGTGATTTTATGATTTTAACTTAATCCCAGGTCTTCATGTATGTGAAACTTGTTTAAAGATGTTTTAATGACCCATACTGTGACCTGTAAACAAATCAAATTACAGGGCTCCTTACTGCCACCAACATCTAAAACATTCAATTCAATTCAATTCAATTCAGTTTATTTATATAGCGCCAATTCACAACACATGTCGTCTCAAGGCACTTCACAAAAGTCAGGTACATACATTCCAATTAATCTTAATCATTGAACAGTGCAGCCAGATTCTGTTATTTATTCAAATTGGATAAAAAGTTTTTCTATCTAAGGAAGGGAAACCCACCAGATTGCATCCAGTCAGTGACTTGCAGCATTCACTCCTCCCGGATGAACATGTAGAGACAGTGGACAGTCACTGGCGTTGACTTTGCAGCAATCCCTCATACTGAGCATGCATGTAGCGACAGTGGAGAGGAAAAACTCCCTTTTAACAGGAAGAAACCTCCAGCAGAACCAGGCTCAGTGTGAGCGGCCATCTGCCACGACCGACTGGGGGTTAGAGAGAACAGAGCAGAGACACAAAGAGAACAAAGAAGCACTGATCCAGGAGTACTTTCTATGGGAAGGAAAAGGTAAATGTTAATGGATGTAGCTCCTTTAGTCGTTTCACCTAGAAAGAAGGAACAGATAAACACTGAGCCAGTTTTTCAAGTTTAGAGTCTGAAGAGAGCACAGAGAGTTAGTCACAGTAAAAGCTCAGTCAGTAGCTATGTCTAGGAGAGAGAAAGGGTTAAACACTGAAAGACAGGGCCATGTGGATCATCGGTAGAGGGTGAGCATTAAGTTGTTGCCAGCAGAAGCTTGGGGGATTCCCTCTCTCAGAAAGGTGTTACAGGTAGACACAGAGTCAGGCCAGGTGTAGCTTCTAGGAAGAGAAAAGAGAGAGAACAAAGTTAAAAGCTGAGATAACAGCAAATAATACAGAATTGAAGAGTAGCATGAGAAAGTAGCGAAGAGGGTGAAAGTGGTCATTATGTCCTCCAGCAGCCTAAGCCTATAGCAGCATAACTACAGAGATAGCTCAGGATAACCTAAGCCACTCTAACTATAAGCTTTATCAAAAAGGAAAGTTTTAAACCTAGCCTTAAAAGTAGACAGCTTGTCCATCTAGAGCCCACTGATGGTCATTGTTATACTAAAAACCACAATGATTGGGATACCTCTCTCTGTCAGATTGACCATAACCATTGGAAAAGAGAGGGGGTCATACAGGTAGCAGAAATGGAGGGTGTGTTTGCACCTCAACCGTAACTGAGCGGGTTTAGGCTAAACCTGACTCCCCCTTACTCCATCCAACAAGGGGAGAAGAAGACGGAGCTAAAATAAGGAAGATAGCTCAGGATAACCTAAGCCACTCTAACTATAAGCTTTATCAAAAAGGAAAGTTTTAAGCCTAGCCTTAAGAGTAGACAGGGTGTCCGCCTCACGGACTAAAACTGGGAGCTGGTTCCACAGGAGAGGAGCCTGATAACTAAAGGATCTGCCTCCCATTCTACTTCTAGAGACTCTAGGAACCACGTGCAGTCTGAGAACGAAGTGCCCTGTTAGGAACGTATGGAACAATCAGATCTCTGATGTATGATGGAGCTAGATCATTAAGGGCTTTATATGTGAGGAGGAGAATTTTAAATTCTATTCTGGATTTAACAGGGAGCCAATGAAGGGAAGCTAAAGTAGGGGAAATGTGATCTCTCTTTTTAATTTTCATCAGAACTCTTGCTGCAGCATTTTGAATCAGCTGAAGGCTTTTAACTGCATTTTGTGGACATCCTGATAGTAAAGAATTACAATAGTCCAGCCTTGAAGTAACAAATGCATGGACTAGTTTTTCAGCGTCACTCCTGGACAGGATATTTCTAATTTTGGCAATGTTCCGGAGATGAAAAAAGGAAATCCTAGAAACCTGTTTAATATGGGATTTAAATGAAATGTCCTGGTCAAAAATAACACCAAGGTTTTTTACTTTATTATCGGAGGTCAATTTAATGCCATCCAGGTTAAGTGATTGACTAAGCAGTTTCTTTTTTAAAGACTCCGGTCCAAAGACGACAACTTCTGTCTTGTCTGAATTTAGAAGCAGAAAATTTAAAGTCATCCAAGTTTTTTATGTCTTCAAGACATGCTTGTAGTCTATCTAACTGGTTGGGCTCATCAGGATTTATGGATAAGTAAAGCTGAGTATCATCAGCGTAACAGTGAAAATTTATTCTATGCTGCCTGCTAATTTTACCTATTGGAAGCATATATATATAGTAAAGAGAATTGGCCCAAGTACTGAACCCTGTGGTACTCCACAATTAACCCTGGAGTTTAAAGATGATTTATCATTTACATGAACAAACTGGAATCTGTCAGACAAATAAGATTTAAACCAGCCTAGCGCTGTTCCCCTGATCCCTACAGCATACTCCAGCCTTTCTAAGAGAATATTATGATCGACTGTATCAAATGCAGCACTGAGATCTAACAGAACCAGTACAGACACAAGTCCATTATCTGAGGCAATAAAACATGAGCTTAGCTTTGGCTAACACAAAGATGAACACAAAGAAGGAGAGCAATACTAAGAAGACAAAAAATAAAGCAGGGCAGAGTTGCCCAGTATCTTAAACTGCTGATATAAAGTGACATCTTACATATCTATTACCAAGGATGATACTTAAACTATTAAATCTGCTGTGGAGGGGTAATAAACCTTTGCAGCCTCAGAAATGCTGGATGATTACATTTATCATTGCTTTGATAGTAAGTAATCTCTTCTCAAAGGAAAATACATCTTTTATCGAGGGCAAACATAAACCTAAAAATGCACTAAAGACAGGCTCAAAAAGATCTTCTAACTGGTCATAAAATCAACCTAAATGTTAGTAATACACCACGTCACATTATATAAACCCCTCATTCCAGCACAACCAAGTGTTGAACCCTAACATCCTCTGCCTCAACCTTTCACATCTATTAAGTCATGGTCCTCCAAATTTACCGAAGGGTGTCCAGGCTTCACAGTTTGCATGGAGAGCCACCACGAACTCTTGCCAAAATCTTCAGATTTCTGCCCTTTTCTTCTCCATCCTACTTCTCACTCCTAGGTTTGGTATTTAAAAGCAAATTTATTTTTTTTTATCAAATTAGGGCAAAACAGACTGATAATTAGGAGCAGATGATGTATAAAGCATAAAAATGGTCATGTGGGTGGAGGCTCATGTGGTGGGCTCTGTGATGTGTCTTTTTGTGCAAATGAGGTTGTATTTAAATAAGTTTACAACTTGATAAAATCCGGAGCATCTGTGACATGAAACACTAGAATTTATTTCTTTTCACCATGAGTGCAGCAAATATTACAGGGCTAATTTATTCATAAAATTCGGAGATGCCAAAAATGAGCAAATTTAGGTTTCTAAGCAGCAAAGTTGCAGTTCAGAGCAGGCTGGGGAATTTTGGAAAAGGGCCTTCAAGAGAAGTTTGTAAACAGATATCCAGACATGACGTCCTGTAATTGCATGAGACATTCTTCTTAGTGTATACATGTGTGTGTGGGGATGGGGATGGGGATGGGGATGGGGATGGGGATGGAGATGTGGGTGGGGGGAGGGTGTCATGAGGGTAATCAATGATGGCAACCTATCATGTTCAAATATAAAAGCAACTTAGTGTTCGGTGATAATGCGCTTAAATAAATAAAAATAACTCAAATGTGTAAAACAGTACATGTAAAACAGAAGATATCTGACAAGACAGACCATCCATTCCAACTCGCTTGACTCAACAACATAAAGCATCACTGTCTTATGATAGTATCTCAGACCTAGTAACAAGCTGCAGCAGGCATTACTGCTCACAACAGCTTGTTACTAATGCCACAGGATGATTTTCCAGATTCTTTACCTTTGAAATTTCAGGTATCCCGCCTTTCTCCATATGCATCACTCTCACCTTCATCTAGCAGAAACTGCCTTCCAACAATCTTCCAACTTGATTTAACCAAATCTTCATAAAAGCCTCAGGGGAAACCTGCAAGTGACTATTACATAAGAACTGAGTCACTTTCTTAAACAAAACTGCCCGAGGATGCTGCCAAGCCAGACAGAGAGGGAAGTAGATGGTGTATTTTTGGGCTCTAACAAATAGTGACAACATTTAATCCCTACTTAGTTCCTTCTGGTTTTTTGCCTTTTTTGTGCTTGTTTTAACTCCTCTCTTTTTTTACTCCTGCAAAATTTTAGAAAGATAAAAACATCTTCTTAAAAGTAAATAAAGTTAAGATGGGGTGTAGATGGCTGATGCACTTTAGATCTATGGATGTCCACAGATACAAAAGCTTTTTCCATATTTACTTGTATACATACCTGGATATTTCTTAACCTCTTAAGCCCGCTGGCGGCCCGCTTGGCCACACCCCTTTTTGGCGGTCTATAAAACTAGGTTAAACTCTGACAATTTTTTTTTCTTAAGTATGTCGCAAGAGGAGGCTTTAATCTTTACAAAATAATTCCCCAAATGAGTTTTGCACAAATACCTTTTAGCTTTACAGCAACTTAAACACAGGTGATGACATTTTAAGGTCCCTCAGACATTGCTGACTCCTTTCTCTTTGGAGCACCCCCACATGTCTCATATCATAACAAACTAGAGACACTCAACTTTTGTAACAAGGCACAACTTGTCTTTCTAGCACCTTCTCTGGTGATCTAATTTGCTTGCACATTACTGTCTGCTGGTTGCTGTTAACCAACTGCTAGCTTGCACGCTACTCCGTTAGCTTCCAGTTATGTTTGCAACTGTACATTTTGATGATACACAGGGTAAATGTCATAACCAAAGGCTATGCCATATGCAGAAGGACACCTACAATGGAAATCAGCACTTTTATTTGACCAGATTCCCTTTTATTTCCTTTTTATGTTGTGAAAAACACATTTGGGAACGTTTTGACACCCTTTGCATAACTGCCATTTCCGTCTGGCACATTGCCCTCTAAAAGTTTTGTGGAACATATATGCTTCAACTTATTCAGTCTAAATTTGCTGCAGTTATAGTGAAGATGTGGATGAATGCAGCCTGGGGGTTCTCCTAGAAATTCCAAAGGATTTCCATTGTGTTTTGCAGTGTTCATTTAGAAAAAACCTTTGGCGAGGCTCAAAAAGTTTATTTTTTTCTTTGTTTAATTGCAAATAAATCAGACATAGTAACAGTTACATTAGTGGTTCCACTGGAAAAATATTATTTTATGTCTTACCTTAACACAGGTGCCAAACATTTGCATGTAGGCCTTATAACTGTGGAGCTATACTTGATTTATTTAAGGTATGTAATTTCAGCCGGAAATTGCTCTAAAACCCCTTAGGGCCTAACAGGTTAAGGTATCAGTAGCATTTTAAGTACTATGTAAGTGTGACATGACTGATCTGACTAAGTTTAGGCTTTCTGTAACCCTGAGTGAGAGTTTGAATGTAACAAGGACAGGTACATCTACACTGGAATAAAAGCAAATTGTTATCTAACTAGTTATCCACCAATTAATTAGCCAGTTTACCTTTGCTCTGAACAGTGATCAGCGGGTGAAATACTAAAGATTTATGGGGTTATGGGAGACACCCTGGACAGGTTACCAGTCCAAATTAGAGCAGCACAAAGACACACGGAGCAAACAGACATGCAGATTGTGGGAGAAAGACGGAGTACCAAGAGAGAACCCAAGCTTGCACAGGGAGAAAGTAAGATCTCCACACACAGAGATCCGGGGCAGAATTTGAACTCAGGCCTTGAGGGGACATGTGTTGTGAATTGGCGCTATATAAATAAACTAAATTGAATTGAAATTATGCTAAGATGCTAATAGATAGTGCCAATGTTGCTTTTTTTTAACGGAACAGAAATGACAACTTGAAACAATTGCTAAATTCTTGTCCCACCATCCTCCACCTCCGAGTTGGTTTTAGTTTAACTTCTGAGTGTCGCGGTTTGCTTTGAAAATAAAAATGTCTTTATCATAACATAATTTCATATGTCAGAAGCATACAGTTATAAAGCAGAAAGGTAAAGGAGCCAAATCTAAATAAGCTATTTAAAAGCATTATTGTCTTCTAACAGCATCTCTCTACTGATGGTGAATCAGACATAACACAGTAATCTTTAAGGACAGAGCAAAACACGTTCATGATAAAAGTCCCAACAGACCTCATCAGCCTCTCGCAGCATTGTTCTGCATCTGAGGACATGCGAACACTCGCAGTGAAACGGTAATCATTTGGTCTTTGTAGGTCCCATCTTCCCTGGAAAAACTGAAGGGTCCCTAGCCATTGATTTTCAATCAACCAATTTTAATAACATGCACAAATGCTGGTAAATTATTACCCTGGACATTAACTAGATGTTAACCACCATCATATTTATCAAACAACCAAATATCCAGCTCATTTTATGGGATACTTTTTATTACCATAGACATATTCACATGTGCATGTTCACAAAACACTTCTGGTAAAAAAAAAAAAAAAACACATCAATGATTTCAAGAAACATCTCAACGTCTGACTCTGATCAATAAATTGGATAGTTTCTGTATTTGTTTCGGTTATGCTTTTAGAATGTTTTTTGTTGTTTTTACTTTTAAAAAAATGATGGCCACTGGTATTTAGTGCACTTTTTAACAGTTTTTTTATGTAATTGCTGTGCCCATTTTAATATTAATACGTTTTATTTAAGGTGCCTTTCAGGGCACTCAATAAAAAGAAATCAGAAGGTGAAATAAAAAGGCCCATGGTGCTTGATCAGAGTAAAAATTCTTGTGTGAACAGATTAGTTTTTAGTCAGGATTTGAAAAGGGAGAGATGGTGCCGGTGCCGGTGATTCTGATGTCAGGAGGGAGGGCATTCCAGAGTCAGAGGACAGATCGGCTAAAGGCCCTGAATCCCATGGTGGTCAGACGAGCAGGAGGCATGATGAGGCTGAGAGAGGAGGCTGACCTAAGAGACCAAGAGGGAGTATTAATGTGGAGGAGGTCAGACAGATATGAAGGGGCAATGTGATGGATGCCCTTAAATGTATAAAGCAAGATTTTGAATTCCAGGCAGTATCTGATTGGGAGCCAATAGAGCTGTTGAAGTACAAGTGAAATGTGACTGGTGGGTGATGTTCTGGAGATGACCCGGGCAACAGCATTCTCGACCAGCTGGAGTTTATGAGTGGATTTATGGGGGAGACCAAAGCGAAGAGAGTTACAGTAGTCCAAGCGAGATGTGATCAGAGTGTGGACCAGGACTGCAGCAGTGTCAGGAGTAAAGGGACGGGCTGAGGCGATTAATATTACGTAGGTGGAAGTAGTTCGAGCGGGTGATGGTGTTAATGTGGCTTTGAAAAGATAGAGTACCATCAAATATGACACCCAGACTCTTAAATTAAGTGGATGGAGAGACAGATGAGTTGTCAATGATGATGGTAAAATTGGAAGGATTTGGTAGGATGGATTTGGTTCCAATGAGGAAAAGTTCTGTTTTCTCATTGTTGAGTTTAAGTTAGATGAAAACCAGGCTTTGATTTCCTGTACACAAAGGGAAGTAGGTGGGGAGGTAGAGGATGGTTTGGTGGAGAGGTAGAGCTGGGTATCATCAGCATAACAGTGGAAATTGATGCTGCATTTATAGAGCAAATGACCAAGAGGGAGGAGGTAAATTATGAATAAGATTGGGCCAAGGGCAGAGCCCTGGGGAACACCAGAGGAGAGTGGAGATAGCTGGGATCTGACAGATTTCAACTGAATGAATTGTGAGCGGTAAGTCAGGTAAGATTTAAACCAATCCAGAGGTGTGTCTGATATTGCAATACATTGTAGTCGCTCAAGTAGGATGGTGTGGGAGATGGTGTCGATGGTGGTGCTTAATAGCCCAGAGTCTGTTGTCATCAGGAGGTCATTGGAGATTTTTAGGAGGGCAGTTTCTGTGCTGTGGCGAGGGCAGAAACCAGATTGGAGCTGCTCATCTAGGTTGTTGTTTGAAAGATGGGCATGAACCTGTGAGGCAACTTCTTTTTCCAATACTTTTTGGAGTTGGAGATAGGACGAAGGTTATTGAAGTTGTTGAATCCAAAGCACGTGTTTTGAGTGTAGGTGTTACTGCATCTTTTGTTTTTAGATTCGCTCTCTCGGAACTTTTGGGAACTTTTGGGATCAGCGATATATTTGACTTAGAATCTTAGTATACATAGAACTGATTCAACACAGAGCTTATTGAGACATAAGCCTTATTTATCAGCCTATCTCTGTGCAAATGAATTGCACGATACAAATAAACTGAATTGAATTGAAGTCTGTAAGTGGCTGATTCAATATGCTTTGCAGTTTGAGTAGTAACTGTTTGACATTCATATATTTGCAGTTGTAACATTTTGTAACGGAAAAAACATCCAGAAAACTGCAAAAATGCTGAAACCCTGAAACATCATTCATTTTAACCTGTGGTCAGACTTTTCTTTACTTTACTTTTATCATGCCACTACAATGTACTTTTTTTATGGTTTTTTTTGGTCACTGCAATGTACTTTTTTCATCAGGTAATGCACTTTGAATGTCTCGTGGCTGAAATGTGTTATACAAATAATCTTGCCTTGCCTAATGTGAGAAGGTGCTTCCACATTAGTTCCACATAGAAAAAAGCATTAGATCTCCTCATGGCATGTTTCTTAAAGTGTGTTTTTTCTTCTGCTTGTGATGTTACTCACTGTTTAAATGGGTAGTTTATTGGCACAAAAAACAAATATCCGCATGCAGATGTCCCCAATCATGGAGGAGGAGATAAGATGAGTAGACAGGTAGAGTTGACAAAAATTTAGGCTCAGATTTTCTGGTCAAGCTGATGGTGAAGTTGACTGGAAGGTATGAAAGCACTTTTATTATCCAAAGAAATAAAATCTCAATCTGCAATTTCTACCTCAAAGGACACTGGAAATCTTTGTTGGCCAATAAAAGCTTGATCGGTGTATTTCTAAAAAATAAAATGTCCTTGCTTAAAACAGGCATCTGTCTTATCATAAAAAAAACATAATAAAAAGAGGTTGTGTATGTTTCATAACCAAAACACATAGAGATGCTTCAAATATACCAAAACACAAAAAAATCCGCTCTCACTGTAAAAACCTATGCCAACACCTGCTGTAAAAATCTACGTGGAATCCTTTAACAGTTCTTATCATACAAAACTGACTGGCAAACACACACACCATGTCCCAGAGCATCCCTGGCTGGGGCTTGGTGTCATCACAGTTTGTGAGCACCTCACTCTGTCACTCACTGGCAAGCAGCCTATCAGAATCTAACAGCCCATGCTTCCTGCTGTGAGCCTGATCAACTTTTTTCCTTCTTCTATTTTTTACTTCCAAAAGATCCACCAGTTGTTTTTGGAGGTTTTTCTGTACTGACAATAACATTCATGAACACCTTGATGTCTATTGATTAAAAGTCACTAGAACATGTGGACTTTTGTGTGTTGATCACATTTTTGGCAGGCACACATCAAAACAATGTCATAGGATTTAAAACCTCCTTTTCAAGTGTTTTATTAGTGAGGTAAATACAGTCATAATTGTTCAGTCACACACTGTCAGAAAGGTGTTATTTAAAAGGCAATTTTAGACATTTTGTGGTATTTAAAAAAAAATGTATGATGTACAATACATCCACATGGGGTCACTTTTTAGAATACCTCTGAGCTCAGCTGTTTGCATTAATTTTAAAGTCTCCTCCAGCAGGTCACACTCCACCCACCAACTGCAAGCCACTCTAGATAATAACATCAGCCAGGGCTCCTAAAATGGAAAAAACAATTTTGTCTCTGATGATTTCATTAATTTCTCAGTGCAGGAGATTAAACTGATTTAAGTTCCTGGACTCCAAAACAGGAGCCGTTTTAGGCTAAGTGGCCCCTGAAGGTAACAACGCCATTAGTGACACAATCTGTTGGGAGAAAATACTCTGTACTTTCATCCGGTCTTGACCCTTCAGAGCACAAAAATGAAGTAACTGTGCTGTTTCTGTTTCTGACTGTCTAAATCTGCATTGCTCCCATCTGGCTTGGCAGGGCTCTCAAAGAAAATTATCACTGTTGGTGGGGGGCCACGAAGGGGTACTTTTCCCACCACGGTATGCACTAGTGACTCCTACAGTTGTCCAGGACATTGGCACAGTCCAAGCTGCACACCTCCCTACATGAGGCAATGTCCAGGTTGAGCAAACATGCTTATCTAATACGAACATTTGGCTGTATACACTATGAACCCTGGCACAGACAAGGATATTTATGGGTCAAGAATGGGTGTGTTCACACCTTTTACTCCACAAAATATTGGTCCAGTCTGCAGCAAACATTTAAAATCTGAACAGACGATACTAAAAAGATACTACAGAAGCAACCGCTTTTCCTTTTTCTCTGACTACTTCTTTCAAATGCCGATTTTTTGTGTCTTAAATGCTTCGTAGAGAAAAAAAAATAGCCTCTCCGATTTATGGTATGTGATAATGCAAACCAAAAAGTCTATTCTACAAAAGCATAGCTGACACAGATTTTTCACTATCTGAAGACATTTCCTGGTGCTTCTTCTGGTTTACTAGGAACCCAATATGCGGATTACCAAAAGCAGGAGGGATGCAATTAGCTGAAATAACAAAAGACAGTCATACTCAACAGGTCCTGTTACATGACTCACGTCTGAATGTGAAAATGTGGTTCAAAATAAAAAGGTCAGAAAAGTCGTCCACATAAAGACACCTACAGTGGATCTCAAAAGTGTAGACACCAAAGGAAATAAATAATTTCAAAATGTTCTCAGCAATTAATGTCACAAATATTCTGTGTAATTCAACAGAAAAAAGCAAGTCAGAAAGAAAAAAATTAAGAAGGGACAATACCTTGGTTGCATTAATGTGAAAACTAGTGAACTAATAATTTGGTTAAGCATCTGTTGATTTAATTTCAGCATTTAGTCTTCTTTGGCAAGATTCAGTCAACATGCCACATCTTGACTTCATAATATTTGCCCACACTACATAAGATGTATTTAGTTATAAGGCCAACTCTTCTTCACAGCTTCTCTTCAGGTGAGTTCAGTGATTCAGTTCTAGGCTTTGCTCGGCCATTCAAAAACCTTAACTTTCCTGTCATGAATCCATTACTTAGCTGATTTGGATGTATTGTTTGGGTGCATTCACACCAGCCTTTTTTAATCAAACTCTAGCTCACAGGCTTGGAAATCCGGTTGGAAATCCGGTTTGTTCATGGACGTGTAAATGTGCATTTGAACTTAGTCAAGGAAGCAAAGTCTGATCTGCCAAAAAAACATATGTCTCAGTCCACCTTAAGTGAACTAAATTCCACTAACTACAACATTGTGGGTACAGTGCACTCTCAGGAGTGAGAAGGGGAATATCTCACTCAAAGGTGAGATTTGTTTGACAAGCTGCACCTGCCGGCTATATCCTCATCAGGTTGTGGAAAATATAAGGAGCAGTGAGACAATCCATCTTCACCTGAGGCTTAACCTACCCAATAGAGATAAGCCAAGCCCTTTAAAGAGATTAGAAATCCCAATTCTATGTTTGCTGTGTTTTGTCCCAGTCCTTGCTCACCTGAAGTTCTCTGCTCCTTCCCAGGTTGCTGTTTCCCGGTTAGAAGCCTTATGCCAATTCTGGATTCCCCCCTGGCAAGAACTCTCCAAAACAGTCTTCTTTTGGACCAACACCCACAATGGCCTTCAAGCTGCCCCTTCATTACCTCAACTCTCTGCCTGTCTGTTCTCCAACGCTCTCCTCTTGGCACTCAAAAGATCCTTTTCTGCTTTGCTCCTGCCATATACTCTGGAGACCACTCACCACACCTCACGTCGCTGTCAGGATAACAATCCCCCTCAAACTCCATCCTCCCATCCTACCACAGTAAGCTCTACACTGTTTACCAACAGTTTGGATTCTATCACGCTGTTGCTTCGTTTGCTTCAACTAACTGTTTTCTCCATTTCCAGGCCCAGTCGAACCCAGATTGCTCAAGTCCTGCAACAGATTCATTGTCTTTGTTATTTTACTAACAAAACACACTCCTTTACCTTCATTCTGAAGGTAAAGTTTCTGCATGTGGGTCAGAAAAATACTTGGTTCCATGTCAGCATTGTGAAAGGACTGGCAGAATGTGCAAACTCCAAACCAACTGTGTCCCCACTCCTCCTGAGTCTACCCTACTCTAAGATGTGATCTTAGACTAATAAAGATGCTAAAAAAAATAAAATCTCTAACTATTCAGCTTTCTAGCAGGCACCTGAAGGTTTTGGGTGAAAAATGATTGAAATCGAAACTGTTTGTATTTTTATCCACCTCTACAAAAACTCGAGTTTTTTAAAAAGTATTAACCCCACATGTTATTGCTTTGGATATGTTCAAAGTTAGTTTTGTGCCAGATGTACCTTTTATAACTGTGGCCAACACAGTTTAATTTTAGTTTCACCAGACCAGAACACATTCTCCCACAAAGATTTGTTAGATTTTTGACAGGCCTGGATGTTTTCTTAGAAACTCCTTTGTCCAGACCCCTCTGCAAACTGCGGCTTTAGCTGCAATTTAAGAAAGGTCAGGAAAATCCTTCTCGGACCACTAAATTTAGTTTTGGCTCAATTAGATTTAAAATAATTGATGTTAGGTGTGTATCTTACAAGACTGAAGTTCTGAAGTTTTAGTTAACCATTTTTTTAGCTAAAATGAACATCATATATGTCATGTTAAAGGAGGAGAAAAATGTAAATTTATTCATCTTCGACTCGGTTTTTAACATTACAAAAACTGACATTTTAACAGGCTGTTAAAAACCACTGTACAGATGTCTAAATGTGGTTGGGTGGTTGGAAGGTGGTCGGGGTTCATTAAATCGGCTAACCATCCTTGACTTTTAACAATTCTGTTCAGGGTAAATGTAGACACGACAGATGGACTAAAGCAGCAGCTTTCAACATGTTATTCTGTGCTACATAAAGACAATGATGGATCACCTTTAAATAGCAATTAAAATATGTCCATAAATGTCCATTGTTTAGATGTGTGAAATTTTTAACTAGAGTTATTTCAGGTATTTATTTACAGATAAAATAAAGATCTAAAAAAAAACCTGTATGTAATCGCGCTGCCGATTTATAATGCATATGTCATCTGAACTAGAGTTAAAAATTAGTAGATTTTAGATGTCCGAATGCAAGCGAATGCAGCATAGATTTACAAGCTGCTCCCACATCCCCTTCTTCATGTTTGGCTGGTGGCAGGAAGCAGGTCATGAGAGCAGCACCATTTAATGATAGCATTATATGGGGAAACAGTGCTGGATAACACAAGTGTGAGAAAAGTAAAACTGCGTTTTTTTGAGTAAACATTATAGATAACTAGGTTATAGTTAATTAGAAACCAAGAGGTTCAGTTTTTCTGCTTTTACTTCATTTCTGCCTTTTGGTTACTTATCCAGCATTCCGACAGGAGGTGAGGCATGTCAAAAAATGTCATTGTTTTTTAAGGCCGACTTGACCCACATGCAGAGAACACTCAAAGACAGAGAAACGTTTAAGATATTTATTAATAATGCAGAAAGTACGTAGAGCGAGGGAACCCGGCGGGCCGTCAGACTGAAAGAAGAAACGACAGAAGGTGAGTTCAGATAACGGAAACAGATAACTGTCAGTAAGGTGAGCCTTACAATTCGGGTGGAGGTGATCCACCAGGGGGAAGGTTTGTGAGTCTGGAGGCTGTGCAGCCGTACTGATTCTGATTGGGGCTTCTCAGATGATCCAGGAGGAATCCTTGGAGGGCGGACAGGGTTCGCTTTACCGAACAGATGGATTATCAGAGCGGCAGTCAGCTGGGGAAAATATCCAGAGTCCAAATTACAGTCAATGGTTTCTTCAGAAGATCTCCAACAAGGAGCGAGGTAAGGCTTCCTAGAACAAGGTAAACAAGGAGTTAGGATTTCTTCAAGAACAATTCTTCAAGAGTTTCAAAGCTAGAGGCCAGGTAGAAGTACCACAGTTTGCAAAACACTCAGGCGTAGAGGTGCTGGCGAGCCACCCTGATATAGTCCTCCAGCTGACGAGGCAATGATGTGCACCTGTCACCGCGGTCAGACAGAATGTCCTGAGGGATCCCATGGAGCCGGAACACATGCTTGACCAGCTTAGCAGTCTGCATAGCAGAGGGTAACTTCCTGAGGGGCACAAGATGTCAACAACTGTCATAATGGTGCCCATACCCTGAGAGGTAGGGAGGCCCGTAACGAAATCCACGGCGACGTGGGACCAAGGTCGGTGAGGAATCCCGAGTGGTTGCAGGAGGCCCGCCGGCGGACGATTAGACGTCTTATTTCGAGCACAGGCTGGACAGGCGGAAACATACTCCTTGACATCTCGGTGGAGCATGGGCCACCAGAAGCGCCTGGCAATTGCTGCGATGGTCCGACTGATACCTGGATGAATGGCAAACTTTAGGTTTAGGTTAGGTGGCGCCTTTCCAGGGCCCGGGTCAGTGAGGAGAGCCTGCCGCACGCAGCCCTCAATCTCCCAGGTCACGGCCCCAACTGTGCAACGAGGTGGCAGGATGGGCGCAGCCTGCTTCTCAGAATCATCCGAGGTAAATTGTCATGACAATGCATCTGGCTTGGTGTTCTTGATACCGGGTCTATAAGGGATCAACAGGTTAAAACGGGAAAAGAAAAGTGACCAGCGTGACTGACGATGGTTTAAACGTTTAGCAGCCTGAAGATATGATAGGTTTTTGTAATCAGTCCAAACCAGCACTGGAAGCTCTGCACCCTCCAGCCAGTGCCGCCACTCCTCCAAAGCGAGCTTAATGGCTAACAGCTCTCTGTCTCCGACATCATAATTTCTCTCCGCCACCGATAGACAGCGAGAGAAAAAGGTGCAGGGGTGGAGTTTCTCATCCCTGCTGTGGCGCTGGGAGAGCACCGCTCCCACCCCAGTGTCCGAAGCGTCGACCTCCAAGGTGAACTGCTTGGCCAGGTCCGGGTGGATGAGCACAGGAACCTGGGCGAACTTGTTCTTTAAGGCGACAAAAGCAGCCTCAATCTCCGGAGTACAGGTGAAAGGAACCTTAGTAGACGTCAGGGCCGTCAGGGGGCTGGCCCTGCAACTGCAGTCTTGAATGAACCTCCTGTAAAAGTTGGCAAATCCTAAGAATCGTTGTAGCTGTTTCCGGGTGGTCGGAGTTGGCCAGTCCTCCACAGCCTTGACCTTGTCTGGATCAGCGCGAACCCGTCCACCCTCAAGGATGTATCCCAGGAAGCTGATGGACGGCTGATGGAACTCGCACTTCTCAGCCTTCACATAGAGCTGGTTTTCAAGAAGGCATTGCAGAACCAGACGTTTTAAAAAGTTTTGAAGTTTCGAAAAAACAGTTGCCCCGTGCACGGGCTCAAAGGCAGACGAAAGCAGAGGTAAAGGATATTTATTTTTAACGGTTATAGCGTCCTTCTTACCAACAAAAAAAAAACCCGCCCCGAGGGGAGACGAGGATGGCCGAAAAATGACGGCTATGTAGTTCTCCATTGCCACCCTCTCCGGTCGTGAGATCTTATAAAGCCGGCTGGAAGGCAAAGGAGCACCCAGTAACAGATCAATAGCGCAGTCATAGGGTCGTTGAGCAGGGAGAGAAAGAGCCCGTGACTTACTAAATACTGACCTAAGGTCATGGTATTTGTGGCGAGCCACCCTGATATAGTCCTCCAGCTGATGAGGCAATGATGTGCACGTGTCACACCCTCGGTCCTCAGCTCCCGTAGCCCCTAGTGGTGGAAAACGTTAGCGGCAGGCAAGGTGAACAGCCAGACTCACAAAAAATGTACATTTCATATAGAGGATGCAAAGCTGAGAGGCTTAAATTTAAAGCTCTGTAACACTAAATTAACTCGTTTTTAATTTATTTAACTAACTGAGAAATGTGTTTCTCATGATCAGCCAGTACTGATGGGGAAGAAACAAAAACTACAAGTTAAAAGATCAAAAGATTTTAAAGTTTCACTCTATGGTACGAAGAATCAAATACAACCAGAACCAAATATTGTCAGGAAGATGGGGACAGAGAAATATGTTGTAAAAAGCTGCTGCTTTACTTGCAGCACAATATTTTGAATGCAACTGCTTCTTGATCTGTAAGGTCAGACAAACCACAGCATGAAAGCATAGCAGATATTCCAGTTTCCACGAAATCAGGGTAGAAATTGGTGTACATTATCTTAACATAAATCTTATAAGTCTATTTATTGATTTATTTAAGCACCAAAATGTATTTAAACTGATATTATAGTGTCAAATTGATCAAAATGCAGTTGATTGTGATCAATTCATCACAAAACCTTTTTAATCATGCCGCACCACTAGTTTTAACATTAAAAAAATATTTCAGCTTTGTTTTTGTTGGGTTTTTTTAAACAAATACCTAAAAAATAATTATATTTACTTGATAGCTAATTGAGATATTAGTTATATGTTGTTGCTGTTTTTCTATTTTTTTCAGCGAGAATTTAACTCCAGATAAAGGTGTTTTTATTCAGCTTAGCTGCAGACTCAGAGATTTGGCCTTTTGTAAGTCTGTGTTATCTGGTTATTGTTGTTCCCTGTGACTGATTTCTTCAGCTTCAGCTTGCTAAATTTTGTTTCTGCTTAATTAGATTAACTATAATTGATTATTCAAACTCATTATTCTATACACAGTAGGCACAGGTACAAATGCATTTTTTCTACACAAATGGACATTCATACAAACATTCTGGCATACTTTAACTCACAGACAAGTACAGAAATGTTGCAAACACTTTCTTGTAACACACGCACAGAGAGAGAGAGAGAGAGCAGGCATTCAGCAGCCATGCCTTTCTGTAGGATTCTCCTCTGGGTGCTGCATCCAAGGTGAGTGTGCTCGCTGGCAGCTCCTGAGGAGTTGGTAGGGAGAGATAGCTGAGCAAAGCTATTAAAATACGGGCAGGAATTTCCCTTATCTCTTCCTTCGAGCCAGTTCGCTTCGCTTTGTGCTATTATGGAGATAAAATGTACAGAGGCTTGGAATGAGGGAGGACGGAGGGAGGTTGAGGAGGGGAGGACGAGGTTGGGGAGGAAAGGCGTAAGAACGTCAGATTTATGGAGCTAGGGAAGCTTAAGGTTATTAAATCGGAAGATTACTCGGCTGCGAAATTGTCGAAGTTTTTACGAGAAGTTGAGGGATTTAGGTCGGTATTAAACAGTGAGGCATTAAGAGTCCAGCAATAAACATTATTCACAATTTATTTTTACTCCCTTTCTTCAGTTCTGCTCACAATTATAATCAGACCAACAGTGTATCCTTTCCCGCCTTTCATTAGCCTAACAGACAACATCAAGCTCCTGCTAAATGTTTAGTCTATGGGACACCTGCACCTTCCTTTATTTAAGTCTTCTATTGCTGGAAGTAGTAGGAACACCAAGGGGGAAAAAAATTAAATCAACAAATTAAAAAAGAAGAAATGCAACATGGAAATGGAAAAACACCAGAGTTTTGTTACCTGTTCAGTGAGGCCAGCATTGCATGCAAATATCTGACCAGTCAATTTTATCACGGTCACATTTTAGAAGAAAAATGTGACTATATAATCGGCAGAAAGATTTAGATTTGAGTTTGCAGTCAAATTGTTGTTTACCAAAGGCATGTAATGCACAGAGTTATATGAGCATTAAGTGTCGTCACTGTGGGTGTTTCATGGAGAAGATGAGCAGCAGCAGCATCAATCAGAACTGTTTTGTTCCGTTTTAAATGCTGTAGCCATCCTGTGTACATCCAGCCATGTTTACCGTTTACTGCTGACAGCTACAAATGATAGTCCATTTAGGAACATTAATCAGAGTCCTTGATTTGCCAAAACAAAATCATTTTTATTGAAGGGATCATCTTTGTCATTGAATACATTGAAAGATGAGCTGAAGAGTTTTCGTTCTCCAAAAATTGCTGCAGTGAGTTTTGCATAAAAAGTGTGCACTCATCCAGAATGTATTAGTGAATTTCTGTACCTGATAGAGCATGCTTTTCTGAAGGACACTTTTTGATGCTGTATTTTATGTGAAAAATAAATAACTTGTTTTTCTCAGAAAGTCAGTTCATCAACATATATCAAATATGTTTGGGGGAATTTCTCTCTTTTCTGACTCCGTGTATACTTATCACTGTCATTCTACACAAATATTTATTTAATAAGGCAGTTTTAGGATGAATCAAATTATTTAAATTATGTTTGACATACAAGAGTGATTTTATTATGTTTACATGACATGTTACAGGCTATGTACAAGGTCCTTAATTGTCATTATTTATCAAACTGCAGAAGATATTTACAAACGTAAGTTTGCAAAAACATTTTCCAACAATGTTCTATAAAACTAGTATAGAATAAATAAATGTTACTGATTAAACCCACTCATCATAATTCAGTCTATTAGGCAATTATCTGTAACTGAAAATACACTCCTGATTAAAATCTTAAGACCGTGGAAGTAATTGCAAGTATATGTACCTAACACTTTTTATTGCACACTTTATTGAAATAAACGCTGTAGGTTTTTATCTGTTAGATTAAGTTTCAGTCTGAACCTCTCTAAAGAGATCCTGGCAGTTTTAAGTCCTCCTTCCAGTAAATGATGTATGAATATGAAAACATGTCAGTCAAGCTTTCGGAGATATTGCAAATGTTTAAGTTTATTTTTTGCCAATAAGGCACCATGGTGTCAGTAATTTGGGAGGAAGCTGGAGTACTTGAAGTTAAGTAAGGCAGCCAATGGAGAAAATCCACACAGAAAGGCACTGGCTTCTTGATGGGAGACAAGTGCTATGAACTGGACCACACTGCAGCCTGATATACAAGGTTTCAGAATACAAAACGTTTAACAGGTTAGATAAATGAGCATAAATACTCTATGACCTGTGTTTACCTGTGGATTTACCTGCAGTTTAGTCCCTGACAGTTAGACAGTGCACAGTTAGATTGATGATGTGTGGAGAAGATGAAAGACAGGTTTTTCTAGAGAGATTAAACAACCAGAAATACACTCAGTTACATCTGTGTGTTCACAACCTCACGTTAACATTTTTTCATATAAACTACAATTCTTGGTGCTTTTAGACACTAAAAACCTTCGAAACAAAGTAAAGCACCATTGAGCTTATTGAAGAACTTCATACATTCACGTGTTTTTTTGTTTGGCAGCCTTCACAATGCAGATGGAAATAAGGATGTATCAAAACATGCAAGGAGAGGTTAAGAGATGAGTCAGGATTACTAAAAGATGTAATTAGTCTGTGAAATAGTGTCTTAAGGTTTTAATTGTAAAGGTTGTTGCAGTGATACATTTTTAGAGTCAGTCTCCTTCCTTTTGTACGGACCAATCATTTCCATTTATATAACATGCTCAAGACACGAGAGCATCTGTTTAAGATAGGGGCTAAAACAGACCCTCTGAATTACGATAGCCCATACTTCCTGCAGAGCCAGCACAAAAAAAAAAACTGAAGTAACTGAGCACTAAATGTGATTTGTGTGTTTACTCTTGTCATAACCCATTGTTAAAAATGTCAGTAAAAGAAAAATTCTTTTAGCCCGAGGTCCCCAGTGATCAGTTCAAGGATCTGTAGATCATATGGTATTTGGCCCCGACAAAAGGATAGTAACTAGAAAAGTAAAAAGGGCAATATACTCTGAACATAAAGTGCACTACACACATATTGAGGTGCAGGTTGTTTTAAAAAAAAAAATTGCTAATTCTGGTTAGGTCTGAACACCTGTACCCCAACAGTTTAAAGCTAGCAAAAACGGAAATAAAATATGATAATGTGACCTCAGAAAAAATCCAAGACGGACAAGAAAGAGAAAGCGGCATTTAAAAGAAAATTCCTGTTTAAATCGCAGCTTCATTACAGCAGGTGATTAATATTTTTCAAGTCTGCTGTGAAGCTACATGCCAGGACACTAATGAAGCAATAAAAACTTTAAACTACTATGCTACTTGAACACCAGCAACTCTGCATTTAAGCGCAAGTCTTTGTAGTTTTTCAAACAAAACAAAAGGAAACGTGAAGAAAAAGGAGCTCGTTTTGAAGGCTCAACGAGTGTGTCTGAAATCATCAGTTTTAGGTGCATACCGCATTGCTAAACCTAAGAACGCTTTTACTGTGGATGAAGAATTGATCCTGCCTATTGCTAAGATTTCCCATGAATGTTTTTGAAAGGCTGCCATGAAAAAAACACCAGTTCTTTTGTGCAAGCAACATAATGGACAGGTTGATGAAAAAGCAATAGACAATGAGGTAGAGTTAATGAATGAGTCATTTCAGGTTGACGATAAAGAGACAGTGATGCTAATTTATTGTGCCACACATTTCCAAAGGATCTGCATGAAGATATGTTATGTATTTTATTGATGTCAACAAGCTGCAGACTTTTTCAGGTCTTTAAATGATTGCATGCTGTAATCGTCTTGGTACAACATACTTGGAATCCAGCTGCATACCTGTTGGGGACTATAACCGTAAGAGCAGTTGCACTACTTTAGCATTCAGTAGCAAGTATTGAGATATTTATACTCCAAAATATACCCCAGAATATTTACAAAATATGTAAATTAGAGAGCTAGACTACCGAACACATTTAGTTTTACACAATAACACTGTTAAAAATATAAACAAAGAGGCACAATACAACTTTTTAGTGTACTAGGATAATGGCCCTAATTCTAAATAAAGCAGCCTGGATGTTCTGTACTTACAGCGGAGGTGAAGATGGTCCATTCAGAACAGCACAGGTGCATCAAACTTTACCATGGACCTGCAGACAAAATGAAAATGAAATGAATTACCTTAGTGTTTACGCCTGTTGACACTGCTAACTGACCGCCAAACTTTAGGTTAAATGTCTTCTATTTATGATTGTCTTTTTTTTCCTTAGTCTATTCTCTTTTGTCCTCATTGTCTCATCCTCCCTGTGTTGACTGTAGCTAAGCGTCTCTTGTTATTTCTGTCTCCATCTTATCTGATCTGTCACTTTGAGGAGCAAGAAATTAGCAATGAATAAATTTACATTTAACTACAGTACATCTTCACATCAGTAACTCTTAAACTGGCTGCTTGTAAAGTTCAACATAAGTTCACTACCAAACAAACAGCTATATTTTGACTATACAAAACCGTCAAATTTTAATTCATACATGTTGTAATCTATTTAACCCAGTTGGTTAACAATCCACTACCTTAGGCTGCTTCAAGCAGCTCCTTGTTTGTTTGTTTCAGACGTCTTTCTTTATAAGGCATTTTGAAACTAAAAAGAACCCACAATGAATGATAATCTAAAAAATATTTTAAAATGCACTACCTGTTTTTTCTCTCCTTGTATTAAAGAAAAAACATTTTTCAGTCAATAGCTGCATAATAGAAGTAATTTGAAAGAAAATGAGACATTGAGCCTCTGCAGGCTGTATTATAAGGATTTTGACTTTGAGTCTGGGTCATGTTTATTTTTTTTTACTAATCTTTCACTTTCACAGGACAGAAGCGCTTTCATTGGTCAAGACATACAGGGGTTGGACAATGAAACTGAAACACCTGGTTTTAGACCACAATAATTTATTAGTATGGTGTAGGGCCTCCTTTTGCAGCCAAAACAGCGTCAATTCTTCTTGGGAATGACATATACAAGTCCTGCACAGTGGTCAGAGGGATTTTAAGCCATTCTTCTTGCAGGATAGTGGCCAGGTCACTACGTGATACTGGTGGAGGAAAACGTTTCCTGACTCGCTCCTCCAAAACACCCCAAAGTTGCTCAATAATATTTAGATCTGGTGACTGTGCAGGCCATGGGAGATGTTCAACTTCACTTTCATGTTCATCAAACCAATCTTTCACCAGTCTTGCTGTGTTTATTGGCGCATTGTATCCTGATACACGGCACCGCCTTCAGGATACAATCTTTGAACCATTGGATGCACATGGTCCTCAAGAATGGTTCGGTAGTCCTTGGCAGTGACGCGCCCATCTAGCACAAGTATTGGGCCAAGGGAATGCCATGATATGGCAGCCCAAACCATCACTGATCCAGCCCCATGCTTCACTCTAGGCATGCAACAGTCTGGGTGGTACGCTTCTTTGGGGCTTCTCCACACCGTAACTCTCCCGGATGTGGGGTAAACAGATAAAGGTGGACTCATCAGAGAACAATACATGTTTCACATTGTCCACAGCCCAAGATTTGCGCTCCTTGCACCATTGAAACTTACGTTTGGCATTGGCATGAGTGACCAAAGGTTTGGCTATAGCAGCCCGGCCGTGTATACTGACCCTGTGGAGCTCCCGACGGACAGCTCTGGTGGAAACAGGAGAGTTGAGGTGCACATTTAATTCTGCCGTGATTTGGGCAGCCGTGGTTATATGTTTATTGGATACAATCCGGGTTAGCACCCGAACATCCCTTTCAGACAGCTTCCTCTTGCGTCCACAGTTAATCCTGTTGGATGTGGTTCGTCCTTCTTGGTGGTATGCTGACATTACCCTGGATACCATGGCTTTTGATACATCACAAAGACTTGCTGTCTTGGTCACAGATGCGCCAGCAAGACGTGCACCAACAACTTGTCCTCTTTTGAACTCTGGAATGTCACCCATAATGTTGTGTGGATTTCAATATTTGAGCAAAACTGTGCTCTTACCCTGCTAATTGAACCTTCACACTCTGCTCTTACTGGTGCAATGTGCAATCAATGAAGACTGGCTACCAGGCTGGTCCAATTTAGCCATGAAAACCTCCCACACTAAAATGACAGGGGTTTCAGTTTCATTGTCCAACCCCTGTACATTATCTATCCAGAACTATAATCTATTATGAATAATTTGAAGGATCTAACGTTTTATTTCCAAATTCACAGCTTTTTTAAAGCTATTTTTCAGTCCAAATAATTAAAAGCGAACTCCAGACTGCTGCTGCTTTTTGTTCTCATACTTCCTGGTTGTATATTTATGAGGGGCTAAAGGTTAAAGATATCGAGGTGACAAGAGGGCTTTGTCTCTTACAAAATAACGCTAAATAGCAGTATAAACACATGTTTTCATTAGGTTTCAAAGGAGGTCTTATGGGAATAAATAAGTAAATAAATACATAAATACTTATGCCCTTTTGGTCAAGGAGCAAAAAGGGTAGGTGCGTGACTTTTTTCAAGGTTTCCCTATATTACTCAGTGATGTTACCACCTCACTGAATGATGAGGTGAAGCTCAACCTGTTAAACAAAGATTCTGTCATGTTAATCCTGAGAAGAGTAAGTCCATGGAGGCCAAAGTAAAATACATGTTGGTTAATGACATTGCAGAGCCCTCTTCATCTAGTTGGTCATCGCCTTGTCTCCTTGTACCAAAATCTGACAATACCCTTATATTTTGTACTGATGGTTGCAAGGTGAATGTTGCAACCAAGCCAGATGTGTCCCCTCTTCCATAGATGGAGGACTGTGTAGACAAAGTGGCCCATGCTATGTTAGTAAACTTGTTAAAGGGTCATCGGCAGATCTCTTTGTCAAACTGTTTACGTGAAATTTCATCTTTCATAAAATCAAGTGCCATGTACTCCTAAAGGGTCATGCCCTGTGGTGTGTGAAATGCTACAGCAACATTTCAGAGGCCTTTTTAATCATTTGGCTAATGCACATTTTACTGTCAACCTGGCCAAATGTGAGTTTGCTCAAGAAACTGTAATGTACTTGGGTCATGCGGTAGGGCACGATATTGGTTGTCCAGTACAGGCAAAAATGAAAGCTGTGGAACAGTACATTGTACCTACAACAAAAAAGAACTAATGAGTTTTCTAGGTCTGGTGGGATATTAAAAGGCATTTCTACTGAATGCAGAAGTGAGATCACTGACCAGAGAGCTGCACCATCGATTTATTTCCAAAAAACATTCACCAATGGCAGCACATTTAACTAGTGAAGAGCAATTTGCAAAACCTGCTTGCCTGTATGGCATATTCATCCTGTTCAATGAGTTCAGTCTGTCAGTTTAGTGAGGAAAGATAATTGTATTCAAGTTGGCCAATTGTTGCTGCGTTTAAAGCCAAATTTTATTTTTTGTCATATCGATAGGGATTTTCAACATGTTGATTACAACAGCCAACATTAGCAGGGATCCTGGAAGCAACCTTTACTGGGCCCTTATTCTCCGCATTGTGCAAGTTGTCTTTTTCAGCTTTTAATAAAGCTCAACCATTATTTCTTAGCTACAAAAGATCCTCAAAACAGGGATAAAATGATTTTTTGTTTTTGAACAAACATGATGATTCAACTTTGTCCGTGATAGAATAAGGACTACAAGAGATCACAAGTGGCAGTGACCACAAAAGTATCACTTAGATGTCAGATCTCTCTGCATTCTGTGTTAAGGTCAAGGTAAAATATCCTAATATCACCACCAAAACACAGAAGGCTCTATTTCAAGCATCCTATATTTGTGAAGTGGAGTTTTCTGTAGCGACATTAACCAAAATGAGAGTACAGTGTAGAATATATATAAGAAACAAACACTGTCTCCATCCACCCACCCATTTTCTTTTAACCAATTAATCCTTGCAGTGTTGCATGTCTCCAGCGGTCAGTTGTTAAGAGGCGGAGTTCATCTTGGACAGATTTCCCATCCAGCACAGGGTATCACAAAGATGCTCAACCATGCATTCACACCTATGAGCAACTTAGAGTAGCCATTTAACCAAGTGGGCATTTTCTTGGCGGGGGGAGGAAGCTGGAATACCCAGAGAAAACCCATACATGCACGGACAGATCTTGCTAAACCCACACAGAAAGACACAAAAATGGTTCAAATATGCCTAAAATGTATCACAAAGTGTGAATATTCAACAATGTGTGAATAATTTAAAGAGGAATCATTACATTTTTACCAAAAACTGGTGAGACAGAGGTTTAACAGGTTCTTGTCATTCATGGAGGAATCCACCACTGTTGACATTCAGACAGAGAGACAGCCACCTCCTGCTTCACTAGATAAATCTCCTCTGCACCACAGCAAAGAGAAATTTCATTAGCCCCACTGCCAAACATCCGCTTCATGAGATGTGCATGTGTAATGCGGCTGAAAGCAGCCTTTTAATGCTGTAAACACTAACTTGCTAAGCATCAGGATGTATTACACACTTTGAGTAAATTGTCAAGAACTCATCTACAAGACTGGGTTTCATGGGCTGTGGATAAGTCTTAAACTTATGTGATAAATATGACATGAATGCAGATGCGTAGTTTTAGCAATAGTAAACTCACCATGCTTTCACAGCCTGTGAAACACTCATTTGTTACAATTATGTTAACATGACACTTTAGTTTTTCTTTATGTGCCAAAGGGGAAATTTAAGGCAATACAAATTAATGTTGTAATAGTTTTGTCTTGTCATTTCAATGCATTCAAATTAACCACAACAGTTTTTTGGGCCTTGAGGGTAACAGTAACAAGCTGTAAAAACAAATAACCTGTGTTAGTTTTGTGAAAGCATAACATGCAAGCAAAGTATTTTTATTTTTTTTTATCTAGATTTATCTAGTCATGATGATACCACTTGTTTGGAAAAATGTCTTTCTTCTTAGCTCCTTAATGCTGCACCACATTACACAAGGAACTCAGATTAAGAATTAATATGAGATAAAACAGAGAGAAAGAAAGGAAGAACAAGGAATACACTGGAAAACCACAAATAAAAGACTAACTGCATAAAAAATGTTATTACCTGAATATCTATAAATTTATAATTTAATCAATCATAGTAACCACTTTCCTTATCGCTACACCATGATTAACTTTGAACAATTCATGAATTATCTCTAGACCATTTGGTACTGCTTATGCTGCTGGAGGGGAAAGTATGGTCTGTGCAAACATTACAAGGACTGTCTGGTCAGTTCAGGAGGCTCCAGCTGTTTTCTATATAGCAAATTTGTCAATTCCTCCAAAATTGAAGGACAAATATCACCATAGCTTAAACGTCTGAATAAAAATTAAAAACATAAAAATCCAGTTTTGTGGCAGAAAAGAGCCTCTGGAGCAACGCCTCTCCAAAACAGACAGGCACTATTGCATGAGGATTTTTTTTTGTTTTAAACTGCAGAGTGGATACATGGCTGTAATATTTTAGACAACCTCTGCGCAGCTGGGTAATATAAAGTATCCTGATGAATGTACATATCAGAGTAACAGTGCCGTTCAGAACAAAAGAAGCTGCATCCAAGCCTTACATCACTAACTGTGATGCAAAGTATCTGACGCTGGACTTTAGAGTGGTGGAGATATGTTCTCTGTAGTGATGTAACATCCCTCGCTGTCTGGCAATCCAATTGAAGCGTCTGGGTTTGGCAGTTGCCAGGAGAACAGCTCTTGTCTGACTACACTGTGTCAAGAGTAAAGTTTCCTGCAGAGCGGATTACGGAGCCAGATTTGTTTTCGAGGAGCTGGGCTCTGCCCTTAGTTCCAATGAAACGAACTCCTCATTCTTTAGCATACCAACACATTTTGGACAAATTCAAGCTCTCAACTTTGCGAGAACAGTTTGTGGTATGGTGCCTCCCTATTCAAACATGACTGCATTCATGTGCGCAAATTTGATGTGGAAGAGCTTGACTGGTCGAAACAGAGTCCTGACCTCAACAGAACACCTTTAAGATGAAATCGAATGAAGACTATGAACCAGGCTTCTTTGTCCAAATCCAAATTCCCATAAACACACTCCTAAACCTTGTGGAAAGCCTTTTTATACCGGCTGGAGTTTTTACAGCTGTAAAGGATGGGCTGACATTATATTAAAGCCTATGGATTAAGAATGGGATGTCACTCATCTTCATAAATAAAGCCCCAAAAGACAAACTCAGCCATGAGAACGCTATCCTGTCTGCATCTAGTCCCCTGCTGAAGGCAATGCTCACAAAGTCACCTCTTCCTGGGATATTTCTCTCTCTGCCTGCAGGCTGAACCACATGTTAAAGAAATGATTAATTTCTGTAAATTAACAGCCAAAATAACTATATAAATTGTACTTTTATGTTTTAAACACTTACTTTGCAGGGATTTTGATCATTTCTGGAAATTAATTCTGGTCATTTTAAGTTAATTAATGAGTTTTAGAGGACACACAGTCAGGTTTAGCCGTCAGCGATGGCGCCCAGTGTAAACTGTGTGCTGGGCTGCGGCCTGCATGCCATTTCTTTCCTCCAGTATCTGCCTCTAGCACACTCATGCTCAGCAGCCAACAGGCTGCTTCTGTTCCTTTATCACACACAACGCTGCTCACACATAGGAGTGCAAAGGGAGTAAACGAGCACACACACATGGATGCACACTGAGAAGATGAAAGGTACAGGAACTGAGCAGAAAAAGAAGAGGGGTAAGAGAGACAGTGAAGATTGCAGCTTAACCTCATGGCTCCACTGTAAAGCACCACTCACTCGCAGAAACCTTGCTGATAGCCATCTGTCTGGCAAAGGAAAGACACGTTTACCTTTCCAACACATCAGCATGCTCACAAACATTCATACCGCAAACACAAGAGCAGGTACTCATATCTAACCAATGTGCATTTACGGATGATAAGTAAAAGAAGATATTCTGAGTGTGACTTTGAGCTGTTCTTTGTTTATCTAACAGAAATGAAAGTTTAGATAACTTTATCTAAAAAATTAAAACTGAAACTGTTCAGAATTCAAACTACATGTTGCCACATCTCCTTACAGTATTTTTCCTTCATTCATGTGGGGTTGGCTTGTGTATGCACCTACGATAAACGTCTATTTAAAGTTAGTGTATGACTTTCAGTGACAAAACGAGGTATAACTGGAAGCCCTGATCAGAATCCAAAAAGACAATTGCCATAAATCTGGAGCTTAGTCAATAGCTCCCTCTGAAGGAGAAAGAAAATGTTTGCTGTGCATCCTCACTCTCCTCCTTGCTCATCTTCCTCTCTCCATCCTGCCATACTTTAAGTCCCTCTCTTCAGACATAAATTCCTTGAAATCCTCCCACTTTCCCACCTCTGCAGCAGCTCCACGGTCCTCATCCCGTCACTCCTTGGTGTCTTCTCCTTCTCCTACATCCATCTCTGTCCCCCAGATCAATAATCAATCTGCTGGGGCCAAGGCCAGGGGGCCCACGCCATCTGTCACCATTGGGAGGGAAAGAGAGGAGAACGTCAGAAAGATGGGTTGAAAAAAAACAGGAGGAAGAAGGAGATAGAGTTCAATCTATCTCCATCTATCTCCATCCGTGGTCAGGTTCACTCTGCTGGTATAGATCATAATTTGGAGAGCTGTAATTGCTGGTCAGACAGTGGGAGTGGGAGCCAAAGGGGGGAGAGGGACGTCAATAAACCTTCTAGAGTATCGCCCTCTCCTCCTGTCTTCCCTACTCTCCTGCCTGACCCAGTTTACCTCTTTCACTCCTCTTCATCTCATCCTCTTCATCTTCCTTCTTCTCACTTCTCCTGCCATCCTCACTTTCCCCTCATTGTTCAATCTACAAAGATCCACAGACCACAACAACATAATTTATCACTCTTATTTTCTGATTCCACATTGGTGTGTCTGAAGGGGGATGTCTGTTTTTTTTGTCTGTCCTCCTGAAGTTTTTCTCCACTCCAGACCAATAACACCAAGTTTGAACATCTGATTTTCTGCTTGTATTCATATCATTGTTAATATGTCTAAAGATGCATATCTTGTAAACCTGATTTACTTACCACAAAATAGATTTTTATTAGTTTAACAAGTATTGCAAGTACAAGCTATAAAAATGAATGTATTCAGTATAGACTAATGTGAAAAAATTAGGACACCCTATGAAAGCCTCTGTTTGTCCTAACATAGTGACCGTATGGATGTTTAATATCTATTTTAGCAATATCGAGAGATTCAAGTAATATAACTAAACCTTTAAAAAGAAGGAAAGACCTTTTATATTTAAAATGTGGAAAAAATGCAGTCGTCGGTGAGGAATAAATTAGGAAAGCCCAACATTTACTCCCACTTAAAATAACTAAAATCATTGTTAGGATTCTTCCTAAGTTCTTCCCTAACTTTCTTGTAGAGGTTCGTGAATGTTGTAAGTTGAGTGCTGATATTCCATTGTGCACCAGTGCACTAGTAAAATTTTTGGTTGAGTCACTCAGGCCAAACATCACCATGTGGTGATGGCTGTGGCAGCCATCCTGTGGTGCAGCTATTTTACAGCGTGTGAGCTGGGAGGAGCAAGAGTTTGATTGGTCAGTTTGTTCAGTAAGTAACAAGGAAGTCTAAAACTTTTGTTTATTTCCGGTGAACATAGTACACTCTTTAAGGCCAACACTGATTTTACATGTGACACTGAGTCAGTGTTGCAGGTGAAAAATGATTCACTCTTTGCTTGTTAGTTCTCTCTGAGCTGCATCACTATCTTTCCACCTGGTAAAGGTTGAACAGTGCTGCTAAGCCTCACATCTGCTGCCTTCAGCTGAAGAACTGGTGGGAAATGGTGTGCTAATCTCAGAGTATATGACTCATCAAAACAGTGCCTGTGCGTATCTCGATAATAAGCTGTTATAGCAAGTCCTAATTTCATACATCCCAAATATTTTGTAATAATGCAGCTGTCAGACAATATAAATGTATATGGTGAAAAGGAAATGAAAGTTATTTTTTTATGTTGGAAGCTTAAAATATTGGCAGGAATCTAAGTATCATTAATGTATTCTATGTTTGCAGTATGCATTGAATTCCAAATTTGTTATGTTAAAAGTAAACCAGCTGAACTCTTAGGGTCATGGGGGCTCAAAACCAAGTCATGCATGTAGGAAAACAGAGGTTGGTCTGTTTGATTCACAAAGGAGTGAAAACTGTTTACCATGTTTCAGTAATGCTGATTTATGTTTCCTCTTTAATGAGTTAATTGGAGTCTGCATTTGCATAGCTACTCTGTGGAAGTCCTTGGATTCTAGAATTAATATCAAGGCCTGTATGATACCACCAGACCATTAGTACGCCACACTAACGGCATACCGAATAAGCATGTAAAGTCCATGGTGTTACATTGAGAAGTGGACCATTTTCTCCACCAACATAACTTGATGCTGCCACCTGTGTATTTCACAGATGGGATGGGTGTTCTCAGGCTTTCAAGCCTGAGAATTTCCTCCTTTTTCTACCAAATGTAAAATACACTCACAGCTGCCTCTGTTTTATTCAAATGATGTGAATTAGCTCAGTGTATGTAAACCTCTGATTCTGTAGCAAGTAATTAAGAAAATCTTTAAAATCTCCTCCCTCATTATTCTGGCATTTAGCAAAGACAAATAGTTTTGGTAATCTGAGCTAACCTAAAACAGCTAACCTGTCTTTTTTGAAATTGTATGTAGATATGCGGTTTCAATTAAATGTTTTATAACATTTATTTGACTAAAAGAAAAAAAAAATGGATCTGTTCTTTGTCTCCACTGTTCTCTGGCTCTTTCTTTGATTCACTTACTGTTCCTTCCTTCCTTCCTTTGTTCCCTTATTCCTTCCTTCCTTCCTTCCCTCTCTCACTCCTTTCTTCCTTCCTTTCCTCCTTCCTTTATTCCTCCTGTCTTCCTCTTTATTCTTTATGTCTGCCTGCTCTTGGTGAGAGTTATCAAACGGAGATTAAACACACTTGTGTTTTCACAGAAAATCACACACATATACTCTCCCTCAGATACACTATTGCAGGCAAACAAACACACACATACACATACACACACACACAGGCAGCCGGCTGGCTAAGACACGCATATATGCTGAATTACACAGGCATAAATTTCCCTTGTATGCACACATACACACAGACTTTCCCCCCTTGGGAAACCTTACACAATTACAGCTTGAATGGGATTCATTCTTAGCTTTCAACAACTCATTAACTGCACATTGCAAATTGTGCGTTTCAGCAGAAAGCACCGATGAGGAACAGCTAGGAATGGTGGCTCAGGAATAGGCTAGCAACATTTCAACCTGTGTTCAGAATTTTATTAGCATATCACATATGGTGTTCTATATGTATATTAAAAGGGGTGTAGACAGGGGGGATATAAGTATGTGTATGGATGTTTTTACGCTCAGTAAGCATTGGGCAAGACCAGCAGCTCAAGATTTTGAAATGCTAGCTTTTTTTCTTTTATAAAATGTGCATGATAGTTTAGGCCATTTAATCTGTAAAAATATAAATACTGATTATTATAACATATATATCATACATATACTGCACACATTATCTAGTACACAATGAAGTCAAAGTTCACATGTGCTTTATTTTTTTACATACAGATTCTGCAGTGACTTGCAAAAGTATTCATACCACTTGAAGTGTTCCTTCTTTTTCTCATGTTACAATGACAAGTTTTAGTCAGACTGAATGAAGAGCATCTGTGAACTGCATATTCGAGTCTTGTGACAGATTCTGAATTGGATTTAGGTCTGGACCTTGACTGGGTCATGCTTTAAAATCAATCAGCATTCATTTAAAACATTCTAGCTCTGGCTGTATATATCCTGCTGGATGGAGAACCTCAGCCCCAGTCTCGAGTTTTTTTCCTCCTCTAACAGGTTTTCTTCCAGGATTGTTCCTACATGGTGGTAGAATGAAGAAAAGCATCGTCTCAGTACGATGCTACTACCAATATGATGGATTTCATGGTGATGTGCAGTACTAGCTTTCCACCAAATGTAGTGTTTTGCTTGTGGTTCACACCAGAGTTAATTATCTTCTTCCGCATGTTTGTTGTGTCCCGTAAATGGCTTGTGTCAAAATGGAATTTCTTATGACTTTTTCAAAAATACTAATCTCTTTCGTTAAGGCCAAAGCTATAGAGTGCATGATCTATACTTGTCTTAATGGACTCTCCCACCCAAATTGTGGATCTCTGCAACTCTTCCAGAAATTAAATTACACGCAAGAAGATCTTGTTTATCAATGACTTTCTAGAGGCAGTTGGTAAATGGACTGAACTTATATAGCGCTTTTCCAGTCATACAGACCGCTCAAAGCGCTCTACACTAGAGCCACATTCACCCTATCGCACTCACTAACACATTCATACACCTTGTATGAGTAGGCAACTTGAGGTTAAGTGCCTTGCCCAGGGGCACAATGACATATGCCAGGAGGAAGCTGGAATCGAACCCATAACCTTCTGATTGCAAGACGACTACTCTTCCTACTGAACCACAGTCGCCTCAGTTTGCCACAAACCTATGCTACATTTATTTTGTGGCGTCAGAGTGATAGGTGTTCATTTCAAATGCTTGCTAAGGATTTTTATTTGTTACAAAAAACTTAAAACCAGGTATAGTTTTCAGCAAGCCTCACAGTTATAGTTATAGGGAACTGAAACACACCCCACCTCCTCAAGAATTTTATTCAGGCATGTGGTACACACACATTTAAAAAAAAAATACAGTGTGCACATTCAGCATGCAAATATAGATCGTAAATAATCCAGAGCACTCACAAATGAACACTGTCAGATTTCAGCACACCTTATGTGTCCCTGCAGTATTAACTGTTATTCTGCATATTTTGAGGTTTAGTGTGTTCCTGCTGTGTCAGCACAGCTGGATGTCTAAAGTCATACACAACCAACTGACCAGATTTACATAGCACCCAACACATGTATGGTCTCCAGCTTCTCCTTTATACAAGCACTACTTTCTTCAAAAGGCTGTTTTAAAAAAAAAACAAAAGGTTTTGAACTAACCAATGAAGGTGGATAGAAATACACGAGTAATATTTTCTTCGGTCTTAAAAAAAGGCATTTCAATTTGTGTTTTTCATTAAAATGCAGTTTAGTGTTTTGTGATTTCTGGGTAAAGTAGAAGAAGCGTGTAGTATTTTGTGATTCATTTAGCCCCAGATTAAAACAGCAGGTAATTCTGGCAGCAGTTTGTTGTCTTTTTAAATAGTTGTTTGCATCTCGATATAACAGAATAAGGAACTAAATTGGCAACAGGGAAGCACTGTGACTCTGTGTCTGTGTCCAGTCAGGTTCTACAAATCAGCTCCGTGTACAAATATCATGTAAATAAATAAATAGATAGATAATCTGTACCTGAGGAGGTCTGACTAGTTGCAAATGGTGTTATGAAAGAAAGGGCCAGATACGAGTTTATACTGACCCTGGTTAGACCATTCAGCCTTATAATCATCGAAGCAAAGAAAGAGCAAATGTGATTGTTACAAATTATCTCCATAATGACATTGTGTCTGTTAGATCTGGAAGCTGCATTTGCAGTGATTGACCACAACCTTTTGTAACAGATAACTGTGATTTACGTTTTATTAAGGTTCTAGAATTTTAAATGACTCGTTTTTTTCCTATAAACAATCTTTCTCACATAGCCGTGTTAGCTGTGGAGTTCCACAAGGTTCTGTGCTTGACCCCAATCTCCAACCAATCAAATACAACTTAATTTATAAAGCTCTTTAAACAGCAGCACAGGACCAAAGGGCTGGACAGTTAAATTAGTTAAATACAAAAAACTAAACACATTAAAACACACAATACACAAGTAAACAGCTCTATACATACATAAAACAGCATAAAAATCAACTAAAACATCTCATTTAAAAATGACCTAAAACCAACATCTCACAGGGTGTCAAATGCCTGGATAAAAACATGGGTTTTCAGAAGAGATTTAAAACAGATAGAGAGGACGTCTTTATAATTTCCAAGGCAGATCATTCCACAGTTTTGAAGCTGCTACAGATACTATACACAATATCCTCTAAGTTTACGCTCAGTCCTACGTTCAGTGAGGAGCAGCTGATCAGCTGACCTAAGAGAGCGGGTCGATGTGTAAGGCTGCAACAGTTCAGAGATACAGAATAATAATAATTTTAATATAAATCCTAAAAGAAATAAACAGCCAGTGAAGGGAAGCTAAGATTGGGGAAATGTGGTCAAACGTCTGAGTGCCAGTCAAAAGACGAGATTCAGCAGTTTGCACCTTCTGGAGACAAGTGATGGACGAAGCACTGATCCCTACATAAAGTGTATTACAGTAATCCAGTCGAGTAGTAACAAATGGGTGGATTACTGTCTCAGTTTCCTGCTTGGAGAGAATTGGATGCATTTTAGCCAGCTGCCTCAAGTGTAAAAAGCTTAATTTAACCACTGCCTTAATCTGACTGTCAAATTTAGGATCGAGGTCCACTTTGACTCCCAGATTTGTGACAACCAGCTTATTATACTGGGCCAATGAATCTAAAAACACATTGGTGGTCTCAGTGGGGTTACCAAAAACCATCACTTCAGTCTTTTTCTCACTGAATTTTAAAAAGTTAAGTGCCATCTAGGCTTCAATGTCATCAAGACACTAAAGCATTGGCTGCACAGTATGTGCTTTTTTTCTTAACGGGGATACATATCTGACAAACATCTGCATAAAAGTGAAATGCAATGCCGTGTTTTGTAAGTGTAAAACCAAGTAAGAGCAAGGAGAAGATGAGAGGGAGAGGTAACAGTTAGCCAAATCTCCTTTGGCGCTTTTCCTCGAAGCTCGCTCTGTCTCTCTCTCGACAAGCTAATCAATTCGTTCTTGAAGTGGCAATAAGGTAAACGTGGGGCAAGCTCCTCGATCGCCACTGCTGCTGTAAAAAAAACTCAGATAATTACTAAACAGTGTCAACTTGTGTGCTATTCTTAATGAAAAACAGTGGTTAGGTAAAGGCCACAGAGGTCTGTTAGAGACATTAGTGAACAATCAGCATCATGAGGACCAAGGAACACAGCAGAAAGGGTCAGGGATAAAGTAGTGGGGAAGTTCAAAGCAGTACTTTTGCAGTAGTATTTTTTCAAGAATACTGTTGCAAAACGTTATTTATTTGTTAATGAACAGTGTAACCATGTCCTATATCCCCTCCTCATGCAGGCATTGATTTTCACCAGCTTTCTTATACAGCCCTAAAAAATGCTTGCTAGGTTCATTGGCCTCTCTTGAGTCTGAGTGTTGGTACATGGTTGTTCACCTGATCAGAGGGTACCATGACTCCAGCCCACTGCATAATTACTGGCTTGTGTATATATTACTTAATTTACTATCTTTAGACTTCTCTAAATTATCTGTCTTCTTTCGTTAAAAGAATTATTACAGTGATATTTAGCTCTGAAAAGAATCAACAGTCTATTAAGGTTGTTTTGTGATAAAGTCAATACTAAACCTCTATTTTAAACATGCTTGGGCTCCTTTCAAAAGCAGAATGTGCATCCTGAATAATACTTGATAGGTTTCCTGAATGTCTGGCTTTATTTTTTAGGAAGTAAAAAGAATACGAGGTGGTAGGCTAAAGCTAATCTATCTGCTGTTTTATTATTATGTGGAACAGTTGGTATTTGTGTAGCTACAGGCAAGGCTTTTGGTTATTTTCATCAGTGGCAGCTCGTTGATGAAACATTGTTGGTGATTCAGTCAAGCTATAAAACCTTTTAGTGCATACTGTAGCAAACCAAAAGTTGAATTCTTATTTTATCTGTTTAGCTACATTTTTACTGAGCTGTAAGATTGGAGGCACTAAATTCAGTCCACAATGTGCACAATTGTCGTTGTCTTGGTGCTGGTTTGCTTTGCCGTTATCTATTTGTTATTCTCACAGTAAGCCAAACAGCATTTCTAAAAATGAAAATGGGTTTTATGTATAAAGTAATAACATAAATGGATTCTCCCATGTTTCTGCGCTACTCTGGAAGCCTGTGGCTATTTATCTGCTTTTGTCTAATTATTCATTAGCAAACACAGAGAAAGGAGCACAGAAATTATGATTGCACAAACCAGAAATGCTCTACAAGCTGGTGCTGCTGGCTCTTCCTTTCCATATTTTTAAACCAACTGGAATGGTTGTAGATGGATTTGCATTTGAAATCTTCACATGAACATCACTAGTAAATATACTGCAATGCAAAATAATTGATAAATAATATATGTTTATGTCTCTGTACAATGACAAGACGTGGGGCTTAGGAGTTATTGTGTGCTACTGCAAATGCACACATAATAAGAAAGATTTCCTCTGCTTTGCTGATCTCGAAGATGCTGCAACAAGGAATTCTTTATCCCAGCACTTTGCACATAGATGACCAGCAGAGGGTGGTATAGGCCCGTTTATTTATGTAAACTTGATATGTAAGACAAAATAAAACATCATGCTTTGTGTATTTTAATGAGTCGTTTTAATTGGATCTTCTGTCATCTGAATGGCCTTTGCAAAAGTATCCACACCCCAAATAAATTTTGACACATTTTGTCATGTTACAATCACAAACGTATGCAAAAACAAGAAGTGAAAATGATTTTTTGTCAAAATACAGATACATGTCAAATTATATTTTTAATAATCTATGTGTAGTGTAGACTAATCCAGTTCAATGAAGACCAGTCTATATTGATTGATTTATTTTGCCTCACAGAAACCTGGCTGCAGCAAGAGGATTATGTTACTATAAATGAGTCAACTCCTACTAATTATTTAAATTTTCACATTCCTCGAAATACTGGGCGAGGAGGAGGAGTAGCAACCATCTTTCAGTCCGATTTATTGATTAGTCCCAGAACAATCCATAGCTACAACTCTTTTGAATATTTAATCCTTAGTTTTCCTCATCCAAATTGCAAAGCACTAAAACCACTTCTGTTTGTTGTTTTGTACCGTCCACCAGGCCCTTACTCTCAATTTTTAGATCAGTTTTCAGACCTTTTATCTGATTTAGTGTTAAATAGAAATAAAGTTATTATAGTGGGGGATTTTAACATTCATGTTGACACTGAAAGTGATAGCTTAAATATAGCCTTTAATGGTATCTTAGACTCAATTGGCTTTACTCAAAACATTAACAAACCTACCCACGTTTGTCTTCATTCTCTGGACCTTGTGCTGACATATGGCATTGAGTGTAAAGACATAACAATATTTTCTCACAACCCTGTGCTGTCTGACCATTTTTTAATAACCTTTGAGTTTAATTTAACAGAGTATTCCACACCTGAAAGAAAATTTCATTATAGTAGATCATTATCAGACAATGCTGTAACAACCTTTAAAGAATCTGTTCCACTTTTAATTTCCTCATTATCACAGAAAAACAGAGTGGAGGGCAATAATTTTGTTTCTTCCCCTTCACAAATTGATTCTCTTGTTCAGAGTGTTACTTCATAATTGCGTGGTGCATTAGACAATGAAGCCCCCTTGAAAAAGAAGGAAATTATTCATAGGAGGCAGGCTCCCTGGTTTAATTCAGAGCTGCGTACTTTAATGCACAATGTTAGAAAATTGGAGCGAAAATGGCGCTCTACACACCTAGAGGATTCCTACTTAATCTGGAAAAATAGCCTACTGTTGTATAAAAAGACACTTCGCCAAGCCAGAACAGCTTATTTCTCATCATTTATAGAAGAGAACAAGAATAATCCTAGGTTTCTCTTTAATACAGTTGCTAAACTTACACAGAGTCATAGCTCTGTTGAGCCATCCATTCCCTTAGCTCTCAGCAGTCATGACTTTATGGGATTCTTCCAAAATAAAATTGATTCTATTAAGAAGAAAATCTTTGACATACTCCCGAAGATGATTACTTCATCCTCAGCAAGTGAGAGAACATTGGAAGTAACTGTAGAACCTGGTCTGTGTTTGGACTGTTTTGATCCTGTGGAGCTTCCTGAGTTATCAGAAATATTAGCTTCATCTAAACCTTCAACTTGTATGTTAGACCCAATCCCAACCAAATTATTTAAGGAAGTGTTCCCTCTGATTATCAGCCCCATTTTAGATATGATTAATTTATCTTTAGTAAATGGGTATGTACCACAAGCTTTTAAGGTAGCTGTAATTAAACCGTTGCTTAAGAAACCTTCGCTTGATCAAGATGACTTAATAAATTACAGACCGATATCCAATCTTCCATTCTTATCAAAAAATTCTTGAGAAAATAGTTGCTAATCAAATGTGTGAGCATTTACACAGCAATGACCTGTTTGAAGAGTTTCAGTCAGGTTTCAGAGCTCATCATAGCACTGAAACGGCTCTGCTGAAAGTCACTAATGATATTCTTATTGCCTCAGATAATGTACTTGTGTCTGTACTGGTTCTGTTAGATCTCAGTGCTGCATTTGATACAGTCGACCATAATATTCTCTTAAAAAGGCGGAATATGCTGTAGGGATCGGGGGAACAGCCCTGGGCTGGTTTAAATCTTATTTGTCTGACAGATTCCAGTTTGTTCATGTAAATGATAACATCTTTAAAACTCCAGGGTTAATTGGGGGAGTACCACAGGGTTCAGTACTTGGGCCAATTCTCTTTACTATATATATGCTTCCAATAGGTAAAATTATCAGGCAGCATAGGATAAATTTTCACTGTTACGCTGATGATACTCAGCTTTACTTATCCATAAATCCTGATGAGCCCAACCAGTTAGATAGACTACAAGCATGTCTTGAAGACATAAAAACTTGGATGACTTTAAATTTTCTGTTTCTAAATTCAAGACAGAATGTTGTCGTCTTTGGACCGGAGTCTTTAAAAAAAGAAACTGCTTTTTCAATCACTTAACCTGGATGGCATTAAATTGACCTCCGTAATAAAGTAAAAAACCTGGTGTTATTTTTTTGACCAGGACATGTCATTTAAATCCCATATTAAACAGGTTTCTAGGATTTCCCTTTTTTTTCATCCCCCGTAACATTGCCAAAATTAGAAATATCCTGTCCAGGAGTGACGCTGAAAAACTAGTCCATGCATTTGTTACTTCAAGGCTGGACTATTGTAATTCTTACTATCAGGATGTCCACAAAATGCAGTTAAAAGCCTTCAGCTGATTCAAAATGCTGCAGCAAGAGTTTTGAAAAAATTAAAAAGAGAGATCATATTTCCCCCTACTTTAGCTTCCCTTCATTGGCCCCCTGTTAAATCCAGAATAGATTTTAAAATTCTCCTCCTCACATAAAAAAGCCCTTAATGATCTAGCTCCATCATACATCAGAGATCTGATTGTTCCCAACGTTCCTAACAGGGCACGCGTTCTCAGACTGCGGTTTTACTGGTGGTTCCTAGAGTCTCTAGAAGTAGAAGGGGGGCAGATCCTTTAGTTATCATGCTCCTCTCTGTGGAACCAGCTCCCATTTTTAGTCCGTGAGGCGGAACCCTGTCTACTTTTAAGGCTAGGCTTAAAACTTTCCTTTTTGAAAAAGCTTATAGTTAGAGGTTTGGTTTATCCTGAGCTATCTTCCTTATTCTAGCTCCGTCTTCTTCTCCCCTTGTTGGATGGAGTAAGGGGGAGTCAGGTTTTAGCCTAAACCCCTCAGTTACGGTTGAGGTGCAAACACACCCTCCATTTCTGCTACCTGTATGACCCCCTTTTTTTTTCCCCAAGGTTTATGGTCAATCTGACAGAGAGAGGACCCCAATCGTTGTGGTTTTAGTATAACAAGGGGCCATCAGTGGGCTCTAGAGGGACAAACTGTCTATTTTTAAGGCTAGGTTTAAAACTTTATTTTTGATAAAGCTTATAGTTAGAGTGGCTTAGGTTATCCTGAGCTATCTCTGTAGTTATGCTGCTATAGGCTTAGGCTGCTGGAGGACATAATGACCACTTTCACCCTCTTCGCTACTTTCTCACACTTTTTTTAATTTTGTATTATTTGCTTTTTATCTCAGCTTTTAAATTTGTTTTCTTCTTTTTCTCTTCCTAGAAGCTACACCTGGCCTGACTCTGTGTCTACCTGTAACACCTTTCTGGAGAAGGGAATCCTCCAAGCTTCTGCTGGCAACAACTTAATGCTCACCGCTACCGATGATCCACATGGCCCTGGTTTTTTTAGTGTTTAACCCCTTTCTCTTCCCTAGACATAGCTACTGACTGAGCTTTTACTGTGACTAACTCTCTGTGCTCTCTTCAGACTCAAAACTTGAAAACTGGCTCAGAGTTTATCTTTTCCTTTTTTCTAGGTGAAACGACTAAAGGAGCTACACCCATTAACATTTACCTTTCCTTCCCATAGAAAGTACTCTGGATCAGTGCTTCTTTGTTCTCTTTGTGTCTTTTGCTCTTTTCTCTCTAAACCCCAGTCGGTCGTGGCAGATGGCCGCTCACACTGAGCCTGGTTTTTTGCTGGAGGTTTTTCCTGTTAAAAAAAAAAAAGGGAGTTTTTCCTCTCCACTGTCGCTACATGCATGCTCAGTATGAGGGATTGCCTGCAAAGTCAACACCAGTGACTGTCCACTGTCTCTACATGTTCATCCGGGAGGAGTGAATGCTGCAAGTCACTGACTGGATGCAATCTGCTGGGTTTCCTTAGATAAAAAAAATTTTTTATCCAATTTGAATAAAAAAACAGAATCTGACTGCACTGTTCAATGATTAAGATTTAAAATTGGAATGTATGTACCTGATTTTTGAAGTGCCTTGAGACGACATGTGTTGTGAATTGGCGCTATATAAATAAACTGAACTGAATTGAATTGAATTGAATTATATATATAGATAATCAATGCAGTCCTTCCCAACAAATGAAACAACTCTGAAATACCTTTTTACTAAAGCACCAAATCAGAAGTAATAGGTCAAAAAGGATATATTGCCAGCTTCTGATGTACAGTTATATTGTTACTGTGCTTACACTGTACCCAACACGAGGGGATGTCCACTCCTCAATGTTCCCCTTCTCCAGATTGTTAATTTATGTAAACGGTCATGTCCCAGTAGCTCTAGACCCATCTTCGGACGATGGTTTGTGCAGTGTTCTGCACCTGCTTTAAACATCTCCACAACCTTCTCCCTGACCTGTCTGCAGTTTCTTGTTCATCATGATGCTGTTTGCTGACTTCTTAAAGAAACTGGCTGGGATACATTTAATCAGTATCAGAGTTAATGGACTAAATACAAATGCACATGACACCTTTTTCAGATTTTTATATGTAAACATTTTCAAAAACCTTTGAAAATGTTTACTTTAACTTTGGACTACTTAGTGTTGGTCAGTCACATAAAACCCAAATAAATGCCTTAAATTGTGTGACTGTGATGTGACAAAACATAAAAAAGCCTCAATGAATACTTCTGCAAGGCCCTGCACATGTTCGGATTTACAGATGCTGGTCCTTCACATTGTTCTAGGGTGATGCTGAGGATGCAATTCCTTTGATGAGACTCCCACCTAGCGGTAACGTCTGTCACACACAGACATCTCGGCATCCAAACCATGAACTGCTGAAAAACAGCGTTTTAAATCATGTTGGTTTTCCCAGTTTAAAAAGATATAATCACCTTTCCGTGGAATGCTATCTGCATTTATGTAAACTCTATTTTTTTTTTATTATAATTGCTTTTTAGGACAGCCGAAGACACAGGAGTGTCACAAAATATTTGACTTTTGAGTCTGAACTAAATATTGTGTTACACGAACAAGTTTGTTCAGGTGATCATCAGCAAAACAATGGCAAAGAAAACATTTTGGTGGACGTTTTTCAATCAGTAAAGAAGCAGAGTGGTGATGCTCGGAGATATGTTTTCTAACCGAGCTGTTTTTAAATCTCTTTAACAATACTGACCGACAGGGGGCGCCCTTGCACTTTGAGCTTTGAGTCGTGCTGTCATGTTACCTGAACGGGTAGAGAAAGTGCTGATAGGTGGCAAAATCCAGCGATTTATCTGTAAAACTGCATCATGTGCAGCGAAATCAAACAAAACCAAGTCTGATTTACGCCTATAATATACATTTACTATATTTAATTTTTTTAATCTTATTTTTATTTTATTTTTTTGTGTTGTAGCTATTAAATCCACAATGATTTAATTATTGTAATAAATTATTTAAAGACATGGAACAATGAAGAAGAAAGAATTATGACAAAAACTCTGATTTCAATCAGAGGAAGCTGTTGAGTGCATATTGCACATTTTAAAATAATAATAATGATGATTATTATTATTACTATTATCTGCAGATCTATCTATCTCAACTTATCGTTACGTTGTTTTTTTAAATTACTGCGTAAAACTGTAATGACTCTAATGCCCTAAAACGGATTACATTTCATGTCGGAGCCTCCGGATAGTTTGTTTTTAAAACTTTTCAAAGGAAAATCAGATTTATAGTTTTTGGTCTGTTTAATTTTTCTCTGCTTTAAAATATTGTTGTAAGTTTAGGCCAAACACTTTACTTCTCCCAGTCATCTATTTAGTTTAGTAAAAGCAGATCTCACCTAGAGAAGATTTTGCGCATTATTTATTTCGTCTATTCTTTATCTTGATAAACCAACTTAGTTTCTTATCTAATAACACTTAGGCCAGATTTGGCTAAATTTGAAGTCGCAACATTTAGTTTTTTTTTAGCTTGTAAAAAGATTACTCCAACGGACAGCGCTGTAATGTAAAACATTAGTAATAAGAGTCAAGTTACACACATTTTTAAAATAACATTTATTTCCAGCATATTTATGTGACAGCATATCTTTTAACAGTGGGTCTGACTAAATGAGGAGTCAAACATCTCATGTTGCCAAATGCAATTGGTTATATATATATATATATATATATATATATATATATTATATATATATATATATAATATATATATATATATATATATATATATATATATATATATATATATATATATATATAAAATACAGGAAAAAAGTGAGATTGTTGAAATCATACAGCAAAGAAAGGGGAAAAAGGCCTGCACATATTATTCGCTTTGCACCATTTATTATCCAATGTTTAGTTGTGCCAGCTGGCTGTAAAATAAGATAATCTATAAAAATTCAAACCCAATGATAAATATTTATCTCATTACAATTTTACATAAAACCTGCAGTTGGATGACTAAGTGTCTCCCAGCTCGATTTAACTTGGAACTTGTTCGCTTTAATTTTATGATGTTGATAAATGGGGAAAAGCGTCCAGATTTTTGTAATCTAACACATAAAATAAGCTTTAAAGTTACACATAATTCAGTTTAGTTTCTCCCCCCTCTGAACAACTGTCTACAAGTTTGATAATTCTAATATATACAGAGTGCAGCCAGAACACATCACAGGTTTGTTATACTACAGTGGAGTGTGTTTTCAGTCCCGCAGTTTCACTGTTTGTCCGGCGTGTTGTTGACTAAAGGCCCGTACAGGCCGCTGGCATAGCCTTGCTCTTTGTGCAGCATTGTCCTGTCCCTTATCAGGTCGCTAAAAGCATAGTCCATGGGGGGTCTGAAGCCCAAGGTGGGCATGAGCCCTGTGGTGGAGTAGGGCGTCATGAAAGCCAGTCCCCGGCTGTGCGCAGAGTAGGCGAGCCGCAGTGGGTTCAGTCCCAGGTGGGTGCCCAGCGGGTAGGTGCCGGGGTCTGCTCCGAAGTGCGGGGCGTTCGGCTGGAGCGGAGAAAACGCGGAGCGGTTACTCAGCGTCATGGCTCCGGGGAGCATCGGCCTGGTCGTGGTGGCTGCAGTTGCAGATGCAGCGGGAGTCTGCTGTGCGCTTTGGACCATCCTCTCCGCCGTCCACGTCTCCTCCGGCCCGGCCTTGTTGGGGGTCTGCGCGCCGCTGTTGTTGAGGATCTGCTCGATGGCCTGCACCACGTCTTTACCGCAGCCCTGCAGGACGAGCTCCAAGACGCTGCGCTTGTGGCTGGGGAATACACGGGTTAATATGTCGATGGCGTTCATGTGTCGTGAGGCCGCGGAGGACGGGGAAGGCTCTTGCTCGTCTTTGTCTGTCTCGGAACCGGAGTCCGAGCCGAGGGAGCTGACCGAGCCGGGGGTTTCCTCTCCGTCCTTTAAAGGCTTGGACACCGGTGAGTTGATGAAAGACTCGCTGTCTCCGTTTTCTGACCCCGAGCCTCCTCCGTGCCGGCCGTCTGGGGAGGACATGCCCGGGGCAGAGTCGCTCTCGGTGGACCCTGGTTTCCCCACGGACTTCTGAGGGGTGGTTGACCCGGACATCTGGGTCTTTGGAAACAGCTCATACTTCTGTATACTAGACTCTGCAGACACAAACATCAGTGCTCAGATTAGTGAAAGCTCGTACTTAGTGGAACATCACCCATTGTAGTCTGTTTCGTACCCACCTTGAGGACGTTTTGCACAGACTTTGATGATTTAAACTAATTTCCTCTTATATGCTACAGTAAGAAAGTATGGTCATATATCTCCATGTTTGGGGTTAGGGGTCAGTGTGGTTTAATCACGGGACATAACTGGCTACATGAGTCAACTGGCCCAAATGGGGATCTGAACCCGAATAGATGTCAATATGGAGCAGGCCACAGCAAAAATTTCTGATAATAAATAAATAAATAACTGAGAAGTAGCCTGATTGTTTTGTAACTACATGGGTAAGATTTTTTTGTTTACTGTTACGAAACTGAAGTAAGTAAATGTTAGGACTGAAAAATCATGCAATATTGCATGTAGAAGAAGTAGCCTCTTAATGTGGTCTATAAAGTGTAAAGACAGTTTACAGTCAAGCAATGATCTCACTTCAGAAAAGTCCTGCTGACAGGTAAATCCACCCTACTCCAAATAAAAAACATTCCTATCCACTCACCTGAGTTGCTCTCGCTGTTGACAGAGCCGAACACCTCATAGTTGGGACGCGGGGGGATGATACCGTTAGCTGCGGCCAGAGCCAGGCCCTCGGCGGTGCCGTAGAGGAGCTGCAACTCCCGGGCTTCATTCTCCTCCTGCGCCTGCTGCCGCCGCAGTGCCACCTGCGCAGCCATCACCCGCTGCCTCTCCGCAATCAGCGTGCACTTGGCGCACATGCAGTCCTTCCAGCGGCAGTAGCGCTTGTGGCCCTTCAGCGCCGAAACCACGCCGTGGTTCCTGCAGCGGGCGCACTTCGGCGTGCGGGGATACTTGTCCGCGGCGCGCAGCAGCAGCGGAGGTCCACGCAGCAGGTTGCCGGCCATGGTTACCGGAATGGAGGCTGCCGCGGCCACCGCTGCCGCCCCCGGGTGGACCTGGGAGGCGGAAGACGCTGTGGGGAGCTCCGGTCTCAGATCCATGCCGTCTATGTCAATTATTTAATAGAAACTAAGTAAGTAAGCAATGTTGGATGAACGACCTGTTTTATCTGAACTGACCTTGGGCTGATCACATCTGCTGCAACATCTCTGCGCAACAACTGAAGTTAGCGATTTCTACAAACTGACTTAAAAATAGAACTCTGGTGGAAGCTATCCAGAAAATATGTGGAGAAACGATTTTAGATCCGACAAGAGATGAAGCTGAAAGAAGAGATCAGTCCTCTTCGATCAGAAGTTAAAAAGTGTCCAGGAGCCGCAGCCTGAGACACTAACTTCCTCCTGAGATCGTCAGTGGATACAGATCTCTCTCTCCCCTCTCCCTATTGTTGCTCCTACATTTTCATTAGACAAATTTGACAACAATGTGGCGTCTGTCATTGGCCAAAGGGAGAAGGAGCGATCTGATTGGTTTGTGTCTCTCTCTCTTTTTTCAACTGTGTCCACCTGAATTCTTTTTTTTTTCCAAATATGAAGTGTTAAGAATCTGAAGGGAGTTCCCGGAAAGCTCAAATCGATGCAGTGTATTCCTCCAAAAAATTAATTTTATAGATTTTAAACTGCACGTTTGGTATCACTTCAACCAATGCAGCCTTATACGGCAAGAGTCCAAAACAAGAAAATTCCTAGTCATATAATAAAGGGAAATTAACATCCCTTTAAATAAGTTTCTGTATATTTCTTTAAAATACTCTGTTTCGTTTGGGAACATTATTGCGTCAACACAATGAGAGTTTAATTCACATTTACAAGAAGAGTTCAGATTAAACCTGAAGCGCGTCTTTAATCTCTGCATTAAGGTAAGTGTAAGATATTTTTGTTGGTTTAAGAATAGGTAAGATTAACTATTTGAGGGGGGAAACAAGTAATTTGCTCCCAGTTATTGACCGCATGTAGATGTTGCATGTCCCAGGGTTCACTCTGCCAAAACAAGCGGAGCGCTTTAAACTGTTCAAATTAATGAGAGAGGTGTAACAAAACAATAACATTTGTTCTTTTACGGCTTTATTTTAACAAGATTAAAATTTTACGCTGTATATGCAATTTGTAGATAAATAAATCATTACAACTCTTGCTGTTTTCACTATAAAATAAAGACGCACGCTCGACGTGCTGGAAGCGTTTTGTGTCTCATTGCGTTTTCATTTTTTCCTTCATTTTAATATTCAATAAATATACTTTAAACTTTAAAAAAAATATGGAAAAATTTAAAAAATATATATTAATTAAGCGGAAACAATTCACATTTAATCATTTTGTTAAATATTTTTCCTGGCTAGACAAAAATGAAAAGTCAGTTTATAAAAGCAATCTCAAATTGTTTTAAGAGTAGATAACAGTACATAAGAGTATGTTTTAAATTTATTTTAAAATGCAACTACTTATTGTTGTATTTGTTTAGTTTCTCCATTATATATTTTCATTTTTATTTAATGTATTTTTATTATAGCCCAGGATGTGATAAAATAGTAATAATAACAACAATGGAAATAATAATAATGATAACAATGGACTTTTAAAACAGAACCTTTTACTACGTATTCTTCACTGCCGTCTATAAAATCGAGGCTTAGCTGTGGCCTCTGATGACACCTCCATTATTAACTAACAAGTGATTTCGCCTCGATGCTCGCAGACATTGAAGAAGTCGACGTCGCCAGAGCCGCCAAAGGGCAACACCTGCTTCTTCACCTGCTCGTTCAGGAGCCATGCCACTGAGGCTGCTGTTGGGAGTCTAAATTAAAAATAAACTTCTAGGTGTTTTCTCTAATCAACAATTGTCAATGCCTCTGAGGATGACAACAATAGCCTTGGTGATCAACGCCTTGAAGCCGAGATAAATGGCTGCTGGGCGCTCTGCAGCAGCCCTGCCGCTCTCCCCTCCCAGGCTCATTGTTTACTTTCTGAATCACTGTAAGCAAATGCCATCTGTTTCCCTCGCCGCTGTCATCTGCACCTTAATTACCTTGCCAACGGGCTAATAGAGACGATATTAAAACTACATCTTTTTGACATTCAAAGTAATTATCTGCATGGGCGTTGATCTCGCTCGGGTGGAAATCGCGGAGAAGGCCCGGCGCTTATTGGAAAGATAATGGATGTTCAACTCAGGAATGGAAACTTAAGAAGCGTTTCGGTCTAAGCGTTAGATTTAGACAAAAGAGAAAGAAAAAGAGTGTCATCTTCTCAGTACACATTTTTTACCGCTGATAACTCCAGAATATAAATGCCAATTACTTGAGTTCTGAGATAACAAAAGGGAGCGACTAATTTTGAAGGTGTTCACAACTCTGATTTAGGATGGATCTCATTTCCTAGGGTTACCCTTACATTTAGCCCTACACCTTCCCTGCCTTTCAAGCTTTTTCTCAAGTAGTGGTTAAAGTATCCCATCGCGAAATCAGACATTCCTTCAAGATGCTGCACATACAGGAATGCAGCGTGTGTTTGAGTTTCCTGCAGCAGAAATGATTTTGAGGCTAAAAATAAACCACTGTAAATTAGTTAAAGATAATTTTGCAAAAACAATTTAAATCATTCAAAATTGTATTTGAACCGCAAAAACATCATGCTGTTTTATCCTCTTATAACTATCCCATCTGCACATATTGAACGAATCACATAATTCTTGTCATAAGAGGGTTCAATTACATTTAATTTTAAACTTAACATAAAAAACTAAACATTATACACAAAATACTTTTTTTGCATCAAACCACACAATATAATGTTTGTTGTAATCAGATCAAATTATATTTGAAGGTGTTTCCGTGCCCGTGTGTGTGTGATTTCACAAAAATGACAAAGGTTTCATAAATCTTAAACTAGATTCCTATTAATCTCTTTGCAGCATAGAATAATCCAGCTCAAGGATCAAGGAATTTTTCTTGTCATTTCAACGCGTTAGGAACATGAAGTAGAATGAAATTTGTTACTCTGGTCCCAAAATAAGTCCAGTAACAGAATATATACACTTATATATATACACAAGTTTGACCTTTATGATCTTTTTGAATTTAGAGCTATGGATAATGAAATACTGTCCTGATTTGTTTAAAAAAGTGAAATTGTCCTCAACTGATGTCTTATATGAGATTCTGTATAGCAACTTTAGCCATCTACTAGTCACATTTTTTTGCTGTGCTTACACAGTGCTAGACACTGGAGGAAACCCCGAGACATGCAAATAAGCAATAAAAAACTTCACTGAGGCATCTCCAAAAATATGCCGCCCTGGGCAGTGAGCCCATATCAAAACTCACCACAAGCAGTGAGGCTCAGAAATTGTATTTGTTACTTTTTTATGTTGATTAACTATCAACATAAAACTATCAATGAACTCTCAGGACTATTTAAAAAATGTTAAATGGCAAAACATTTACATTTGTGGGTGGGTTTATAAGCCCTTCGTGTAAAGAGTGGCCCTAGAAATATATATTTTTTAATGAAGGACTACAGAGCCATGGCCATTAACCCACCACTTACTTCACTGAAACAACTGGAACACCCTGCCCCTCCGAAATGAAGGGTTAATGTTTAATGATGAGAGTTAATGGGTGAATATGAATTCAGCCTGGGTTTGAGCAGAGTTCTTGGTCCAGCAACGGAAATTTCATGTGTGAGAAATATGCATTACGATGAGGATTAAGTTCTCTATTCGTCCTGGTCCAATTAAAAATGTTCCCCCGTGCAATTAAACGTGACTGTGAGCATTTAGAAAATCCAACATTCTTTTACCCACTTCATTAGGCCCATATGCATCTAAAAAACTATGCGATGCTTTCATTTCTTTCAGGAAGGCTACACAGATGAGTGGAGTTTTAACACCCTTTAGGATCACAACAAAGGCCATGCTTGACCCAACATATGTAGCAGCATGTTTCCGCTGCCCCTGCACCCCGGTGGAGCCTTTTTCCTCCTTCTTAAGCGGCCTCTCCCACCGCCGCTGCCCCGCCTGAGGCCCTGCGGGGCCCGGATCTCCTCCCGTGTCGCCACGCCGCTGCAGCCGTCTCTGTCCCGCGGAGGCAGAGGTTAGAGTAGCAGTTAGACAAGGGCCTGCGGAGAAAAGAAAACGGACAAGGAGGAGGGGAGCAGAGAGGAGGAGGGGGTTCACTCAAGTACTTACAAGCTTGACGGGCACACCGAGTGTAGGCCCCGGGCTCAGAGACAAGAGGCTGTTAACCTGCCACTTCACACCAGCTCCACTGCGCCGGGGAAATGGATCGGGATAAATGCATTCCTTCAACTAAGGCAGACTTAGGGGAGCAGAGGGGCAGCGATTCAACCACAGTTTTACCCTTATAGCAGCTGAACAATCTCACAGTACAAACCATGAATGAACAGAATTGGTTATCTTTAGAATGAAGTTATTAGGCACTGTTAATAAAATATGTTAATCTTTAGAATCAAACAAGGCTAATTGTGTCCATTTCATCCAAAGTTGAAGATGAAACATTCCTACATGATCTGTGAGGTAACCCCTCTTAGAATTTTAAGTCTCAGGACACAATAAAAGAAACAGATCCAATTATTTATTAAACAAAGACGAAGTCAAAAAGCTGGGTGTAAGAAACTAAGTACATCCAACAACAGTTGGGATCCACATTTAGGAGCAATATTTCTCTGTGTGTTTTTTTCCTATTTAGTTTTTAGTTTATCAGTCTCACACATAAGAAAGGATTCTGACCAGCTTTCCTTGCCAGTCCTGAGGTAGCTTTGGAGTCTGGACTTTGACTAGCCCAATACAACAGTTTGCATAAACGGCCAACTTAGACACCAGTAATGATCTGTTAATCAATGCATTTGAAAGCAGTAGCTGATCCCCTTGGTAAGATGCACTTGGTTTCTTTTTTGGTTCTTGGATTTTTGCTTCATCTCTGTGTAATAAATAAATGAATATGATAAAAGGTCATAATAGTTGAGCTCAAAATTATTAAACCCCCTGGCAGATTGAAGTTACAAATAATCTTTTAATTTGAAAGCAACATTAACGTCTTGGAGCGGCCTACCCAAAATCCTGAATTTATTCGACTTGGAGGGAGGTAAAGATTAGGGTGATGATAAGGAGGCCTTTAAGCCTCAAAAACTGGAGCTCTTCATCAATGGTAAATTATCTAAACACCAGTGGAAACATGTAAAACACACTGGTCAGCAATTAGAAGAAGGGTTTGACTGCTGTAAAATGTCAATAAAGATTTTTCCTATTGAGAAGAATTTAAATAATGTTCCCTGTTTTATTTTTTTTTATTAAAATTGACATTAAAAGTTTTTTTTTATTTGCTACTAATTTTACATCGTCTTATTTTTCTTTAGAGAGATACCTGTCTCATTTCGTATCAGAAACAAAGTTCTTGATGGAATAAAAACCCTTTTTTATCCAATTCTGTCAGGAGCTTAATAGTTCAGAACATATAATTCCTATTTATGTAGGATGACATTTCTAGGCATGCATTGCTGTGCATATAGCTTCCAACAGCAGACCATCTAGGCTTTTAAATCTTTTTGACATCCTTGGTCTAAGCCTTCATTTCTAACACAATCCTTTGCATAACATAAAATCTTGCAATGTTATTTATCTTATTTATTTTAACTTATAGTCCTGTTCTTGAGTATAAATGAATGTCTGCATTGATTATATATGCATTTATTTATGCTTTAGCGTCGTCCATGCTGGTTAAATGTCCTTGTGACTGCTGGGCTGTAAGGCCATGAGATGAGGAGGCACTTAAGCTAAAGAGGCAGACAGAGGTCCCTCAAGCATCGCTCTTCAGCCGCTAGAATAACACTTATTTATAAATGGGGGATAACCCCAGAGTGGTGTATGAATATTTCAAAGATTTGAAGGGTCTCTCTCTGCCAAAGCTGTTGGCCAGCACACAGGCACCCCCCACCCTCTCTCTCTCTCTCTATCTATCTATCTCTTTCTCCCACTTTCTGCTCACACACAAACACAAAATACGTTTTTCTGCCACCGAGGTAGGTTGGCAGGGATTATCTTTGTTTAATGAATGGGCTACAAGTATTCATCAACACGGCGAGATTATTGGGCTCCTTCGCTCCCCATTCTGCACAGACTATAGCGGCATATAACTGCAATGTGTGTGTGTGTGTGTGTGTGTGTGTGTGTGTGTGTGTGAGTGAGAGAGAGAGGGAGAGAGAGAGCTACACACTGCAGCCAATTAAAATGCACTCTCCCCTGCTCTATCCCTCCACATCTGCCTCCTTTTCTCCACCGCCGAATGGCGCAGAAAAGAAGGAAGCCCATGAATAGGCGCTCATTGAGATCACAGATGGAGTATGGCTTTCTCTTTGCTCGAAATTTGAGAAACACCATTGTCCCCAATCAAAACTCAATGTGTTCGCCGACAATGGTGCCGGCTTTGAGCTGCGCCGCTTCAATTGGCCTTGTTTTTGAAACTTGAAGTGTTCCGCACAAAGACAGGGCCTTCCTAGATGTCACTAGTGTGTGTGTGTGTGTCCGGAGAGAGGGGGAGGGGGGGAACACAATTAATATGAAGCTGTAATTACTCCCCTTCACGCCGCTGCACCCATTCAGGACCCCATCGGTCCATTTATTGCTTTATCCCATGCGGCTGATAATCCGAATGCCACCTTTTTTATTCCAGGGCCTCTGCGGTGTGCTGGAGGAGACGGACCTGAACATGGTTATAAAAAAACGGAGCATAAAGGGATGCAGCCCTGAGAGATTAAAGGCGACGCAACAATAAATTAGACGCCATTATTAAACTCTTAATTATTAATTCCGGTCCCCATTAGCGCATTGACAACAGCTTTCAATATTCCCTCAGTTCCTGTACACCAGTAAATTAGGCTAAACACCATAAAATTAGGCTTTAAATATTAGTCATTAAGGTAATTCAATGTTGAATTATTAGTTTGTAAATCCAAGGTTCAGTTCTGGTTTTATCGCAACACCAGCTACTTTATTTTGGTAACAAACCCCTAAACGTTTTGATTGGGTTTTAATAAAGACGTTTGCTCAGTCAACTATTCTCACATTCATTGAGTGCGGCGTTGGTCGTGTTATGCACTTACAAAAAGTGACAATACTGAAAGTTTGTGTTCAAAATGTAAAATTTGTTAAAGTCTGGTGTTTGGAAGCAAAATATGAAGGAAAGGCTGAACGAATGGGCGCGATACTGTCACACAGCAGTAGCTCCTTTAAAAATATGTTATAAAAGTTTAAAACATTAAATGACTGTTGAGGTTACGTGTCAAAACTTTCATAAGGTAGTAAAATTCATGTTTCGATTTAGCAAAAGGATCCCGTACTGAAGAAGACTTGAAGCCAGCAGTTCATTAAAAAGGCAAGTGGCAAAGGTTTTTCATCATTTTGTTTCCTAACTGTAGTCTAGGTTTTGTATGTATTTAGAGCAAACGGCTACAGTGAGTGTTCTTATGTAAAAAATAAATGAATGAATGGGAAAGTAATACTGCACACAACCATGAGCATACTGTCGCTGGTGGTGGCAGCATCATGCTGTGGGGTGGTAATGGGAACAAAATATGTTGGAGACCTCCCTGTAGCAAGATGTTGCCATGTTAGAGCTGATTAAAAAAGGTAATTGGCATTGTAGGAATATTTTCTGCAATAATCTCAAACCATTGTATTTCATAGGAGGAAAATCAGATGATCTAAATTGTATTATTAATTAAAATTATAAATATTAATTCAAATGTAGCCAATCAAATAAAATGTATGGAATTTGTAACATCAATTTTATTGGTTGATCAGTGCACCTAATATAGCATCAAGCATCAAGTTCCTATTAAGGAAAAATATTGTAAATGTCCCAATTGGCTCCTTAGTTGGATAGCCTTGCATTTTAGTTTAGGTTAGGATTAAAAGGTCAACTAGGAACATTCTTTAAAATGATTCTTTGCATAAAATAAGATTTATTTTAATCTTCTAAGCTTAAATAAGTCTTGTTAGATTGGCTTTTCCAATGCATCACCAGGTGAGTTTGGATGCACTCTGTATGTTTTCAGATGACTTCAGTCCCACACACTCTCCTAATTAATGAAATCAACTCATGTATACCAGACAAAGAACTGAAAAACGCAACAGAAAAACTCATGTTTGCTGCTAAGGTTCAGAATCAAAGCTCATCTCAGTTATATGGAAAAATAAAGTATGAAATGAGGGCGTAATAATACATTTTAAAAGTGTCATAATGACACTTAAAACTTTCCATCAATAAACGTACATCACAAAAGTTAAATGTTTTGCTATAGAGAGGGGGTACTAATAGGTACTAAGACATCTAAACATTTGACTTCAGTTCTCATATCTTTGCAATAGTATTATACAAACTTGCTGCTAAGCCTAAAATAAATTTGTTTTTTACCAGTAAGATCACAGCTAGTGGTAATTTAGTTATACCTCATGGTTTGGCAGCTGCCTGTGATATTTATGGTACAATGAAAACAACTATAAGACCGAGCCCCAGGTCAAAATACTGTCGCTTTAAAATTTGATTTAAAAAAGAATCTGACGCCGTTGTGGTAATATTATTATTGCGCTCTTATTATAATATGTATGTATATAAAGTTCTTTATACCCCTAGTAAATTTATTTAAAATGTTGTTTGTTTCTGAAAAGAAATGACACAAGCATCTCTCAAAAGATAATGAATCAGGGAGTAGCAAAGTTGATAAAAGCAATTGAACTCTTTTTAAATATATTTTATTTTAAAAGAACTTATTTACTTCCCAGCAATCAGTAAAAAAGACACACATTGGATATACAGCATTTAAAACTCTGTGTAGACCTGATTTTGCATGTTTTCACTGGTATTTGTATGAGATGAGCTCCAAGTCTTTGAGGTTTGAAAACCTATTTACCAGAACCCTAATTTTTAGAATCCCCTTTCAATCGATTCTGTCCAAAATGTTACTATTACTTTCAGTCAGAAGAAACATGTTAAAATTAATATGACATAGGACCTAAACCTTTACTGTATGTATGTGTCTTAAATATGTCTAGCTGCCAGTTTTTTTACCATAAGGAATAAATTATGTCTTTTGCATTTTAAGCTTGAACCGTTTTCCTGCTTTGTTTTCATGGAAAGCACATTGTGTTGCTCTGGGCATTAAAAAGGGGTTATATAAATAAATAAATAAAGATGACTTGATCCGAAGAGCAAAGATGTGATCAACATTTGCGATCTGTGCAAACAACAATGAATTCACCCACACTATTAAATGTTCAAAGGCAAGGGGGCTGCAACACATTAAATTTTCTACTCAGGCTTTGTTAAAAAAAAGTAAAACTTTCCTCTATTAAAAAAATTGCTGGCTGCCAGATTGTGGCATGAAAATGCAGTGATCTGAAAGTGGGAAATGCAGATATTAAGTCTTCAGTCTGAAATGGAAATGGCTATTGGGTTCCTTTAACTGGAAGTTACTGAGTTTTCCAAAGGCCAAAACCACATCTGAACTCAAGTAAATTCACAATGCCGTTTTCACCAATTATTAGGATAATTCAAGCTAAGACAAATAGAATTTCATTATTCATGCATAGACTCCAAGACATCATTCTATCACTACTTACAAAAAAAATGTGATAAATGGTGGCAATGAAATCTGATCTTTAAAAATGAGAAGGAATAAAGCCTTTGACCTGAAGCAACATGAATTTGCATTAATCTTTTAGTAAATCTGGACTAGTATTTTAAGCTGATAACACATTATGTGATCTTATTACCTTAATGTGGCACTAATCTAAGAACCAACAGAGAAAATAAACCACTTTCTGCACTTTATGGTATTTCATTTAATTAGGATGCTATATTTTCTCCTTTATTTACTGAATAATATGAATTTAGCTTTGAACACAAACCCTTCTTTCTTCGAATGTGAAAACAAGATCCAGTCTCACATATAGAGCCATTTAAAAGCCAAACCTAATCAGATTTGTGACATGGCTAAATAAAATGTCCTCTGTTTTTCCATCTAGGATAAAAATCAAAGTCTCTTCATGTCCATTGTGTCGCTGGCAAACAGAGCTGTGAAGAGAAGGAGACGGAGGCTCAGAGATGACCCTCCTTTTGTGTCTACACAACAGTTTAAGCTGCATAGATTCTGTTTCTTTGAGCAGGGCCCACGACTCTGAGAAAGTAAACTTGGGGGTGACCCGCCAGGTTAGGCCGGTCTGGGATACAGGCAAGGATCCGTCGATTCAAGGATTGGCCGGCCTCTGAGATTTCAGAGGGTTTCACTTCAAAAGGAAAAAGGGGAGATCACTCAGGAATTTTGTTTCGTCGCCAGTGGGCTGCATTCTTGACCCCGGCGGGGCTGGTTAAACACTATCAACGCTTTTCTCTTTTGTCATCACAGAGGCAAGACAGCAACCTGATGTTGCCATCCTGAATCTTTAGCTGGGGAAGCCGGCAGAGTGAGCTCATAATCACGCTTTCTCCCGACCCTCTTCCACGTTGTTCAGTTTAGACAGGCACTGATTAAGACATCCATCCAAAGCAAGACAACATTTTAAGAGAAAATACCTTGCAATTGCTAACTAAATGTACTCAAATCCTCTGAAATATGAATGTAAATGCTGTACAGTTTTTTTAAAGACAACTATTGTGCAGTTTGTTACACAACATATAAGAAAATTGAACAATGAATACTGAAAAATTAAAAGTGAAACATTCCTAACTTAAATATAATTTTAAATTTATGTGAAAACAAGGTTTTGGTCACAAAGGTAACACGTCCAGGATGGAAGCTCAGACACCTCCCTCCCCAGCCATACCAGCTCAATCATGGAGAACCCAATGTGTTCTCAGGCCAGAAGGAATATACAGCGCCTTGCAAAAGTATTCATAACTCCTGAAGCTTTACTTTGCTGCAGCCACAGACTTAAAAGTATTTTATTGGGATTTTTACATGACCAACCAACAAAAGTAGCACAAGTGGTTTGAAAATTATATTTGGTTTTTACATTTTTATACAGCTCGAAATCTGAAAAGTGTGGCATATGTTTATATTCAGCTCACTGAGTCAGTACCTTGTAGGAACCACCTTTCACTGCTGTTAAACCTACAAGTCTTTTGGACTGTGTTTTTACCAGATAAGCAGATGCAGACCAGAACATTTTTGCCAACTTTTTTTTGTAAAATACATCTTCAGCTCCGTCAAATTTGATGGAGGTCTGTGAACACCAGATTCTGCCACAAAGATTCAGATAGATATAAATCTGAAGACTGTGTCAAGAAGCTTCTCAATTGGATTAAGACTTTGATTGTACCCTCAACCACTTAAATAAGGTTTGATGTAAACCACTAAACCATTGGACCTCTGGTGGTATGTTCAGTGTTGCTGTTGTGATGGACGGTCAATCTTCAACTTTCCCTGTATATATCTCCATGTTTTACTGTGAAATCTGTGTGTTTAGTGTTAGCTATCTGCCATGCGTGGCATTTTTCATGTAGGCCAAAATGGTAAATTCTGATCTCATTGGACCCTGAGGACCTTCGTCCACATGATTGATGTGTCCCCATGTGACTTTTAACAAACTGCAAATGAGACCTTTTTGGGTCTCTTGTTGCCACTTTTCTATAAAGAACAAATGTATAAAGTGCACGACTCATATTCGATATCGGCTGTGGATCTCTGCAGCTCTCACAGCGCTTCTATGGTGTCTTTTGGTTGCTTTTCTGATTGATGCTGTCCTTGCCCAGCTTGTCAGTCCAGTTGGATGGCCATGTCTTAGCAGGTTTGCTGTTGGTCCATACTCTTTTCCAAAGCTTCCAAAGAACAGCTGTAATTGTACTTAGTAAATACAGTCCTCTTGTGTATAGTTTATCTAAGTAGAGTTATTCTAAAAGCAAGTGGATGCTCTTTATTTTATTTAGGAGTATTAGAGCTAAGGGGGCTGCATACAAATTCATTTAACGTTTCAGTTTTTATATGTAATAAAATGTTGAAATCATGTATTATTTTCCTTCCATTTCTTAATTATGCAATGCTTTGTGTTGCTCTATCACATAAAAATTGCAAAAAATACATTAATGTTTCTGGTTGTAACATTCAAAAGTTCATGGGTTATGCATATATTTGCAAGTTGCTGTGTATTCCTTCTGGTCTAGGAACCCCTTAGGATTTCATGAAAAAATATGAAAAAAGGGAAATGTTATGAATACTTTTACAAGTCACTGTATGACCCCTCCAGCGAGTTCTGGGTCTGCTGAGGGGTCTCCTTCTCTCTCCGCTCATGACTGATAGGGAAAAGAAAACAGATAAATGGATGTAATTGATCTGTAACAACTTTCTCACATTAGCAGACCTGAAGTCTGTAATTCATATTTTTTTATATATTAAGAGTCAAAACTTTTTCACTGACAAGAAACTTGTGTTATATAAATGTCAACATCAACCAGCAGAAAAGAAATATCTTATGACAAGTGTGGTCAGGCAAAGAAGAGGAATATCATTATATCTCATGGGCATATCCGACTGCATCACCATCATTAGTTGCTGCGAAATGGGGAAGCGTGTTTGTGCACATTTCATTCAGAAAGCTGCATGATAGAAACTGTAATCTCACAGTTCAGAGGAGCTGCACTATGTGCAATGATTCCTGAGGACTACGCACTCTGACAGAGGAGCAAAGATGCACCTGTCTGGCTCTTTCATAACCATATTCAGCTTCACGCTCACTGAGCTCCTCACCCTGTTTCGACCTCGCCTTCGCCTCGAGCCGCACGTGCCTGTGCAGCCACCGCACAATACTGCGGAAAACCTAAGCATCTGTGTGCACCCCTTAATCGCTCAAATGCCATTTAGAGACCTAACTTTTGCCTTTAAACCTTTGCAAATGTTACACATTTATTACATTAAAGTAACTGTGCTCTTGCCGACTTTTAATGTCTTCTTTGGTAGTATCAGAGTAAATCTTTACTGAGGGCAAGTTAAAAGGAAAGTTCATTGTTGGCATTTTTGTCAAAGATGGGTTTTCCTTAGTACTTATGTGTTGTCAGTGTCTTACCCAAAGCAGAGTGATTAGCTCTCAATTAGAAGGTAAGAATCCTGAAATACAAGCTAACTTAGCTGATTATCAAAAAGGAGAATACCAAAGAAAACACAGTTGACAGGTAAAAACAACTCTAGTCTACACAATTTTATTAGTTCATAAGAGTTAAAATTGTGTATTTTGTCTACTATCACTTTGCACCATGTGACTATCCAGAAGACTGACAAACTAACTCTTTCTATGTTCAACAACTGTATTAACTGGAACCAGTCTATTTAAAGATGTGTGACACTATTTCCTATCTTGCCATCCATGCTGGCGTCTTGAAAAACAAGTGTTGTAAGTGTCTAAATGTAAAGGAATGAAAACGATTTTGTCGAACATCAACTCCTGTCATGTCTTTGAAGTATGTGTGTTACTTTTGAGGATTTAAATGGTGTCTGTTTACTGGGATCAATGCTGTGTACTCCATGTTCTGTTGCCTCATGACTGGGTACATTACTTTTCTCTATGGCATTTTCATTTCTTTCTTTATTTGTAGCACATTAACTGACCATCTGGGAAATACATTTCAATGATCTATTAGGGCCCCAAAGGTGTTAGCAAAATTAATCAGACATTAAGTGAAGCCAAACGTTTTGCTTACAGTTTCAAGCAATCAGCATCCTTTGGTGATTAAAGCACCTGCATTGCATAGCACAAGATTAAATAAGGTTTTTATTGGGTTGCTGCTGCGTTGATTCTGTAGCACTGGCGCAAATGTGTGGTGTACATTGTGCTACAGCATTTATGTGGCGGAAATTATCAACATGTTTAAAGAATCCCTGGCAGGCTGGTTTATGTGCTGACTAAAACTGGGTATGCTGTGGTATCATGTCGTCATCATCACTTGAGTTCATATGCAATAGTGTGACAGGGATATAAGTCTTTGCCAAAAAAAATTAAACATCATTTGACATGCATCTGTTTTTGCCAATAATACACATAGAAGTCATTGTGCTGAATTAAGCTGAGATAACAGAAACCACTACTGTTTAGCAATGGTTAGTTTATCAGAAATGCTGATGCTTGAAAAGAGAATTATACTGAAAGGATCATGGGGCGAAAATTAATAGACATACTGTTTGACGTGTCTTGATGTATGGCGTCTTTACTATCTGAGACAAAAGCATTGTGGTGTAAAAATCTACAGCATTGCAGTTTACTTGAACTGACAGGAACTTTTTGAGGGCCCAATTGTGGTATTAGGTTGTTAAAAGTTTGCTTTTCAGTTGGTCCTGAGAATAATTTAGATGTTTTATTCATTAGAAATCCTTTTTCAGTCGGATAGCATTGATCTCTTTCTGTTGCAGGTAAGATACTGATTAGAGACCTCACACAACCACACTTGAAATATGGCAAACAATCTATTATTTGGTATGTTAACAGCACTATGCCAAAAAAGACCACACTTATTTTGCAGGCTACAGAAGCCAAATACATTTTGTCTGCTGCTTGCATTGTGCCTTTTTCCAGCTTCTGCAAGTCCTGATAAGCCCAATTCTAATGATTTCTGAAGAAATCCCACTCCCAATTTCCCCAATCTAAGGAACCTTTATGATCGAAACCAGTAAATTATGGTCCTGTGATATTGATGTTGAGATGTCCTTTCCCATTACAATGGTTTGCCAATTTTTTCTCAAATTTCCTCCTGCTACTATCTCACAGCATTCTGATAATTATATCATCTCCAGCAAATAAGAAACATCACAAAAGGAGGAAATTTACCAAAGTTAAGACTTCTAAACACAAAGGTGGAGGCAGACGCACCTAAAACTGCACACAGGAATGATTACAGCTTTTACAAACAAAAATAGAAGACAGTCCCATAATTACACAGAACAGAAAGCTAATGCTAGGAATAACTTGTTAAAGACACTAAACCTGATCATCAGTGTTCAAGATAAGAATTAGGAGAGTTTTACTGTTATTGCTTTCCTTTAAGTATAAAATTATAAAAGTAACTACCTTTTATGGTTTATGGAAAGCAGTACACACTTTAATTGTCTAACTAGGTATTTTACTAGAGGGGTCTAAACATTTTCTTCCCGGTGTATTAGCAGGATTTACTTCCAGTGCCTGAGTTGGGCCTGAAGACATCACGGTGTGACTGAACCCGAGGAAGTAAGGCTGACTGAGCGTATTAAGTCGACTCATTCTTCGCGTGAGAAGCAGCACATTCACAGAGAAACTGACTAATGCAGTAATATCTGAAGAAGCTTACAAATTATATGAAATAATTCAGCAAGAGATCAGATAGATTCACATGACAGCGACTTGAAGGGAGGTAAAGTCACCAGATCTCTTATTAGAAGGTAGACCTACATTCTGCTGTGCACTAATGCATTAAATAATAAAAACATAGTTCCATGTGTGCATTATATTGCACTTTAAAAGCAAAACACAGACAACTGGACAGAATCAGTGTCTTACAACAGCACCGAGGAGAAAACTAAACAGGTACTGGTCAAGTCACGCCTTCCCCATTGTGAACCTTTGCAGTTTTTGTCATCCATGAACAAATTTTTAAATAAGAAAAAGGAGCAATCTGCCATTGGACGCTCTTAGAAATGTTTTATACCTGCTTTAAGAACTGACCTATAACGTTGTTTTTTTTGCAATCCATGCACTGTGAAAAATGTGACTACAATAGATTTCTACCACTAGGAGGTCATATTTTTTGATTATCAGCTGGCCCAAACATGGGAACACATAGATCATAAGATCTTTAGCTAAATATAACAATTTCCAAGATATTTATGCATTTTAAAGATATATAAATATTTCCATAATTTATCAGAATACCTCACTGCACAGATAGGCAAAGGTTAATACATGGGAATGAAATGGCTTGTTTAATAGTATGAAATGAAACTGAGGGTACAAAATGGAGGTTACGAACTGTCAAAGGGGCAAATTGAGTTGAGTCACAATAAACTAAATATTCTTTGCCAAATTCAGCAAACATGTTTGAATTGCATTTTTCTTTTAGAAAATGTTTATTTATTTCTAGAATAATTTAATAAATGGGAACAGCAGGAATTACTAAAAGGGGCTTATCAGTGTAAGAGCACAGTTTTGCTCAAAATATTGAAATCCACACAACATTATGGGTGACATATCAGAGTTCAAAAGAGGACAAATTGTTGGTGCACGTCTTGCTGGCGCATCTATGACCAAGACAGCAAGTCTTTGTGATGTATCAAGTGCCACGGTCTCCAGGGTAATGTCAGCATACCACCAAGAAGGACGAACCACCTCCAACAGGATTAACTGTGGACGCAAGAGGAAGCTGTCTGAAAGGGATGTTCGGGTGCTAACCCGAATTGTATCCAAAAAACATAAAACCACGGCTGCCCAAATCACGGCAGAATTAAATGTGCACCTCAACTCTCCTGTTTCCACCAGAACTGTCCGTCGGGAGCTCCACAGGGTCAATATACACGGCCGGGCTGCAATAGCCAAACCTCTGGCACTCATGCCAATGCCAAACGTAAGTTTCAATGGTGCAAGGAGCGCAAATCTTGGACTGTGGACAATGTGAAACATGTATGGTTCTCTGATGAGTCCACCTTTACTGTTTTCCCCACATCCAGGAGAGTTACGGTGTGGAGAAGCCCCAAAGAAGCGTACCACCCAGACTGTTGCATGCCAAGAGTGAAGCATGGGGGTGGATCAGTGATGGTTTGGGCTGCCATATCATGGCATTCCCTTAGCCCAATACTTGTGCTAGATGGGCGCGTCACTGCCAAGGACTACCGAACCATTCTTGAGGACCATGTGCATCCAATGGTTCAAACATTGTATCCTAAAGGCGGTGCCGTGTATCAGGATGACAATGCACCAATACATACAGCAAGACTGGTGAAAGATTGGTTTGATGAACATGAAAGTGAAGTTGAACATCTCCCATGTCCTGCACAGTCACCAGATCTAAATATTATTGAGCCACTTTGGGGTGTTTTGGAGGAGCGAGTCAGGAAAAGTTTTCCACCACCAGTATCAGGTAGTGACCTGGCCACTATCCTGCAAGAAGAATGGCTTAAAATCCCTCTGACCACTGTGCAGGACTTGTATATGTCATTCCCAAGACGAATTGACGCTGTATTGGCCGCAAAAGGAGGCCCTACACCATACTAATAAATTATTGTGGTCTAAAGTCAGGTGGTTCAGTTTCATTGTCCAACCCCTGTACATTTTCCTCAAAGAAGTTTGGCATCTCTTTCTCAAACTTTGCCTTCAGCTGACAGAGGAGCCCTGCTGCAGATGGAGGGCTAAGCCTCAGTGATCTCTGCTTGCTGGAGGCGTCAAACTGTGTGGCTGATATTAGCAGATGGTGTGAGAGTGAGGATATTAAAACATTTGTTAGGAGAGGTAAGCAAAAGGTCTGCCTGTGGCAACGGGGATGTGATCTCGCACATTTAAACTATGGTGTAAACTAAAGAGGGAGAATCAGAAAAAAGGTAACTATTAGAAATCTAATATCACCTGAAATTTCACATGACGGTTTTCTTCAGCTGATGTTCCTTATATTTAAATATCATTTAAAATCATAACTTTGTTTTTTCTTTTTCTTAAATAAAATCTAGATCATAAAAAAAATAATCTAAAAACGGTTTTTTCTTGCTTTGTCTACCTGAATGGTGTCACTTATAGAATTGATAGGTTCCATCCAGTCGAAGTTTAGATGACGTCCTCCTGGACCTGAATGCCACTGATTTGTTTGTTTTATGCATTTAAGGAGGTTTTTACAGGGAGGAATTACTATACAACTTGAAAAAAAAAAAGAATTTCATTCACAAGTTTGAATTTATTGTTAATTTTCTCTAATCCACATGGGCCAAAGGTATACATTCAGGCTCAAACATATACATATACCCCTAGAACATTTAATTGGCCCCCAGTAAGTTGCAGCTTGACTGCACCTTATCTAAAAGGTTCTGGCATAATTCTGGTGTTTAGAGGAAACGGTAGAGTTAATTGATAGCGATTCATTTTCTACTGCAGACATCTAAGCAAAGTCCACAACTTTGGGGTTAAGGTCTTGGCTTTAGGAGGCCTTTCCAGAAGCTTAATGTTAGCCTGCTTTATCCTTTTCAAAACCAGCTGTGATGTGCGTTTGGGATCATTGATCTGTTTCAAACATCTGACCCAAACCATCACCCTCGGATGTTAGATCATTGGTTAAGACATTGAGGAACAATGACTAAGGTCTTTCGATCTGGAATATGATGGATCACCAGTGTCACTGATCAAGAAAGAACCAGCTTCTCCAAAACTGACAGCTTCAGACATAACCTTAACCTGCAACTCCCCACAATAACAAGCTAATTGCCTCCTAAAGGAAGGTTTTATGGTCAGACGATATAAAAATTGAGCCATTTAGTCACAAGACATATGTTGGTAGAGATAAGGTGAGCCATTCAAACATGACACAGCGTACAAACTGTAAAGCATGGTGTTGGCAGTGCTGTGGGGAATTTTCCCTGCAAGTAGTACAGCTGCGCTGGCCAGTGTGCAGGGACTAATTAAATTCTTTAACTTCAGCTCCCATCAACAGCTAACTGATGGTTAAAACTTTGACATACTTGGGTGTTTCAGCAATGTAATGACCCTGGTGGTTTTAGATTGGATAAAACAGGCTAACAATAAACTTCTGGAACCCCAGTAATCTTGAACATTTGGGGAACTCTTATAGAAAGCCAGGTCTGTGCCAGGAAACCAGTCAATTTAAACAAATTCTGTCAGAGTGGTCTAACGTCCAGCCAGAAGCCTGATGGCTTTGAAATGTCAGTGGTCAAGTAGGTGCGCATGTATATATTTGAACCTGTATACGTTATGTGCGTTAGAGGAAAAAAAAAGGTCAAAAAAAAAGAAGAGAAAATCCACAATGAACTCAACTTGTGAACCCAATTATTGTCTTAAAAGATTCCTTGCTCTAAAAAAGAGAAAATTAAATGCCTAAATTACGGTAACACTGGGCATGCCTATGATAGGTGTATGTAAACCTCTAAAGGACGTTTCCCGCATTCCTACTCAGATATTATTAGGATAGATATATAAAAGTCTTTCTGAAGTACGTAATACAGTATAAATGAGTTAATGATATAAGGGTGTGTGTGTCTGACAAGTTTCAACAGATTTCTGGGCAGGACAAAGATGTTTGTATTCATATATTTTATATAATGTATATCAAACTAAAACTAATACAGCATCAAACTAAAAAAAAAGGTCAGAAAAAAGAAAACTAAGGAGGAAAAAATGGATCACTCTGTCGTGTGGAGTAGTTCAAGTTAAGACCAGAGGAAGCAGAGACTGACATCGTGTGCCCTCTCCACAGAGAGAGTTAGGGAACGGTTAATGGGGTAAATACAGCCGGAGAGCAGACTCCCCAACCCTCACAGGGCAACATCTAGTTGTGATTTTCATTTTTATTACAATTTTAACATTTTATTTTTATTTCAAACACAAAAACCACGTCCTAAAAAAAGGCGGCCTTGGTGCATCAAATGAGGAAACAGGAAGAAGTCCTTAATTTTTATTTATTCTCTTTTTTTTTGTGACAAAGATTTGTCTACTCAGTCTCTCAACACTGTTATTGTTCTTGGTGTTGTGAGAGAGAACGATGACACAGCAGTTTGGAGATGTGAAGTTGTCAGGTGTGTGAACAATGCAGGAAAAAGGATTCGGAAAGGTGTAAATTTGGCTGTGTGCTCGTGATATTGTCCTTTCTTCTCTGTGCAACGCCAGACTTTCATGTACTACAAAACAGGCCGTGGGCAGAAAAGCTTATTTGAATGTGCGTGTTTGTGTGTGTGTGTCACTGGATGTGCATGCCAGTGTATGCTCGTCTGAGAGATGGTAGCATAAGTGTGTTTGTATGATTGGCCCAGACTGTGAAGAGGGGGCGCCACGCTAGTGTGAGTCCAGCCGGTTCATCAGTCAGTGAGTTCTTAGCATTCAGGGGGTCCGTTCCTATTCTTTAGCCTCCAGGAAGAGCGTCTCCTGAGGAAACAACTTGGCCTCCAGCAGAGTTGACCCTGGATCCAACTGGGTGATCTGAGGGGAAACAAGGTGGGGAGAACATCAGATTAAAACCCTGGTACAAGCCAGAGGTTATTTCAATATTGGTCAAAATAACCAACATTACTTTACATAATGAAAAAACACAGCTGCTGCATTCTATTGCAAGTCCAAATACAAACATATAATGAAAATTAAAACTATAACAAGTCCAGATCAGCAACAATCACAGCGTTCAATGCATGTTGGGGTTGTGCATAAAGATCTGAAATGAGGTGTGAATTTTTAAAACGTTTTACTCCAATAGCCCCTGGTAAAAAAAACAGCATAAATCGAGGTGTTCTGTGAAGGCCTTAGAGGTTTGTTAAAGAACATTAGTGAAAAAACAACATTATGAAGAACAAGAATATGTAGCAGGAACCAGATGAACTAAATTTGTACTGGAAGCCAAGGGAGAGATAACGTATTTCTCTGTTCTTGTGGAGTATATATTGACCTATAGGCGTGCACACCACAAACCTTTGTGGAAGAGTGGCAAGAAGAAAATTATTAAAGCAAACTATAAAAGGCCCTGTTTAAAGTTCACAACAAGCCATGGAGGTGACACAGAAAGCATGCAGAAGAAGGAGCTCTGGTCAAATGAGACCACCATTTAACTTTATGTCCGACGTGCAAAATGCTTTATGTATCAAAAAACGTAACAACAGATCCCACTGAAAACACAATCTCCATCATGAAACTAGTGGTGGCAGCATCACCGTGGGAGGCAAGATAATCCATAAGAAACTGCAGACAGGGAATATGCATATTTCTACCCTGATCAAAAACCTGATGGACTTTGAGTGGCACTTCATATAGGTTAGTTGCTGTCATTTTCTTCTTTAAAGTATTTCTGTATATTTTTATATTTCTTCATGCTAGATGGTGCCTTCACCTGCACCTAAAAAACTAAATGCCACTTGAACTATTGCAAACCAGTAATAGTTCACAGTTTAAAACCCTGTTTAGGGCAGTACAACATTCTTATTCAGGCGTCACTGTGGCCATGTTTAATTTTTGATTTTGGGGGTCTTTTTTCTATGTTTTCTTTAATGATACCCAACGGCATGGATATGTGATCCTGTTTTTTAAGAACATTGTATTTTATGTCCTCAAGATTGTAAAAACGGATCGGTTAAACCCAGTACAAGACACTGCAAATTGTAATTCTTCAATTTTTATTCCAGCGTTATTGCAACCGTGACTAATTCTTGACATTGATGGTGTAATTTTTTTTCTCACCGATTCCCTGAGGCATGGAAATGTGCTCATTTTCTTTCATTTGTTAGAATATAAATGTGTACGGTTTGGTTGTTTCTGTCTTATAGAATGTCACTTATCTTCTTTTGTGTAATGTGACGTCATGATTATGCATTTGAAAACTGCCGCAATTTTAGCACTTCTAACAAGACGCCTAGACTGGGTAAAGTACTACTAGTCTACAACTACTACTACAGCTGCTAATAAATTATATAGTACATGTGAAATACTGGTTACTGTGGTTACATTATTTTACTGTAAAACTAACACTGTACATTAAAATGTTGCTCTACATTTTTTGCAGCAGCTTACTGATAAAGTGAATGCAGTAGTAACATTAAACTAGCCTTACTGGCATCTACAGATGACAGTAGTTTACTGTATATTTAGTCCCACCACTGTATTTACTTTAACAGTAAACCACTTTAAAAATGAATTACAGTACAGAAAATGTTAATTTATAGTAAAATACTGGCATCTATAGCTGCCGTTTTTTTTACTGTAAATTTACATGATTATTTGTTAGAGTGTATAATGGGATGGATTAGATCAATGCATGTTCATGTGTTAAAAGGGTCCAGTCAAAGTCCAGACCTAAATCCAATTAAGAATCTGTCTTAAGACTTGAAAAGGGTCGCACACAGAGGCTGTCCATCCAATAGGGCTCAGCTTGAGCAGATTTGCAACGAATTGGCAAAAAATGACTCTAGATGTGGAAAAAACTGGTAGAGGCATAACCTAAAAGACAAGTTGCTGTAAATGGCGTCAAATGTGGTTTTACAAAATATCGACTCAGTAGGACTTGATAGAAATGAACAGCAAAATTTTTTTATTTTATTTGTAAAACTAACGTCAGAGTGATGTAATACACTGGATGGTTTATTATATAAATGATCAATAAAATAAACTGGAATAACTAACATAACTAAAGGTTGCAAGGCAATGTAAATCTCTTTTCCCACCATATCTAAAACATTTGAACTGCCTCCTCAGATTTGTCCATATTAAGTCGTCAGGGCCTCAGCTAATTCACTGCCGTTAAAATCCCTCTGTGACTGTCTGGTCAGATATCCCGTGTGATTCATACTGGAGAACAGTGTAGCTGTAGTTTAATGTGTGTGTGTGTGTATTTTTCTAACATAATGTTTGCAAAAAAAACGCAGAAATGTGAGCAGCAAGAGTCTAGTTACTCCTGAGAGAATGGTTTGGTTTGTTTTCTTAAAAGGGATCTGATCCAGAACAAACTGATGAAGATTACAGGACAGGAGAGGCGAGTGTGAGAGAGTGAATTAACCGATGTGTTTTTAAATGGTTAATAAGGACTAATTTAGGCAGTGAAAAAGGTCAGAGTGAAGCATCGCTGATGGTGTAAAGGAGAGAAACATTTAACGTTGCTGAAAACTCCCCAGAAAAGCAATTGTCTAAAAAGGAGAGGAATAACGGCGTACCACCCACAACGCCACTGATCAAGTTAGCTAACATAAAGGGGGTCTGAGCTGTGTTTTATTAAACAGGACAATCCAACTCTCCCTGACATCCATCACCCCTGTGGGCCTCTTAGCTTATGTGAGCTAATCACTGGAGGTTTTGTGTTACATTGGGCCAATCTAACACCTGGGCTGAACAGGCAAGGTGGTGTGACACCGAGCTGTGTTCGGGGCTTATCTGATCACTGCTGCATCACCCCTCTCTGATTAGGAATCCTTTCCTAACCTCACAGTGGGATAATTAGCCGGCTCCCTGTACCTGCTGTAGAAAGGTCAGAGGGCAAGCCGAGCGCTGTAAAGGTCACACCCCCCAACAAGTAAAGTCTCAGTCTTCACACCAACTGTCGTAGGGAACGAAAAATGAGTCGTGACCATGAACTGAGCCACAGCTCTACTTCTGGTCACCGTCTATAGACAAATTACACAGTTAATTATTATTATTATTATTAGAGAATGTGGCACAGTCAGAATTAGGGAGAATTATTACATTTACTCAAAACATATGGCGTGGCATGAGGTTTTTACTGTATTACATAGCACACAGTAATAAACAACTGCTTCACAGTATTAACAAAACTTTAAAACAAGTACAAACAGTATGATCCAAGTGCAGTAAAGACCTTAAACTAAAAAATGTGGGCGTATTTAAGAGTTAAGAACTAATATTGAGATGATACAAATCAAACAATCTAACACTTTTAAGAACCCAAGAAAACCTGTATACCCTTCTACTGCTTCTTTATGTGCGTTCTCTCCCCACTCCTGTAAGACCTTGTAAGACCCCACTGTTATTGGACTGGTCCAGGACAGTGACGAGTCTGCATACAGACAGGAGGTGGATCGGCTGGTACACTGGTGTGGTCAGAACCACCTGGAGCTTAACCCACTCAAGACAGTTGGAAATGATGGTGGACTTCCAGAGAGACCAGTGGAGGTCTAGGGTCAGGAAAAGAGCAGACAACATCACTGCAGACCCTACACAGCCTGGTCACAATCTGTTTAGACCACAGAGAACGATTCGCAAAAACCACACAGAGTTTCTTCCCCCAGGCTGTCTCTCTGATGAACAGCTTACAGCCAGAGTAGTCAGAATACTTCCACTACCACAACCTGCCTTTTTTTCCTTTTTCTTTATACATAAAAAAATAGCTGTGCATGCACATAAATGTCCATACTGTTCCTTCATCTTTATTTTATTTCCTCTAAAGTTTATATATTTATACTACATGTCTTTACACTGCGAGTGCTTGAAACCGAAGTCAAATTCGTCGTTTGTGCAAACAATCTTAGCCACTGACGCAGATTCAGATTTTATGGACTTCAAACTGAAATAATAGCATGACAGAAAACATTGAGTCATTTTGAGGCCGTAACGTTTTAAAACCTTGGTCTATCTTGATACCACTGATTACCTAATGTCTATATTTAAATGACATCTCAGTTAGATGTTTAGCTAAATGTGGTTTTATTGTTTAGACTTATAACTGACCTTATTTAGTTAACACTGAGAGGAAAAATATATCTTATTTTTGTTTTATCCACTGTTATTTTAGTTCTACTCCTATCATTTTTGCTTGCCTTCCCTACAATGCTGCCCCCAACAGAGGCTGTGAAAGTGTGAGAAAAGAGAAAAAGAGGGCAAGTGAAATAGGGGAAGGTGAGGAGGATATATCAGCGTGAGACAAACTCTCCGTCTCCCACAGGTGCTTGAAAATGTCACTGCGCGTGGAAGCTGGTTTTCACTTTTCATTTCCTCGTCCTCATTTCAATGTGTCATTTAGACTCTTGATATCTCAGCAGGGTGTTGGGGTGCACATCGTCCTCATACCCTTCACCCAGTCAAGTGCCTTGCAGAGCAGCGGGGGGGTGAGATGCTATGCAAAGAAGCCTGTGTACATGAGCTGTGCTACAAACTTCTTCTATCCCAAAGGTGGGGGGGATGACGAACAGGACCGCTGCGTTCCTTTTCCCACCTCAGGAGCGGCGCGACACAATTGGCTGCCATGCTAATGAACCCGACAGGCTGTTATGACACCACAGCATCAGGTAGGAGTAAATGAGGCTTTGTGGTGGAGCAGGTGTGGGTGCAGAATCAGTACGAGTGTGTTTTGAGAGTAAAATCGGGTGGAAGGGTTTGTGCTTGTGAGTGCACCAGGGAGAGAAAGCAGCATCTGACTCTGAGAAAGAGAAGCAGGGAAACAACATGCCACACTGACACAGGAGACGGGCGCCATCGGTGATTGTTTACATTGTTATCCAATTAACAGACCATAAGCATGGAGGCATCTGTCAACAAACAAAGCTGTTGTTTTTCCTCTGCTCTGCCTAAGCCATATTCTCTCTTCTCCTGCCTATACAGTCATGCATGCATTCATAAATACACACATGCATACATACAGAACAGCACAGAGATAACAACATCTAACCTCGAGTCAATATGATTTTTAAATCAGACAGTGAAATCAATAAGGGGAATTAGGGGATGGCTGAAAATATGACATTTGTCTTCTGAGCTTTTCATCTCACATTTAGAAGAATAACATCTGGAGCTAATTAACAACTGGGAGAAAAATCCCATAAATCAACAAAATAGGAGCTAAATTAACATCTTTTTACTCCAGATCTATTTTTAAAGAGATAAAAAGAAAGATAAATGTGATACCTTGCATTACAAAGCCTCACTTAAAAATTGGATCCAAACATTAAAACAGATGGGGGCTTTCAGCAATCTTTAATTTTCTCTCTCGTCTCTCTTGATTAAAAAAATAAAACCAAATCTGTGTTTTTACCATCAAGGAACAGGGTGTCTCAACACAGTTAAAACCGCATAATTAGCAATTAATGTGAGGTTTAAATTAAACAGCATTATTCTACGTCACTAGAATGAAATGAATAAAGCAGGCCGATAAGAGAGGAGGCGACACCGAGCAACGCTCCACTGTGAAAGAGAAGAAAGGGAAAATAAACACGGGGCCCTCAAGATGTCCGTTTCCAGCACAATCAGACGTGCAGCTGAAATAACGCATTTTTAATGAAGCCATTACAGGCCCTGCTATGTTAATTAAAACCAAATAACTTGTCTGTTTTAAACTAGTGTTGTCAAGTGTTTATTTGGCCAATTACAAAAGCAGTGGGAGATCATTATCTGCTGCCAGGAGCGTTGACAGCATGTAGTGCAGGGGCGTGAACAGAGCAGAACAGAAAAAGAGTACGGCACTTCAAAGCAGGGAGGAAAAAGACTCGGGGGGGACTGAAGATTAAAAAATGGGAAAAAGGAGAAGAGAAAGAAAGAGGAGAGATGAGAAAGCAGCTTGTTCTTCAATAAATCAACTTAAAGGTGTATAAAAAGTGTTTCTATGAAGCAAAATTTGAGGATGATGAAAAAGATTCAGTTGGGTGCCTAATATTCTCTGAACAATCGTTTAAAGATATTTTAAATAATCTGCCCTTAAGAACACATTTTCTTTCTCTAATGTCTCTGTTCATAAAAATAACTGAATAATCAAGTCAAAAATCGTTTTCTGGCTATATTTTAACCTTTACTTTATCTTGAAATATAGTATGTCCTGCAAAAAGAATAAACTCTAAACAATGACATTTGCCAATCAAAAAATCCGATTATATGTTTGGGATTGTTACCTTTGCTGATTAAGTTTTTTTTTTTTCCACAGCCGTTGGGGGAAACAAAAACTGGGTTCCTGTTTCAAATATGAATTGTTGGTATCAATGTTTGGCAGCTTAGTTCGACTTAATGCAAACGATGTGATGAAATAATGTGTGTTTGATAAATTTTGTTTTATTTTTTTAGAGCAATAACTGTTTTTATGATGCACTAGACAACCTGAAAGATATGTTTGATGCCGTCAGCTGTGAAGCATCATATTCAGCTACTGTTTACTGAGGGACGCGCAGAGATTTTACTTTTTACTGCAATTTGTAATCTTAATAAATACCACAAAAAATTGCGATAAAAAACAGGCAGACGCCATATTCCTTACATCAGAAACTAATGACAGCTGTGCCATCTGTTACAGCACTTTTTGTCTTTTCAGGTGTTTGTGCTTTTCAACTCTAACTGCTTGTTTGGTTTCTTACATTATCCAAAATAGACTATTTAGAAACCAACTAAAAAGTATAATTTGATAGTAAAGAATCTTAAAGAAGGATCCAACTTGAGAGGCACCAATCAGGCTTTTCTGGCCAATGCCAGTTTCCCAGTCCTACGAAGTTTCACCTAATGATTTTTGATTTTGACTGATTCCGATTATTTTCTCAACGTTCACACAAATGTGCCACCGTTCCTTTAACAGAGGTTGAAGCTTTAAATCCAACATAAAGTAATTAGAAAATTATCTTGACTTATCCATCAAAGCATATATCCCTGACCTTCAGTTGATTTTTATTAAATTTCTAAAAGTGTCCAAAGGACATGGAAGAGTTTATAGAAACGAAAGGGTGGGAGTTCTTACTTTTGACGCATTTAATAAAACAGTAAAAAAATAAATAAATAAATAAATTTTTCAAATAATCAGAGGTCATCAAGGGAAAGTTGTTCGGAATACACTTCCTCCTATCACAGATTAATCCAATAACAGCATCAGTCTCCTAAACCGCCAAAAATCTTTCAGCAAAGCAACAATAAACAAAATGAAACATTGAGTGAAAAGGGACTTTAAGAGCAGATTTGGTGTCTGACACACTATATAGCCCTCTGTTTTTAGAATAAGAAACACCGACTTATTATGAAGCTGGTGTTGATAATAGATGGAAAACTGTTAGAAAAGCCTAAAGAAGCAATTTAAACAAAACTTTTAAAAGCAACGGCTGTTTAACCTCCCTCAAGTCGTCCCAGGACTCTTTCAGATAACAAGAAAGACAAAACACAGAAATGTAACAGATGTAAAACCTATTTCAGTACAGAGCACAGCTTCTTTTTTGTCACTGTTTATTTTTCCTGCATGTCCGGTTTTACACAGGAATCCTGCGCTGGGCGAGGCATTACAAGGAGGTGACACCCATTACAGTATCACGTTGAGAAAACCAATACATTTGTTTGACAGTGTTTGGGTTTGTGTGACTGGCTGAGCATGAAGCGCCTATTGAAAAATCGTTTTAATGGCAGTCTAAACATCTTTTCCATATGCTGAAGGAAGACCTTTTTTTTTTTTTTTGCTTTGACAAGCATCAAAGACAAGGAGGGGAAATTCTTGAATGAAAAGCTGCAAACTGAAACACTGAGAGCCCTGCGCTCCCCCTCCTCCTCCTCTTCGTCAAACCCTCTGACAGTCATAGAAACGGAGGAAGGGTTAGTTCCCTGAGCACGGCTAAGCCTGGTACAAATGATGCCAGTGTAAGGCCTGCTGTAGTGCTGAAGAGATAAGCCTCTGATACCAAATGTTGAGGAAGACACTGAGTCCAAAATGTGGAGACTAATAGACACTTATTGGCTAAGGAAGGGGAAGGTAGAAGCATGAATCAGATGTATGTAAACATTCAAGTCGTTAAAATTCAAGAGCTGAAATAAACGTAATTAGGTCTGTAACCAGATATATACCTAAGACAAACTTCGCCTTTTATCCTGCTGAATAACACCATATTGCTGCTCTAGTTAATTTTCTCAAGTTGGATTCTGCAAAGCTAAATGAGCTGAAAACAGTGAAGAGAACACAGAGAGCAATACAAAGAGTGACACTGCAGACTGAAAACTAAGAGAAGGTTTCAACAGTTGTGCAGTCTTACAAATGCAATAGTGCTCTATCCTCTGAGCCTGGCAGAGCAACAGTGAGAGCGTCTGGACGGGATGGGAGCTTTCTATGCTCCCTCTCATTTAATTACAACACAGAGCTGCCGGATTAGACGGGGACCTGTGTTCGCAGCCTCGTACTGGCACTAAAACTCGGCTCCTCGCCTTTCAGTTTCCTGGAATTATCTCCCATTTTCTCCTTTTTAATATCGCCGCCACTTGTCTTCTCTATCCTTTTGTCTTTCAGACTGTTTCTCTGATTAAATCTTTTCTTTGTTCAAGCACTTGTCCTCTCTCTTCTCTTCCTTCACCAGCTCTGAAATCATCCTCCTCCTCCGGCTCCTCTCCCCCCGCTCTCCTCTAATCCTGCCATCCTGTTTTTGCTGGAATTTCATCTGCGATGCAGGCACATCTTTATCTCTGTCTCAAACACATGTTTACTCTTGATTATAAAGAGACAACTGTGAATCCTTTAAGTGGCAAAGTTGTGAGCGGGGCATGTGTTTGCTTGAAAATATTTGTGCATGTGTTGAATTGTGAGATGGCGACGATTTGAGAGTGTGAGCTACGCGTTAATGTGTGTGTTAGGTGTTTATGCCCTGACGGTCTCTACAGACAGTAATAGCGTTCTGTCTGGGCAAGCCTACACACACACCTCTTTGTAGCCACTACCACCCCTCCACATGCACTCCTGTCCTGATTAATGGAAATCTAGCAGCACGGCTAATTAGACTGGTAGTTAAAACGGCGCTCATTAGCTTGCTACCACGGAGCGTGGCGACCAAGCCCTCTAAAGACTGGTTGTAGCTAGCTGATTGCTGCCAAGCATCAACAGAAGAGCCAAAGAGAACAGTAGTGTTAGTGCTGACAACTGTATCCTAACATTGTCAAATTGTACTGTAGGGACAACGGACCAATAATAATTAATATTCACTAAATAATACGTACACACAGGAGGATGCAAGGACAGATTAAACATTTTAATAACCTAGACACAAGTAAACACCGGTGCAGCAGTACTGCTGCACAAAACCAGCAGGACTAAGATGGAGGCAAAAAGAGAAAAAAAGACAGAAACTTTGAACCTTTCGCAAATTTCAACAGATTACCTTTACCATAATCCCTGCTGCTCTCCATTCACAGCCTGAGGTTTATCTTATGTCCAACTGAAAGAGCAAATTATAGCGAAGGATTTTTCTGCAGCCTTTTGAGCCAAAACACAACCTGCAAACGAACCGAGGCATTTTATGTAAGATGTTTGCAGCGATCAGTAACTTCTTTTTCATCTTCACTGTGTAAATGAACCCACGTTAAATAGTATGGATGTCTTGAACTACGTATCGGCTTGGGGTCCTGATACAGACATTTTCAACGTACAGCATAGGATGGTGAATACACTCAAATCCCTGTTGATGGTGAACTGCCTACACCGTTTCTGCAAGTTTCAGTAAGTTCAATTAACTTACATACACTTGTAAAAAGAGGATGGATAAACTTTTTTCTATGGGATGTTGATATTGGTAGGAAAATTATGTACTTCCTGACCGGGCTGTTTACTGCCCTATGTCACATGTTTTGTATTTGTTTTCAAAGGGTAATAAAGCTTTAATTCCTCATCCAGAACAACAAAACATTGAATGAATGAACGCCCCAGCGTAGCGTTAGCCAGCAAATCATGTTGGCTAACGTTATAGGTACTGGATTTTCCCTACAACCAGGCGGTTTTCCCTTTTTACAATGATATTCACAATAAAACAGACAGTGTTGGCTGTTGCACCCTCCTATCATTTGACCTGCTTTGGTCGCTGTGCTCGGATATCCCACTACATCTGCTTTTGTAGAGCAGCTGAAACACAATTTAATACATTTATATTTACCACTGGGAAGTTTGTAAAACAAGGGAACGTTTCTGAGGTTTTGTCTGCAGACAATTGATTGGGACCATTAGTGAATGGTTCCAATTATCGGTGTAAAACAGAGTAAACAAGCTAATGTTAAAATCTCGACTGGGAAATATCTAGTAAACAGTGCCTAATTATATCCAAATTTGATGTTTTCGCTGTAGCTTGGTCATGTACAATATGAGCAAGAGAGTCAGTTTGCACACATTTCCTTCATGTTGGTAAGTAAATATGCCGAATGCTCACATTTCTACGAGGAAAGGTGGTGAGGATCTTAAATTCTTCGAAGGGAAATCCTTTGGAGGCCACAAAGTCAAAGAGGACCTGGAGCTTACAGCTGCCCAGGAAACGCCTTTCCAGAAACTCGCCACTCGGTGTGCGGATTCTCAGTTTGCTGATTTGTTCTCCTGACTCCTCACCGGGCTCGGCTGGTAAAGCCTGCTCCAACGACAAACGAATCGCCTAAAAAAGAAAAAAATAGATATATAGAAATCCAGTGTCTTTATCATATAAGTAATTTGATGATTTCAGAGACAGTGCTCACAGAAAACAGACAAGCTTGCATGCAGGTGCTTCCCTCAGGGAAGCTACAACCTACTTTTTTAACAAGCCAATCACATTTGCCATGTAAATTAATCAGTTCTTATTTGTATAGCTCAATATCACAAACTTATTACAACTTTTACAGCTTTAGACATTCCCTTTACTTACCTTCAGGTATATATCAACCAAAGGTCAGGGATGAGAGGGACAACTAGAGTCCATGTAATTCCAGGTTGGTCTAATTTAAGGTGTTGCAAATTTTAGCAAACAGACGCCTAATATGAAAATCTTTATAAAAAAAATCTGTTCAAGCAAAATATTAGGGCTAGGCAATAAGTTATCGTTAATCATGTACCTGGAGAGAAATAAATGAAAGTGATAATAATTAGTAATTCTCTGATCATATTGACAAACTCTAGTAGACAACATTTGCAAACCTGGAAAACCTGGAAAATACATGTTGCATTGATGATTCAAAAGCTGATATAATGTAATTATTCTGTAATGTTCAGCAGAAAAGTAATTCAAAACTGTAAAGGTGAAGTACCCTTTTTAATAAAGGATACGCTTTATTTCGAAGGCAAATTTGTGTTAGAAATATAAGACTGACTGTCGGTAGTGACCATTTTATGGCTAAAAAGACTGCAATAAATATTTGTAATTTTTCTTCAGGACCTTGAACTTTGTGTCTTTTTATTTTTATTGTTATTATTCCTCTGTATTAAGTAGTAACATTTTTACTATTAGTATTTCCGCTTGTTTGTCCCTGTGGTGGGATTTCCTTGGTTCCCCCTACCTCTTTTGTTCTTTCCCCTCTGTCTCTCTATAATTATCGGGCCTGTCCAGTGTGCTGTCTGAACCAGATATGGCCTGCCTCGCCTATACTTTAATAAAGTCAACTGTGAAGCGGGGGGAATGTCTAATGTTCCCCCTGCTGTAGAGCAAATCTGGCTCTGACACTTCATGGCAGCCAGACCCAACTCTGTGTCTGCACAAGCTGCCAGATCAGAACACTTCAAAAGAAAAATAAAGTTTGGACTATATTATTGTCAATTTTTATTGTCAACAAAATGTTCAGTCCATAATGTCCTCCCCTTATCAAAATGTGTGAAATAAAGTCCAAAGTCTGTTTGATGCTCTGTAGCTTAACATTAATTAAACAACCCTGTTGTCCTAAGATTAATATTATTAAATTAGCTGCCCTGTGTCTCACCCCATTCCCTAAAGCCTTGTGTAGCAGAAGGTCGTATGCAAAGTTTCATACAAGTATGGTAAAAAGCACCAAGCGTGGACTTTTTTCATTCTCTGACTTTTTGCTCTGCTAAACCGAGACTGATGCTGTAGAGTATCTCTCTTTGGAAGATGGTTTTGTGTCTTGTTTGATACAGCTAAATATTTTTTATAGACAGCAAATGTGACAATACGTTCTACAATAGACTATGTGTGGATTATCATGTACAAACACAAACATCAACTGTCATCTTTACAGCAAGGCTAATCAATTCTCCTGAGTTCCAGAAAAACGTGCTTCAGCTGCTCCCCTGAGCATCCCACTTCTTTATGTTCCTCACCCCTCGCCTCCTCCTCTCCCACCTCCCGCTTGTTGTTCCTGTTTGGCCAGCCGGGGAGCATATGCTGTGACAACACGCCCCGGCTTTATTTACACACCATAATGCAATTATATTTCATAAGAGTGTACAACAGTAGCTCATTAGCAGCTTCTGGTGTTGGGTGGGCAGGGTAGGGCGCGTGCCACTCCGCCATCAGCTCCCCCAGGTATACGAGCTGATGCTGACTGGGTTAAAGGGGCCCCCAGGGACAAAGTCATACGCACACACACGCACGCACAGATAACAGACAGAAGTGTGCATTTTGGACATACATATGCAGTGAGTGAACACCACACAAAGGCATATCCACCCAAGCAAGTGAGATAGCATCCCACCAGAAACCACAGTACACTCGTTTGGTCAAGCCTCAGGCCCAGGAAGCTCAGCACAAATAATCAGGAGCATCTCTCCGTCTATTCACCTGCGCCAGCAGCTCCGCTCGGCTAACCGCAGAGAGCAAACAGATGACGAGCAGGGGGAAGAGAAGCACCTGACAGCCACACAACTGTATGCTAAGACCCCATGAAGGAGGTAAATAATAATGTCAGCTCAGATACAACCACACCCCCAATTCAGAGGCTCTTACTTTCATCTCCCTTTTCTTTGCACAAAAGGCACAAAATCACAGGGAAGGCATTCCCTCTAGCATTGCCCTCTCCCTGGTGGCAGTTTGAGTTTTTTGTTGCGTCTGCACGTCTTCCAACACACAGTTTACTGGTTGGTGCCTCATAAGACTCAAATGAAAACACTGAACTAAATAGTTAATCACTAATTATAAAAAGTGGAATAGTGGGCTCCTTGTTCTTTCATTGTCAAGAGTTAGGTAACACACTGTAGATGTAGACTAGTACAATAGTAATTACTGCTTAAGAAAAACATTTAAAAAATTTTACAGAGTAGCCACTATTAATAGTTCAGATAAGGAGAAGGAACGTTAAAATAAAATAAATTTGACACTTACATTTAATTAAAATAGAAAGATCATTCAAAGTTGCTCCAGATCCATTTATTCATTTATACACTTATTTTATGTTTTTGTCTTTAGTCTACTCAAGTGTGAAGGTTTTTCATTTAATAAAACTTAAGTTAAGTGAAACTTAAGAAGGGAAATACTCCCCCTGGCTGTACATGATTGATTTTATAAAAAACATAAAGTATATAACATATAGAGAAATGGAGAGATACTGATATATAAAGATAGAAAAAGAAAACAAAGCCAGACACTTTTTAGATACCTGAAAAATGTTTCAATGTTGTTATAGTCATCTTTGTAAAAACTGTTAAATTATGCTGTGTATATATTGATTAAAGCAATCAATTGTTATACTGCTGCTATTAAAAGAAAACATGTCTCCTTTAACTGTTTGTGTCAGTTACAGCTAATAATGCTAACCCTGCTAATCGCTAATGTCCTGTCCTGTTTTAAAATAAACAGTAACACCCTGGTTTACATTGACTGTTCTCACACACAGTTGATGTTGTCTTCCTGAATGAGGGTAATTATTATTGGTATTTAAATATTGTTTTGGCACTAATGGTTTATATTGACAGCTACCAGACAGGAAATGGGCAGAGAGAGAAGGGGGCAAGACATGCAGCTAAGGTCTCAAGGTTGGGAATCGAACCCAGGACAGCCGAGTCGAGGACTATAGCCTCTTTATATGGGGCGCCTGCTCTACCGCTACACCACACCCCGCCATGCCCCATGACTGAGGGTAGTTGCAGTTCTATAAACAAAAAGATCATGAATGGCTAAAATCAGTATTGGCAAGTTTACAAAACCAGAGACAGATAATGGTCAAAAAACTCTGATCAGTGCATCTCTATTCTAAATCAGTGTTTGTATATGTTTTTAAAATGCTGATTTAATGCCGCTTTTTAAGTAATCAGGAGTACACGTTACACTTCTTAGTAGGTTAAGAAGCTTTCTGCTAACAAGTTCAAGTACAGTCATTGATTTATAAATAAATGTACAAAAATATAATAAACAATCTGCTGGTTAGATAAAGCAAAAAGCCAGTGCTCAAATTTACTAAATTAACAGTCTGTTAGCTTAGGAGCACCAGTAAATATCACTGAACTTTGGTGAGGAGGAAATTAATTTAAGCAGAACTACATGAAGAACAGTAGGGGTACTGTTTGTGGTATTGTGTACTGTTTTCACCGTGTATTGTTGGCTCACTACAGTGGTATAATTAAGAAGGCCAGGTCCGGAGCTCTTTTGTTGTCATTTGTTTAACTTAAGTGACGAATCATCTGAGGGAACCAGGTCACCAGATACCTCTGCCTGCTTTGGGCTCCCTGCTGTTGAGTAAACAACAATCACTGAGGACTACACTGTATTAATCTGTACAACATTGGTGCCATGATTACCGACAATTATTACTTTCCTGTATGCGAGGCATTGTGTCTGCCTGTGTGTTTGTGTGTGTTTGCCCTGATTTCACAGACAATAATTGTTTTCAAGTGAATATGTGTGTTTGCTTAGGTTGTGTGTATATTTGAGCATCGGCTGGTCTCCTCAACCTGCGGCCATCTTTTGTCCTATTAGGTTTGAATATGGCGTTGTGTGCGTTACCCGTAGAAAGGCGGTATACAGAACAATGACAGTGTTTAGGGAAGGTGCCATTAAGAAGCATAGGATATAATTGGGTTATCTTCCTCATTTGAAATAGATACCAGGCTGTAAAACATCACTACACAGGGTTCACTGACTGGCAGGGTTCTCCAAAACCACAATCTAATTAACTGATCAGAGCAAAGCTCAGAAACACATAAAAATAAGACGACAAGATCACAGTATGCTGTTCTCACCTCCTTCTCCTCCTCTTGCTCCTTTCTCATCTGTTCCAGGCGGACCTGCTCAGCTTCTTCTCTTTCTTGGGCTTCTCTCTGGGAAGGAAATAAAAATAAATTAAATGGGTCAACAAAACCCAAATGGCTGCAATGCTGACTACCATGTGTTTCCAAGACTGTGTCATTTTGCCTTGATTAATTATTAATCGTGTTTTATCAGTGATCTAAACCGCCTGCTCTCTTTTGATATGCACACGGTTCTTAATCCAGAATACACAAATCGAATTACACCTCAAGTAATGCAGAGCTTTGCAAAACTATTCATACCATTTTTTTTTCTTTAAAACCTCCAATTTAAATGTGTTTTATTGAGATTTAATGATAGACAAACCCAGAGCTGTGCAAAATTGTGGTGTAGAGGGAAAATGGTCATTTCTTTTACATTTTTAACAAATACAAATCTGAAAAGAGTGACATGCATTTTTCAGTCCCCTTTACACCGACACCCCTAATTAAAAGTAAATGCAAACAGCTAACTTCAGAAAAAACCAAATAAGTAAATATGAATGGAAGAGCGGCAAGAAGCAAGCCTTTATTGAAAGAAAGCAAAAAGAAGTCTTGTTTGTGGCTTGCCACAAACCATGAAAGGATCACGGCGTTTGGAAGAAGGTGCTTTGGTCGGATGAGAGAAAAAAACGTAACTTTTTGGCCTGCATGCAAAATGCTTGATGTTGCAGAAAACCAACACTGCACGTCGTTCTGAAAGCACTCTCCCCACGGTGAAGCACGATGGTGGCAGCACCATCAATGTTTTCCTTAAGCCGGGACAGGAAAGCTGGTCAGAGTTGGAGGCAAGATGGATAGAGCTTTAGGCTAAAAAATCCAGGAAGTGAACCTGTTAGAATAATCCTGTTTCAGCCCTTGGCCCACAGTCACTGCCATCAACCTTACATTTGTAAGGGAAAAGGTTTTTCAAATTGGCCTTTTAGCTCTTAAAAAGTCAGGCTGGAGGTGCAATTGCAAATATTTTCTCATTTAACATTTTTTCATTAAACAATAACCAATGTAATGTCTAATTTTAAGTGTTAAAAATGTTTGATATCACTTTAATATAGTTATTTGTTGAAAGAATATCACAGCTCAAATGTTTCAGTTTAAAATATTTTACAAGCCCAACAGAATGCATAGTTTAATGCATGCCAATGTTTAACTTCTCAACAAGCAAGAAGCGAAAACAGTAAATAGGCTGTAATTTATAGTTTGGTGTATTGTGATGCATAGTTAAGGATTATCGTATGGGTAAGTGTTAATTAAATAAAATAAGGATTGGCAAAAATGTTTGTTTCAAGATTTGTAAAAGTGACGGAAAACCCTAAAAGACTTGGAGCTGAAACTGCAGGGGGCTGAATACAAATACACACTAAACTTCAGAAGTTTATCGTTTAAATTATTTTTAAAACAAACGAACCATTGTCTTTTAACTCCACATTTTAAAAACTATTTTATCTTGGCCTATCACAAAAAAATTGTAATAAAATACACTGAAATAGGTGGTTGTAAACAGACAAAATATGATAAGGGGTATAAATATTTTGCAAGGCATTGCATATTATCGTGCACACGACTCTAAAAGATCTAAAAAAGAGCGCCTATGGTGGGGAAAATCAAAGAATTTAAATACACAGTAAATGTGGAGTCACTTTAATGACTAAACACTTAAACATTTCAATTCTCAAGAGGAAAAAAGCAGTAACTACAGCAAAGAGTCAAAGAAATATTCTTTTTTCTTGTTTTAGCCTTGGAGATGCTGAGGTTTATTGCTTCCTCTAAGTCCTATGTGAAACCACGACCTTGTGAGAATAAATCCCTTTTACACTGAGCAGGGTTTTGTTTATTAGTTGTTTTTTTAAGTTTGTTGGTTGCTAGATTATTTTAATAGTTCTGAGTTACACCCTGTGCCTCCTAGAATTTAGACCTCCTTTCTAGAGGTTGCAGCAACGTACCTTCTTTCTGTCAGCCTCTAAGGACAGGCGATAGGCTTCATCCTGCTCTCTCTTCACCATCTCCCGGGCCTCGCGCTCGTCCTGGGTGGAGTGAGAAAGAGAGTTTGGCCTGTTTAACTAACAACATAATAAAGGACACAACGAGAACAAAACATCTATGCTGAGGTTCTGGTCATAGAAGCCAGGAAGAACCGGGGAAAAAGAAAATGCAGCATGTCAAGTGTGGTTACGTACAAACATCAGGTATGAAAGAGTAGCAGTAGAAGGGATTTAATTGTGACTGGGCTGTCATTTACCAAACCCTCTTTTATGTTTCCTATTCTCAGTTTCACCCTCCCTTTCTCTTTCATTCATTCTGCCCCTCTCTTCCTGTTTGTACAGAGGGAAGGGGACAGGAGGCCTTTCTCTTTCTACCTGCTGTGGCTACAAAGTGTTTCATAAAGACTCGGTCTAAATACGAGTGTCCCATTGTGTTAACACTGCACAGCCATTAGTTTTCTGTTTTCTGAAGGCCCATGCTGTGTGCCGACCCGGATATGGCAAAGTACGCTCATTGTGACAATCACAGCGCTACTGTGCAGCTAGGCGGCTAAGCAAAATGGCAGCGTCTATTGTCGCGTTGAATCAGAAAATGCAAAGATACATTTGTGCTTTGGGTTGACATAATAGAGGAATAGTGAAAGGAAACTGTAAAAGAATGGCAGAGAGGGACAAAAGCTTCAAAAGTGCCTGCCATCAATAGACTGACCCCAAGTCACGCAAACAGGTCACAGAGTCCGAAGTATGATACTCACTTTGGAGCTGGTTAAACGTTTTCCTATACCTTTAACAGACCAATGAGAAGCAGCATGAAGCAAATGTCTCTCTAACATGTATCAGCACAAAGACTGTGTTTCTGAAAGCTTTAACTTTGGAGGAAAAAAAAGAAACAGATTTTCCACAATTAAATCGTGGCTCATGTTCAAGTTGGCATGACATGTGGTATCTTTTAGTGTTGATGATACACTTGGTATTCAGGGGGAAAAAAAGCAAGCTGTCACACATTCAATGTTTGCAAACAAATAATAAGAAATTTAAATCGCTCTTCTTAATTTGCTTTTCAATTTTGGGACCAAACGGAGATTAGACTGCTTCCAAAAAAAGTTGGGATGCTGGAGAAAATGTAAATAAAAAAAAGAATACAATGGTTTGCAGAGTATTTAAAGTCTACATATGACACTACGATCTGGAGAAATTGTATGTTTTTGGTGGAAAACAATAGTATGCATCTTTTTATAGTTTTTGTGATATATTTAGTCATTTGTTCTCTTAACCATGAGACTGGTTGAAGATATTTTTCAGCACTGGACAACAACGATTTTACTGTGGCGATATTTATTGGTCAAAAAACTATTTATATCATCAAACATAGTTTAGTATTACAGAAACTAGAGAGAAAAAGTATAGAAGGGAAAACATACTTATGACTAACTAGTTATCTAGAAAATAGTTACTAATATGTTACAATAAATCAAGATCAATCAGAGTTACCAGAGATCAATTGTGGAGTCCCTCAAGGTCCCTTCTTTGGTCCTAAATATTTACATTTAAAACAAATAGAGCCAACAAACACTTTAGTGTGTGTACAAATGCAGACAAATTTGCTGCCCCCTCCTGGTTAAGATGTGTAAAAAAAAGGGTTAAAATAAATTCATTAATTTCCGTAAATTTCGGACTATAAGCCGCTACTTTTTTCCCACACTTTGAACCCTGCGGCTAATGCATGTTTTTTTTTGTCATGCTGTCAAAAACATTTTGCCTGGTAACAGCAGACCAATCAAACTGATGAGTAGTTCAAAGAGGTCCAATGAACTTGTTCGCTAAATCAAGAGCACTTTCACAATTCAATTACAGGTATTGTAAATGAGACATTTATATTCAACCTCGTCAACATGGAAAATCACCAGCGGGTTTCTAAAGTCTGTACTGCTGCGTGATTAAGGGGACCAGATGCGCTCAAGTGAGAGCGTCAACGAAGAGGCTGAAGTGAGTGACGAGATCCTGAGGCTGTTCAATTCGGACACTGAAGAACAGGACTTTGATGGTTTCAGTGCGCAGGAAAAAAGATGAAGAAGGCGATCAATGATTTTGACCTGGTGGCTGCAGTGTATATCAGTTAGGAGATATTGGAATTTTGTTCGTGTACTGTTCAGTAAAAAAGCATAAGCAACGTAATTTGGTTTTACTGAAAAGTACGTATTTTTTAAAGGTAGCCGTTTTTACTATGGAAGTAAATAGTCTCATTAGAATCAGACTTTTTTTTAGACATTGAATTTATGACACTGAATTTTTTTATCCTGTGCAATTATTTTGGGGCAATTTTTTTTTGAACTGCCAGCAAAATTCACCTGCAAATATTTTGCCGCTTCTTCCGGTCACTTCAAAACAAGAGCATCTGCGGGAAGGGGTTGAGCACTGGCTGTCATCAGGTCAGAAAAACTTTAATTAAGTTCCCTTTAAAATTTAAAAAAAAATACCGAATCTCAAGGGGTGTTAAGCAATAGCACTCGATCGAGTCGAGCGTCTTTTCCCAATCAGTTTCGCGTATTTGATCACGGGGACACACCAATGCTTGGGCAGAGGCGTCTCTCTTAACAGTTTGCGGTTTGGTGGCTTAATGAAATCAGTGATAAATTTTTTTCTGCCAAAAATATATTTTTAAAAAACGCCAGGTAATTAAACCCTATTTGAGATTCGGTATTTTTTTTATCTAATGGATCTGAATGAAATTTTTTGACTGACCTGATGACAGCTAGGCCCCCAAACCCTGTCCGCAGATGCTCTTTTTTTTGAAGTACCCGGAAGAAGCGACAACACATTTACAGGCCATTTTTGCAGGGGAATTTCTGCAGGGAATTTTTTTGGCGAATTCTTGCAGGTGAAATTTTTTTGGCAAATTTTAAGTACAAAAAAAAAAATTCACATACATAATTGCACAGGATAAAAATTCAGTGTTATAAATTCAATGTCTAAAAAATGTCTGATTCTAATGAGACTATTTTTTCCATGTTACAGGCACTGTTTGAAAAAAAAGTATTTGCAATATGCATTTGTTTATATTACCACACGGATAAAATTAAAAGTTAAAAATCCTCACGTGTAATATTTCTGTGTAAATATCTCATATTACAAAGTGGGACACCCGCGGCTTATAATCCGGTGCGGCTTGTACAAGTACGAAATTAGTTTTCTTTCTAAAATTAGAGCATGCGGCTTATAATCAGGTGCGCTCTATAGTCCAGAATTTACGGTATTTCATTAATCATTTTAAAATAACTGCTGCAGCCTAATGGCAAGGAAAAATGTAGGGTTCTCTAAATGCCAACCATTAATTTGAGAACATTTACTTAGTGAGTTAGTGAGGGGAATAAAATCCAATGTTGACATATCACTGTTTTTAATAAATTCAACAGTGGCACAAATGTTAGTACTCTGTAAAAACCTTTCAAAAAAATAGAACTGCAGCATCTTTTAAATGTATATTTTCATTCTTTAACTTGATCCAAATTTCTACAAACATCTAATTAGTAATTAACGACTTTCTTAACATGGTATGCTTTTCCCCACTGGATACATTTTCTCAAATTAAGTTTTTTCCCCTAATTTTTCAGTGTAAGTTAACCTACTACATTAAAATATAGATTTATTTAAAGGGTTTTTACACATATTTACCATTGGTGCCAACAAATGTGTCCATGCCTGTACACAAACAAAGAGGAGGTAAACAATAAGGCTCTTTGAATATCTAAAGAAGTAATCATGAAATCTAAAAACTTATTTATTGCTTAAGTTCCTTAATTTATTTTATTCATTACACTAAATGCTCTTTTTTTTCAGATTCGACAGACTGCAGCTGTTCTGATCAGGAACTACAGGAAAAACTACCATCTAAGTGGACCCTATTTATGCTGTGTATTTGAAGACAAAATGCAGGAAAACTAGTTTGGTTTGTTAATGTTTTATTTTATGTTGTTTATCCTAATTTCCAAACCTGATTTCTGTGGGCTTGCTTCTCCTCCAAAACTAGCAGATGTTTAAAGGCCCTATAACTGACCTGAATAAAGCATGGCATCTAGATGTTGGTTCTTCTTCTGGTTTGGCTTACTCACTGACCTCATGTTAGAATAAGCATGTCTGCAAAATACCTCAATAGTATACTGTTATGTCTGTGCAGTACAATGGTCCTTCTATATATTTTGTGGGGGGTGTTTTCACACTTTATAGGATGTTCATGCGACATGACCTAAGGACGACCTGAAAAACCCTGTAATGCTGACAGATGCAGATCGAAAAAACTGGACTGAGTAGTCACTTGGTTAGTAACTACTAAGCTAAAACACAGACAACCTCAGGAATGACTGTCGTGTCAATAAGATTGCCTGAAGTCAAAGTGTAGCTGCTACAGCTCCAGACGGACACCGAAGGTGGTGTCAGAGAGGTATGCCTGGGCAGAGTGAGACTCAGTCTGAGAATTTGCTGGAACTGTGAACTGAGAAAAGAAAATAAAGTAACAAGAAAGAAAGCAAAGCAAAGCAAACAAGGAATTTCACCAGTACATTTATCTACAAGGACAACAGAATCAGCAAAGTTCAAGATAAACTCACTTGGAAGACGCAGGCGATGAAGCTCTCATTTCAATGAAACATTGCAGTAATAAGGTTAATGAACATATTAAATACCACTGAATGTTTAAATTATTACTTCTCCTCTTAAATGCTTCCTTTTGTGAGTTATTTCTCACACAAATAAATCCTTTCTGGGTAACAATTGCCCTTCTCAAAATATCTTTGCTTCACCTTCATAACATGGAAAATGAGATTCCTTTAATATTCTGGGAAATAATAAATACCAATATAAAATAAAAATCAAAAGTAAAAAAGATTGGGGGCATGTGAAAAATAGAAATATCTGCCAGACTGAATAAGACTGAATGTCTCAAATGTCAATAGCTCTTTGTTTAAACATAAATGTCTACATACCACCAAGAGCCACCAGCCCCAAATGTCTGCTAAGATCTTATTCTTAAGCATTCTGTGAAATGCCAAGTCTGCATTTTATGCGTTTACTTTCTGCACATCTCTTGTGCAGCAGCTTGTGTTTGAACAATATTTAACATTTGAAGACTTTTTGCTTGCAGAGCATTTTACCCAAAAAGGGGAAAGATATTGTAGGAAAACATGCTCATGTCTAGGAAAATAAGAAAAGTATCCTCTTGGTGTCTATGAACCAATTTCCCTTTGGCAACAATTATAATAAAACGCTAAAACTCACCAGTCTGGGCGTAGAGAACACTACATGTACATTCCTCTTCCTATAAGCTGTCACTAATGATTGTCTTTCACCAACAGTGACAAATCCAAAACAAGCCATTAAACTGTTCAAATATTAACAACATAGAGACAAAAGCTGCTGCTCAGTATCCAGGAACTGACTGGAACGAGTTTAACCCTCAGGGTGTGTGTGTGTGTGTTCCTGTCTTGGCATCACAGTGAGAACCAATTTTCCGATATCACCATCAAATTGAGGACCGTTGGTACCAAAGTGAGGACATTTTGCTGGTCCTCACGACCTATTTTGCTAACGGTTAGGTTTAGGACTAAGGTGTGAATTGAGTTTAGGTTAAGGTTAGGGTTAGGCATGCACAGGTAATGGTTAGGTTTAGGGTTATTGTCAGGGTTAGGGCATAGAAAGGGTTGAAAGTGACTGAAAATCAATGGAAGTCAATGGGAGTCAACACATGGTCCTCACTACATATAGCAAAACAAGAGTGTGTGTGGGTGTTAAGTGAGTGAGAGAGACTCATTAGGTGATTATAACTCATGCAACAAAGATGTTATGAAACTCACAACTGCATTGTTAGGGAATTAGGTTGGCTGACTCTTCAACAGTTAACAGCTAATCCAGAGTGACAGCCTGTCATCTGTAGATACAGTAGTTAAAAAATTGGAAGAGTTTGAAAGCCTGACAAAAAGCTTTGACAACCTGAAATAAAACGTACCGTATTCATAACCCAGCGTTTCACTTAGCTAATTAAAATGCTTGCTTGGATATTATAGTGGATGGTCTAAATTCAATTTAATGAGTCTATTTAAAGTGTCTCAAAACATAACAAAAAGTAATCTCATCGCACTATGTATGGACTAAAAAGACAGTTTGTCAGAGTAACTCAAATATAACCATACATATCCATATAACTATGGAATCATAATTTATAAAAGGTGAAAAACAAAGTTCCCTTCATGACTCTCTCTGCGTGGATTTCACTGTTTAAAAATATTCGATGAATCCCCCTCTTAGAATGGGTGCTGGTTTTCCAGGTACTTTTCCAGCTCCCACTATTGTTACTAGAAGTGTCATGATAAAGTACGGTGTCATGCAAAAGTTTTTATATCCCTTGAACGTCTTAATATTCTGTCACGTTACAAATGCAAACCTATATATGTAATTAAGATGTTAGTGTTACCTTTGTGTATAAAGCATTACATATATATACATTCAATAATAGACAGCAAGAATAAAAAAGCCTTAGAAACGTGTCATCTTTTTAAACATTTTAATATACTGTACATCCTATGTATTTTTTTCAACTATATCTTTCTTTTTCCCACTTTTCTGCTAAGGCCAGGTCTTTGCAGCTCCTCCAGAGCTACCATGGGCCACTTGGCTGCTTCTCTGATTAATGCTCTCCTTGTCCAGCCGGTCAGTTTAGCTAATGTGTTAGTAGGTATGCAGTTGTGCTGTTCTCTTTTCATTTTTGATTGTGGACTGAACCGTCATCTGTTTGATATTCAAACCTGAGCATATGTTTTTATAACCTCACCCTGCTTTAGACTTATGGCAACTTGATTACTTTATTGCAACTTCTTCCAAGATCAGCTGTTGACTTCTAATAGCAACTAATTGGCTTTAAAGTATTATATTTTTGGGATGTCATATTAAAAGGAGCTGAACACAAATGCATGCAGCACCTTTTAGATTTTTATTTCAAATACATCTTTTTTAAACATGTATAAATTTCCTTCTACTTCACCATTATTCACTACTTTGTGTTGGGCAATCACATAAAACCCCAATAAATACATTAAAATTCAGGGTTATATTGTGCCAAAATGTGAAAGGGTTCATGGGGTAGAAATACTTTTTCAAGGCATTGCATGAGTCCTTGACCCAAAGACTAAAAACCACGGCGGTCAGAGTACGGAAAGACAAAATTTCAGGAAACCGAAAATTAAATCAAAATGCTATGCTGTCATTTCATCTTGTTAGATATGAACCACAGTCAAACTGTGTCTTTAAGATTTTTCCCAACATACATTTAAACATGTCTCCGAAGTAAAACACAACAGACTGAAACAGCCTCACGAAGGCCTCATGGAGTGGAGGCACAATGAAGAAACTTATTTTTCTAAAGACTGCAAAACAATATTAAAGCACTTCCTGTATTGTATGATAAGCAGTATATGTCAGAATCACTTTGCAAAACAAAAAAGCATTCTCAGTTTGCCACTTGTTTTCTAATGCAAGATACAGGCTCCAGCCGTACCTCATCTTTGATGTCCTCTTGCTGCTGTGCTGTGAAAATCTCCATCGCTCCCATTAACCTCATCATCAGCTCATCCACTGTTGTATTGCCTGAAGAAAAATAGGTGCGGAAAGTTTAAATCTCCAGCACATGATTTCTACAGTTAATGCAGACATTTTTTGTAATTGTTGAAATAAAACATTTACCTTGAATAACATTTAGAACTTCATTGGATGTGCGTTTACCCATAACTATAAGGAGCAGGGGGAACTGGTCTGTCTTGTATGTCCGTATAGTTTGCGTTACTACGCTGCCAAAGTGCCTCGTACACATGGTGAGAAGTCTGGAAAACAAAAATCTCATCTGATTCATGCTCCGTTTAATGCGTATTTCTTCAGACATTTAAGCATCAGAATTTGTAACTTGAAATAATACAAAAAGGAAATACGCAGATCACAAGTATGCACACATATTTTCACAACAACTGGTAATGGTACACTCTAGTCAGGCTGTAGGAGATATGAAAAATACCCACAATTCATGGCATTAAGGACTTTAAAACCAATTCTGCATTTTCTTATTCCATCAGAATGACATGCTATCTCAGTCGGAAGCGTAGATGAATTAGTATTCCTCACCAGGCACCCAGAATTGATAGGGCAAGAGAGGATTTCTTATTCCATTACAAAGACAGAACTTTTTAAATTAACATTTCAGAGAGGGAAAAGGGTAGCCGGCAGCCGGGGCCCCGCCAAGCTCCCTGTAAATGTCATAATATTAATGAATTGCTATAGACTGAATGCAAATATAGATTAGCTTTTTCTCCTGTCTTTTAATAAGATCTACTTTAATAACTGAGTGGTAAAATGGAGAAGTAATGGAATGGGTGGTGGGAGGGCAGGTCAGAGAGAGAGAGCATAGATAGAAAGGCAGCTGCATGAGAGAGGGGTGTAACTCATTAAAGATGGAGTCAAAGCTATAGAAGCTGCCTGCACAACTTTCAAACTAAGAAACTGAGCACCAAAGCTCCATGTGAGCTAGGATGTAATAGTAAAAAGACCAGGGAAAAGAAATGCTTCGGACTGTAATTCAGTCAGAACTTCCCCAAATGAACTCTCAGTCACCCTTGACTCGCAATGAAAGAGATGGGTCACTCTAATCTTACGGATCATTTTGATCTGACATTTGTCCCTGTTCAGCCCTCGACCCAGCCGTACCATAACAATAGCCCGCAGGGAAACTCTAACCTGTAATGAAAGGCGAGAGAACAATGGACAACAACTTGAAGGGTAACCTAATCTTTAAGCTCTAACCAAGCACAAGCCAAGGTGCTTCGGTTTCCAACACAAAATCTAAGAAAGTCAGTCTTTCAGAATGAAAACAGGCAAAACGGCAACATAAAAACTGTACAAATAAGAAACACGGCCTACATCAACTACGTTTCCACTGCGAATTAGGCTGCATCTAGAACTTAAAGCAATTTTGAATTTAGGCATGGAACAAGTACGGACACAACACTGAGGCCAGGAGGAAGCCAAGTTGCTCCAGGTGAGGAGCAACCATCATCCAGGCATAATTTAACATAGAAAAGAATGTAACTGAGCCCATACCAGATCCACGGCCTCGAAAAATCCATGGGGAAAACTAAACGTGGCAGAAAAACACCTGATGAAACTTGCCACTAACTCATTTAAGGCTCCGTGTCAACGGCCAACGTGATTGACAGCTTCTAATTTGTCACCCATCCCATCATATTTTCTCTGTGTAGATCTCTACAGCAAAAATAGTTAATGTTTCCCTGCGCTGTCACCGCACATTTCTTAATTCCCAACTGATGCGTTAAGATATGAACTGACAGGTAGGAGCTGAGGTCTGCTCCAGTGAGCAGCTGATGAATCAGGTTAGTACAGTAGCACTGCGGGGAATGTTTCTGCCAGCCACCTGTATGGGAGCAGTCTGGGAACCGGATGCTCCAGTTGCTCACTGTGTCGTACACACTTTGTTTCAGAGCTAACATGGACATGTTTTGATTTGAAAGTGACATTTTGCTCTCCCTCCGAACCAGTTATGTTTTCACGTTGGCGTATGTCTAAAAGAGTAGTCAGGTATGCAGAACAGGTGTGCAAATTGGTCTGTAAGCAGTTAAGCCTTTAATTTACACTTTAAGACCGCAGAATAATCACACCGTCAGAATTTTAGGAAGCACAACGCACAAATAAAACAAATATTAACCTCTAAATTTATATATATTTACATAATTATTGTAAACTTGCAAAAATATTCATAGCCTTGAACCTTTAGACATTTTGTTTGTATCTTGTAGCCACAGATTTTTATATTCCTTTATTTGGGATTTCATGTCATAGACAAAGACAGGGTAGTGAATAACTGAAGTGGATAGGCATAATTATTTATTTTGTCCAAATAATATATTCACCCCAATGAGGCATTTCTTTGCAGAACCACCTTATGTTGCCTTTACATCTTTTGTGGTATATCTCTACCAGTTTTGCACATTTAGATACTGACTTTTTTGCCCATTTTTGTTTGCAATTAATTTGAGATTTGTCAGATAACATGGGGGTCTGGACATTTACTAGGCCACTCTATGCGGTGGTCTAAGCCGTTCTATTATAGTTCTGGCTGTAAATTTAAGGTCATTGTCCTCCTGGAAGGTGAACCTCTGGCGCAGTCTCATGTGTCCAGCAACCTATAACAGATTTTCTTCTAGGTTTTCCCAGTATTTGACAGTGACCAGCTTCTCTGTCCCAGCTAAGCAATCATTTCCACACAGCACAATACTGCCATCGCTATGTTTCATAGTAGGGTTGCTTTTCCACCAAGCACAGGCCACAAATAGATATTTTTGATCTCACCTTCTTCAGTGTTTGCAGTGTCCCTTCAATGACTAGTGGAAAACTGCATTAAGGATTTCTTTTGACTTTTTCCCCTCAATAACAGCTTTCTTTTTGCCAGTCTTCCACAAAAGCCACATTCGTGGAGTGCAGGGCTAATAATTGTCAGAACAGATCCTATAACCTGAACAATGGATCTCTGCAGCTCCTCTAGAGTTACCATATGCCCCTTCTATGATTAATGCTCTACTAGGCCTGACCTGTCCTTCAGTGCTCCATGAGATGATCAGAACTTGGAATATTATTTTATAACCTTAATGTCTTTCAGCTTGTTCACATCTTTCTCCCTGACCTGTCTGCTTTCATCATGCTGTTTGTTACTAACGTTCTCTTACAAACCTCTGAGGTCTTCATAGATCAGCTGGATTTATACTGAGAATAATGCACTCAGATGGACTCTCTTTACTAATTACAACGCTCTTGAACCCACCTGGTTACAGAGGAGTGTACTTAGGGGTAACAGAGCAAAGGGGGTTGAATACAAATGCATTTCACACTTTTCACATTTTTATTCATAAAACTGTTGGAAACCCATGCATTACTTTAGTGTCTCTTCACAATTATGCACTTCTTTGTCTTGTTCTATCATATAAAATCCCAGTAAAATGCACTGAGGTTCGTGGCTGTAGGGTGACAAACTGTGAAAACGTTCAAGGGGTATTATTGCCTTTGCAAGGCCCTGTGTAAAATACTGACTGTACGATTCCTTTTCACAATTCTGACAAAAACTCTGGCATCCAATCCCCAGCCCTGCTTTTATGCATAATTAATCATTTAACAAGGAAGCCTATGAGAATAGCACATTCCTGTATCAGCAGGTTTATCACTCACACACTTCGGACACCTTTTTAACAGCCTGTGTGACTGATGCCAACCACCAGTCACTCTGGATCAGCCAGAGAGCGTGAGAATGCAGGGCAGCCGTGTATTTGTGAGCGGGTTAGCCTGCACTTGTGCATGCATGCGTTAGCGGCAAAGCTGCGACTAGCTGTGTGCAATGAAAAGCTCCAGATGTTGCCTCTCTTTTAACGTGCAATAAAAAGACTCAGCTGGGGCAAAAAGCAAAGGAGGCCAATAGAAGGGAAAGAAGAGCGGAATGAAGGAAGGAGGGGGCTTCCTTAAAAGAAATAATGGAGGGGTAAGGTCAGGGTGCGAGTCTTTCTTAAATGACTACTACCAGAGGGCAGGCTTAACTCAGCAAGTTTAGGAGAGAGAGAGGGAGGGAGAATGTTAGAGCAGGGAAATAAACAAGAGAAATACAAAAGTTCTATTTTTTTTTAATAAAAATTCACTGTCCTCTACCAAAAAGAAACAAAAACCAAACAGGTGATGTAGAGACCAGCACATTACCATAACAGGGCACAGAAGTTTGGACTTTCGGGATAAATGCAGTGATAGAGATGTTTGGATTCTAAGGGAGTCTCCCACTGACCCTCCATTCAGACAGCTTAGTCAAAAATGCCCAATCAGGGGCCTCACCGTGCAAACACAACGCCTTTTGTTAGCACGCAACCTCCAAGCTTCAATCATAGAATGAAGCTGAAGAGAGAGCAAAACAGACATCCAGCCTTAGTTTCCACCAACAGTACATGATTTAATATTCCCTAAAGCTCCCTGTATGACCAGCAGTTATACAGTTAAACATTTACAATTCAGTCCAAGAAGAAAACATCATGATTCAAGGACAAGATGCAGCCTGCAATCTCCCTCAACACTCTGGCAGCTCTCAAGATTTGCAAATCTTCTCATGGTGAGATACATTCAATATCCTCTTTATCACATCCATCTTAATATTAATAAAAACTGTTCACTTCTCCAGACTGGAAGTCACACATGAATAAAACATAAGGATTCAGCCGGCGGTCAGCCTTAAAGGCACAGTTACAGCATTATTCAACTTTAAAGCTGTCAAAGCAGAATACTACACGCTGTATGACTAATTGGTGGTAGAGATGTGCATTAGTCATTTTTTCCAAATCTCTATTTATTAAAATTAATGTTTCCTAATTGCATGTAAGCCATCTGCTTTGCCTTTAGCACTGCATTACTATAGGTTATGAATCATAACTACGCTGGTTTTATTTAAATAAAATGAACTGCTTAATTTAATACCCAAAATATGGTATACTACATTTATCAGAACATTTATTTAACATTTAAATAGTGTTGGATTATTAGGGAATGCTTTGGTTCATTTTAAATAGTAGTAAAGTGCAACATTTACCTCAGAGAAATAGTAAAAATATGCATAATCCTATAAATAAAGTCAAAAGAAGCGTTTTTTTTTTTTGAAGAAACTTTGCAACGGTGCTATTATAATTGTATGAACATACATACAAACTCTGTATTTTCCAACAATTACAGCAAGTTAAAAAGCATTTAATAAAGACTTCTGTTTGAAAGACATTTGTGTGGTCATTATCTTGAAGCTACAGCTAAAACATGAACAGATGGTTGGAAGCCATTAGTGATCCACAAAAATCCTTGATTAATCAAACATGCCGCCTCACATGACAATATGTTTCCCTATTAGAGGGGTGGTCTGTCAATAAGATACAGGCTGACTTTCACCCCTGTTTACTTGAGATAAAGACTGCTCATGAGTCCCAAAAACCTCAAGTCCAAGTCAAGGCTTCAGTCTTTTTCTAGAGTTAAGTGAGGCTAGAGACCAAGTCCATCTGTTACAGGTGGCAGGATGTCCAGAACTAAATCAGCATTTTATTTAATCAAAGACTGTACCAGCTTAGCTCTCTACGGGAGCCTGAAAGGTGCTTTTATCTAAGACCAACCTGTGGTCTGCATAATGATCTGCAAAACAAAGAATACAAAATATCACTGAAGTAAATAAAATTGAAATACAACCTAAGTAATTAATAAATTAATGGAAAAACAAGGTTTATCCTCCTCTCAAAAGTTTTTTATATACTGTATTTTTGTATATAAAAAAATCTTTGAAGTTGAAAAACATACTTATTGTGTAACATCTGTGCAATGCTTTTCTGAATGTGATCTAAGCCTAATTAGGCCTTTTATAATACAGAAAACACTTAATTTTTACATTTACTGTTACAACTTAACAAATTTGATACTTGTCGGAGCGATGCAACCAATGTTTGATTCTTGTCTTCTTTTGTCTTCTTTTTGCCCTGACACTCTGTGCCATTTCCAGTTTCTCCACCACCTGTCCCCCTTTTCTGCATTGGACTCTTAACAAAAAGCACATTAACAGCTGCAGCTCGCTGTCCATTTATTGACTGAACGATGTGTCTGCCGGACGTGTCTGATCTGAACGTGCTATGGCAACAAGTTGTACAGTCTGGTCTCTCTCATTGTGCAAGTTGACAGGTGTTACTATTAGGGATGCACGATATATCGGCATTAACATCGGTATCAGCGTATTTTCGTCATTTTTAAAATATTGGTATCGGTCTGATAAGTAAAACTGGAACGATATTAAAAAACAATATTTAATACCACCTTGTTGGGTTTGTGTATGTGTTTCAGGAGAGGGAGGGGTGGCAGTTGGCCACGTGGCATTTGTTTAGGCATGTGACAGAGATGCATTGCAGGACAGTTGGGTGTTTTACTGAAGGAGAGCAGCAATGTCAGCAGTGTGGTTATTTTTTCACGGTTTCGAAGGGGTAGTGAAATATATATATATATATATATATATATATATCATATCAGTAAATATTGGTTATCGGCCATAAAAAAAATGGATATTGTTATAAGATATTGATATTGGCCTGAATTTTTGTATCAGTGCATCCCGAGTTCCTATAATATCTCACTTGCACAGATTGACGCTCCTTGTTCCAAAATAAACTGCAAAATGCTAATTTTTATGCTTTAAGAAGTAAAGTACAGACTTTATTTATGTAAAACTATGTTTTAAGAAACCTCTAATTTTCCAGACGTTTCAAGATGGCAGCAACCCTATAAAAACTATTTTTTCATAAGTAAATTTTTTCAAAAGGAGCAGAAAATGTTTTCAACTTATTTCAGCTTCCGTTAAAATTTGCAATCTGAGATCTTTTCTACAACATTTTTGATGCAAAAAATAAACTAAATTAAGTAAAATCTGAAAATGTCATCTTTAAGAAGTAAAATGCAGATATGGTATTAATATTAATGACTTAAAAAGCAGTAACCATGGAAACAACGACAATTCTGATGCTATACCTGGCTTTGTTGGCTTCTTTAGTGACATCCCAGGCCCATGTGATGAAATTCTGGCTCAGGTAGGAGACAATAGAGTCGGCACACATCATTTGGGAACAAAAGACGTTGCTGAGGACGCTGTCGTCATTGTGGAGGTAGATAGCCAACAGCTTTCTCTGTGAGAAAGAGAAAAAAGACAATAAATTAAAAGGCAGGAAAAGACAAAAATATCAGCAGAGCGGATCCCTTAAGCCTTCAGGGTATTTGCCTTAGAGATATGAGACGCCTATTCTGTTCTAATTTGGAAGAGGACTCATCTTTAAAATAAGCAAAAATACAGAGTAGTGGCCGTGGGCCGCTGCCGTTTTTCTCAGTTTGTAAAAAGCAACTAAAGAAAACATTTTGGGGTAACAATGTAATAATTACATAACAAAAGAGACAGAAACATCCGAGCCCGTCAGATAATAAAATACAAGCAATAAAAAATAGAATAACGAATCATAAATTAGTTTTTTTTAGTCTTGAGATGCACTGATTAGGCTGATAACCATCTTGATCGGTTCTTTCTTAATTCTTTAAATCTTTTTAGTATTATTTGTTAAGGACGAAAGAACATTAAAGAGAAAGTGTCCTCTAGTTTTTGATATAGAGATAGCAGGTTTGACTCCAAATTAAGGAGTAAATACATTAACCCCATTCATGCACAAAGTGCACGTCACTCATGTTTATATGCTCTGCATTACATTCAACAAAAAGTGCATCATAGTACATGCTGAGTACATGATGGTTTATCAATTTCTAGACAGAAGATGGTGGGACTTCTTAGTTTGGATGCGTTTAATGACGATAATCAATTTTTGACTTGCCGATTACTGATTACAGTTGATCAGGAAAATATTAACCCCTCAATCTCTGGCTGATTGATTGGTGCCTCTCTGATTTAGGTTAATCTACTATGTGCCACAGTCTCACCACACAGGGGTGTCTCCTCATTGAAGAGAGGGTGAAGCAACATGAAACAATATTAAAGACAATTAGGCGAAGACACTTGTGCAGTTCAAAGGAAGGCCACAGCCTCCAAAAAACAGCAAATAGCAAGTGGAGAGCGGTGTAAATAAAACTTCTCTTGGATGCGAGGCAGATATAGCAAAAACAAAACAGACAAATCACTCTATTTATTTTATACCAAATGCCAGCAGCCTGCTCAGGTTAGTAGCAGCAAGGCCAGACAATATTGACGAAGCTCCAAATCCGAGGATATTGACACCATCATATAAGCCCGCTAGATTTTCCCTTCTGACAATCTAATTAAAAAACAAACACACCCACAAACATAAAGGGTTTTGAGGGGACAATGTTGGAAATAATGCTCTTTAAATTACATGTCACTTTGCGCCGTATAAAAGAACAAACAAGAACAACACTCAATCTGTGCTTGGTTCATTTTAAGCAGGGCTGCGATGGTGGGAGTTAAGGGGCCTGTTTCTCAGGAGCAGTAATCTAGGCTACGTGCGCCAGAAAGCAAAGAAATCTACACAGGGCGTAAGATGTGAAGAGAAGTGAAAGAAGAAGTTGTGCTATACTGTGGCCTGTGTAGAATGGGAATGGGAGAGCACTGCTGTGTTTGCTCAACGATTAGTGCTTTAGAATAATCTCAGAGGCTCCTAGAGAGAAGGACCTGGGGACTCATTCACTGGGCCGATTCACCAGCCTGAAAAGATTAAACACTCATGCTGAGAAGACAAGCAAATTCAGTCTAGAGGGGGGAATGAGTCTGAGGATAGTGAGAGTTTTACAACCCGAGAGGAGAAAAAAAAAGAACCTGATACACACTCTATAGTGGTGTATACTGGTGTCCCAACCTGAGTTTAAGTTTGAACCCACAGGCAAAGAAGGATTTATACTCACAAATATGCATGCTCAATTAGACCAAGTGTAAAGACTAATCAAAGTAGGCATTTTGGCCAGTTGAACTCCTTCATCTTAGTTAAACTGTCCATACCCCTCTGTTCCCTCTCAACTTTCAAAGTGAGATCTTTTGTGTTGCCTGTCTTAGCAGGGAGGAGCAAATCCCTTAGTTTAGCTAAATTACTAGGTCCAACCTGAACTAGATAGTGACCCCATAGCCCTTCCTCACACCTGTTCAATGGCATCTAAGCTCATTTTGTGAGAGCAAGTGACTAAAGATTTCACACAGTAGAACATTGATCACGCCTTAGGTCTATGGGCATAATTTAGCCCTCCTCCTTTCAAAAATTAACCTAAAGAAAATACATTGAAAGTGAGCTTGTTTTATTAATTCAAACTACCCTTTTAACTCCATTCACACATAAACAAACATCTTCGTGTGGACATTTTTTTTCCTCTTCAAAAGACATTGCAATGACATTCAGTACCTTAGCGGGTATATAGCAATAAAAAGAGTAATTATGATATTTAATGAAAGAAAATAGAGCTGAAGGCTGTAGCCTAATTTCGACCACACTGGTAACACTGAGAAACAATCTCCAGCCCGGTAGGTGGCAGTAATGCACCTAGAGTTTGATGTCAGTCTGGAAGAAGATGCCCAAGGTGAATCGAGTACTGCAGCACTCCACACCTTTCTATCACCTCAATGCAAAACACGTCGCTATGAGCACAAACAACAGAGATTACATCGGCCACGACAGCTCAGAGGAGTAATAGCAGCGGGTTGGCTTCAACCCCCCTTGCCACCACGTTCCTTTCACAAATAACACAACTAAGGAACTGCATCAATCCAGATTATGAGGCCAAAATCTGAGCTGACTTTGTGAAGCTCTGATCTGCTGATACTGAAATTAGCTGATTTCAAATTCTCTTTAAGTAATAGATATAACATTCAAAATATATTCTGTTCTACTTTGTTGACAATATATTGCGAATATTTTGTCATCGAGATATAAGTGTGTGCAATATTAATATCGCAAAGGAAGGTTCAGAGTGCAGTAACTGTTGGTTAATATATTCCAAAGGCTATAAACATTTTACATGCTAATGCAACATTTAGCCAGTAGGACAGAGTCTCACGGCAGCAGATGCTCACACCGGACACAAACGACATTGCCCAAAAAGCTTAAGGTCACAGAGTGTTGGAAGCACAGAGGAGAACGGGGAAAAGAAGAAAATAGGCATATATTGCACCTGATATCATCGTTGCGATATTTATCCTTATCGTCATCGCGAGATTTCCTAATATCGCGTAGCCCTAGGCAGCAGTTACTTATACAGTTAAAATAAAATAAAAACAATTACGGCACATCTTAGTCCTTAGTCCTTTAGAAGCTAACTTATAGCGCAGTACCCTTTTTTGTACACCTCAAAATAAAAAAAGTGAGGCACTGACAAGATTAGGGCTAAAACAATTAATCGGATTAATCGTGATTAATTGATCATTGAAATAATCATCAACTAATTTAGCAATGAAATAATTGTTAACTGAAGTATACAGACTCTAAAACATAATATTTGCTAAAAGAACAACCCACTCAAAGCAGTAATTGAGCCAAAACTGTACAAAAAATATATACATTTTGCATTTAAAATGAAAAACCTTCTTTGTCTGTAAATATGCTCTATCCAGAGCCTTTCAATTGACATAGTTTTCGCTTCGCCTGGTTCAAATTCATTAAGAAAATACCCTATTAAGCACCTTTTGCTATCTGATTATTAATAAGTTAATCGAAAATATTGTCAAGAGATTAACTAATTAGCAAAATAATCATTGCAGCCCTAAACAAGGCATTTTTGTATTTCTGTCCAACTTAAAATTTGAAAGGAAAAGACTCCTATTAGCCGTCTGACATGTTGGACTGTTCAACCATTCATCCAGAAACTCTTGTTAAGGGCCTTGACAAGACTTTCTGCGATCTGTCTTTCATTTTTAGGTCTGTGGGAGCAGAGACTTATAACTATGTTATAACAAAGACATAATTAAAAAGGCAACATTTTAAACCCTCTTTAGCGTCAAATTTATTAGGAATTATAGGGCTGCCTGATTATGGAAAAACTGATAATCATTAATTGTATTAGTCAAGATTGTGATTTTAAATGGTTTACAGAGTTTGGGCAAACAATGTATCAACTAGAAGACTGAATAGCTAAAGATAATAAATAAATGAATCACAAAAATTATTAATAAGAAAATGTTTAATTGCAGGTGGTCAAACAGGGTTGATGTGTTGCCCAGGGCTGCAAGTAAGACCAAGAAGCAACTCTTGCACATCACATGTTTTTTTTATCTGTGTCTTTAAAACCAAAGTGTTTCAACACAAGTTAACAGATTCTGTCTTTTTTGATTGCTGAACAATGCTGTCGTTTACCATGTTTGGTCGTTTATTGCCTGCTCTATTCGTGGTTTGAAATAGTGATGTCTACTGCGGGCAACTGGTATCGCCCAACGTCAACTCATTCTCTTCCTGCCATCTTTCCTAGCTCTGACTTTTCATAACAGGACGACACTAAGCATGTGGGTTGCATCTCAAATATAAGGGCTTTTGCAAATGAGCATCAGGTGGGAGAAATTACAAAATAAGAACATATACACAGAGTGTAGTGTGCCTCAATAACGGTTTCAAAAACAGTTTTTTCTTTGACAATTGTTTTTTTGGTTGCTTGGCACCAAATTCGAATTTGAACAATTAATATGATTAACTTCACAGTCCTATGTGACAAGTGTGGTTAAAAATGCTAAAGGTAAACTGTGTATTCAATTACGAAACAGTAACTTGGTAAAAAACGGTCACTTGCTACAGCGAACATATTTTCAGTCTTCTTATGCCAGACATCACTGGACAATATAACAGTTCATTTAAATTTGGGAGAAACATCTTTAAATTGATGCTTTGTCTCAGTAACATCTTTTCTTTATCTTATTAACTGTCAACCTAATTGGATTTGACCAGAAAGCGCTTTAAAAGCATCCCCTAGCAGATGAAAACAACCCATCCCGTTGACATATTCTCAACAGTAATGGTGAGGGAACCTACATTTCCTCCATGGAGACTTGCTGTATTAAAAACTGGTTCTGAAACCTGTCCGGCTTTTCTTTTGTGAACAGTACTGACTTTCATTATTTCATTTACATGCCCACGCAGTGACCTTTTCAAAATGACAAGAAAAATACACTGTGCATTAAAAAGGAGGTTACTCATGGGTATAAATCCCACAATGCAGCCAAACTAATATCTACCCACAAGCTCTATAAACCACACTGTACTCAACACACACTCAGCTGCTGGGGCGCTCCACACTGGAGCAAAAGCTGATATTAATAAAACCAAAATACTAGCTGATATTGTTCTTTTATCACAATACTTGCTGTAAAAACATTATCAAAGTGTTAAGCCTTTTACACTTGATACAGAGCTGCAGAATCAGGAACTTACAAGAGATTCAGTAGGGATAATTTTTATACTGACTGCTTTTAATGTAATAAATGAATCATTTTCTGTGGATTAGGTTTAAAAGAGGTTTTTAAAAGTATACTATGTGTAGAACAGCCTAGAGAAACCCACTATTAAAAAGCAAATACAGAAAGTAAAGCCAGTGCATGCTTTAGTACTGGCTTCAGAGGAAAATCATTCACAAGTCTTTAATTCATAGTCATCAGATCTGTAGTTTGTAATATGTTCTTCATGTTATGCTTAAAAAGCCCTCATGATGCTTCAACAATTTTTCATGAAATGTATTTTATATTGTTATACCCCTGAATAATAACATTTAAAAATGCCACAGGTTCAGTTAGGCTGGTAGTCATATTTACCTCAGTCATGGCAGGGTAACCATCACCACAGCGGATTAAGTGGCATGTGGGGTCAATTTGGTTATCTTAAACGACTTGTGAAGATGTTTAACAAGCTTTCACCGAAAGCAACAAAACTATGAATGAACCCACATGGAATTATGTAGTAAACAAAAAGTGTGAAATATCTCTAAACTTGTTTATATTTTAGATTTTTACAAAACAGCCACCTTTTGTTTTGATGACTGCTTTGCTCTCTTGGCATTCTCTCCATGAGCTTCATGAGATGGTCACCTGAAATGGTTTTCCAAAGAGTCCTGAAAGAACTAACCAGAGGTTCATTGAGAGACGACCAAGGGTTAATATTTCAGTCATTACAGCAAAGGGCGGCTACTTTAAGGATTCTAAAATATAACATATTTAAAGTTATTTTACAATTTTTTGTTTGCTACATAAATGCATATGTGTTCATTTACTGTTTTGATGCCTTCATTGAGAATCTATAATGTAAATAGTCATAAACATAAAGAAAAACATTCGCTGTTAAATTTAAAGTTTCGTGTATTTTGTGTGTTAGATGGACTTTTACCGTCGTTGATGCCCAGACTTGATACAGAAATAGTGCCGGAGATGCTAGAGCTTAAGAACATGGTGATAATGGAAAAGAGAAGGATGGGGAGGCAACTTATTGTATGTTTTTTCATATTTACAGATGGCTTGTCATAGAATATAGAAATCCCTGAACCTCTTGTGTTTACAGCTACAAAAAGTTTATGTCTATCATAACTCCTGTTTTTTAAGGTGTTCATGTAACGTCAGCAGCTAATTTGGTTTATACACTTCTGTACTGATGGATATAAGTACACCAAAGACCCATATTTCTGCTCCGTCAGGCTGCTGCTCTTTCCTCTCGAGTCCTCAAGGCTATCGCTGGGATCTGAAGTGGATACTTGATAGTGATAAATCCCCGAACTCCCCTCTTCTTCAAGGCTATGAATTTTTATGTGTCTTTGTGTGTGGCAGACGAGAGAGGAGTGAAGAACGAAGGAGAGCGGGGTTAGAGTGATTAACCACTGCATTGATGGGGATTTAGCGAGGATCGCGGTTAGTGATGGGTGGCCTATCACTCTGTACGCTCCGACTAAACCATCAATCCCCGAGAGAGTTCAGCTCAGCTCGGCTCAGCTCTGCAGCCCAAAGCATTTTCATTAAGGATGGATTGAGTCTATCTCAACAGTGCCCCAACACACACCTTCAGAAACACTTCATCAAATGTAGTGTTTTGCTTAGTGATTAGCCTCTCCCAGGCTATGAGACCGATTCCTCTGTTTATAAAGGAAGAAGTTGTCTCTCTTCAGCCAGATCTGCCCTTTTTCTAATATCCCCTTAATGAAGTAGGCCTTTTCTGCCATGATTACACAAAACCTGGATCTCTTTTTAAATAGAAGCAAACAAGCTGAATCGATAGATGACGAAATGTAATTTGCACTCACACTGCAGCGTAATGAAAACATTAAAATAACCATTGGTGTGCCTGTCGTCCATGCTGACCAAACAAGAAACAGAATTGATACTGTTTTTTTATTCTGAAATTGTCATAACCACCATCTATAAACCATTTTAACCAGTTGGCAGGCTAAATAAAACTCACCAAGTACTGTGAAAATAAATACTTCTTGCCCCTTTGCTGTGTAAAGCACCAATGGTAGTGAGCGAGCGAACACCAGAGACATCAGCCATATTGTGCTGGCTTAGAAGCAGGGATCAGCTGGGAAAACGGCAGGATGCCAAATGTCTTCCTAGTTTCTCTGTTTATTTCACTTTCTTTCCATCCTTCATCATACAAACTCACATTATCCTCTCCTGACTCATTTCCAGCTGACATTTTGGCCTGATTCTCCTATTTCAGATTTTCTAAACAATGCAGCATCAGTGTCCTCTTTATCACCATCGCGTTTTGTGAGCCTGACGATCTGAACCCTCCCTCCCACCAGACATGTTCCTGTGTCCTCTCAGTCTAATAAGGCCGTAATCCACACAAGCTGTCAGTTGATACAGGCATCCTTAAAAAGAAAAAAAAAGCTGAAAAACAAGACTTGAAAGCAGGAAGCAAAAGCAGAGCCTCGACTTTCAGGTTGAAAAGCTAATGCAACTTCTGATAAAATTAAATCCGTGTTACACTATGGCACTATTCACTGTAAAACTATGACAACAAGACATATTTGAGTCTGTTATGATCACAAACACCAGGTGGTGCAGGCAGTCATCTAACATTCTGCTTTAGGATTTTACAAGTTTAATAATTAGGCTTTAACTGAGTTCTATTTGCTAAGTAAATCGTCTGATTGTTAAAATATGTATAACAAAAAATACCATATAGAATTTAACCGACAACCTCCTGTCCTAAAAAAATGTTTATAGAAATTATCTCATAACAACATCCTAAATTCATGGGATTTTTTTTGGGTTTGTTTTTAGGATACATGTTTGTACTAAATATGATGCAAATAGCACGTTTCAAAAAGGTGGAACGGATGCAGATTCACAACAGTGAACCTGAAATAAAACATTCTGGATTCCTTATTTGTTCAAAGATTTGCTAATTAAATCAAGTTTATAATTATTATTTTCATGAGAAACTGTCGTAGGATCAAAAACAACTTGTTTCCACACAAAAAGAACTTTTTCAAAATTTTTGTTTTTACATAAAAAAGAAGCTACATACAAACTATTTTCTGATTGGATCAAAAGAATGATTTTGGTTGTTGCCTTCTGAGGGCATAGTTAAAAGTATAAAAGATTTAAATAAAATCAGCATCATGGAACGCTATATTTAATCACATATTATATGATAGAACAAATTAGGACATACTGCGCACAACATGCTCACTGCATGCTCAGAGATAAAATAAATGGTAAATGGACTGAACTTATTTAGCGCCTTTCCATACAGACCACTCAAAGCGCTTTACTGCGGATGGCAGCCTTATTCTCTAGTACTTTGTGTGTTGAGAGAAAAGTGGAAACGAAGACAAATTCCTTGTTTGTTTGCACAAACTTGGCAAACAGAGCTCATTCTGATTTAACAAAATCACATACTTTAAGAACCAAAGAAAAAGACCAAAGTGAGATGTCTGTTAATAATGCAGAGTCTCTTACTAGAAGAACATTAAACACAGCACATTAAACCACTCATATGAACTTACAAGCACAGGGGTGGAGAGCTGTGGATTTTTCTACTATAAACGCTAGACACTTTACAGCCATTGAGTCAAATGTGATCACTGTCTGCAGACTGAAAGGTTGGACAATCTTTTTTGTGTGCTAAGGTTTGACTGATATCGAGTCATGTAGCAGGAAAATAAGAACAGCAGCAAATATGGCAGAGAAAAGTGGAAAATAAATAAAATGTTACAATGTCTCAATAATAGTCTCATTTCTAAACTGACTGAACTGCTGATGCAGGTTCAGAAAGGTGCACATAAACAAATGTCAACAACCCAACATTATATTGAAGAGGAGCAAGTCAGTACAACTTGCACACAGATTCAGCAGAGTTTTAATGCCAGATACCCTTCCTGACGCAACCGAGAATTGAACCCGGGTCCCCCGTATGTATCAAAGATGCGGCCTTAGCCCGCTACACCATAAGAAGAAGATTGCTCCTTCATAACTAGGGAGTTATCACTGCTAAATGTGGTTCAACATGCTTGTGAATCATCAGCTGAACACACATTTGTTTTATTTTTTGACTTGGTGGCAGTTTGGCTTAGTTTAGGCTAACTAAATAACTGGACAGTTGCTGTTTTTCTATCTAAAAATGTAATTAATCTAAAACCTGGATGTTTTTATCTTTATAAATTAATACTCAAATCAGTTACATTTAATAAAGGTGGATTAAATTTAACAATGACCATTTACGTAAAATCAGGACTGTAACTTAATTAAGTTAACTTATTCTTAATAAAATGTGTTACACAGTGAATCAAGTGTTATGCCATGAACATCCATCTTTTTCAACAGGAAAGTGTTCCTACATATTACTCAAGTTAAAATTCCAGATGTTTGCAGACGCGATTTTCTCAGTCCTTTACACTGATTTTATGAAAGCTGGCTATTAAGCACAAAAAAGAAAGCAAGAAACATAGAAGGAAGAACATAGGACGGAAGGAAGGAAGGAAGGAAGGAAGGAAGTGGGAAAGGCAGAATGAAGGGAGGGAGTCAGGAAGGAGAACAATTAGAGGAAATAAGAAATGGCACAATAATAAATGGAAAGGATGAAGAAATAGAGGAAGGGCAGATACAGATCCTGACCTGGAAAATACAGATTTTAAATTCCTGTTTTTTGTTCAGACTGCATAGGAACACTGAGGAAATTTCTATACTGAATTTTGATAAAAATGAAAATTAAATGTGGCCTCTAACATTTGTGGCTAATCTCCAACAATGCCATATGCCCGTCCAAAAATATCTATTTTGTAGCCTTATTAGGAACAGCTTACATGTTTTTTTTAAACCCATCAAGGGATTTAGTTTGGTCTTTTGTCTTTCTGCTTTTTTCCCACTTAAATTACAAGTTACTGAATTGATAGCATTTAAAAAAAAGAGTAATTCTGTTGCATTTTCTGCTAATAAAGATGTGGTTATAGATAACATATTCAGGATAAACATGTAGACATGGTCAGAAACGAACACTTAGTGATGTTCATATAAGTCTGTGACTAACTGACACTTTCAACATCGCTTAAATGAGCAAAAATCAATGAAACAATATACTGCAGCTCTGTTGTGGTTTGGAAAAGACTGAGTCAGCCATGTCCAGACATTACCTATAAAAATGGCTAATATGTTTGAGGTTCCCACCAGCTCAGTAACAAAAAAAATAGGAGTAATGCAGTACGTCCCCTGATGGATACAGAATGAATAATATCCTGCTCTATGTTATTTTATGCAAAGAAAACTTCTCAATAAACTAGGGACCAGACAACATGAAGTCAGAATGACATCAGTGCTGGCGGACAGTCAATGTCTAATATAACCAAATACTATATCAAATTAAATTAAAAATGTTCCTAAACAGTCTAAACAGCAGAACAGTTTACTTACATCTCTGGCTTTGCCGTAGAAGGCCTCTTGAGACGCTGCCTCCAAAGACCCAATATAGAACATTGGGTGGGTCTCTCCATATCTACGATACACACACAGGAAGCACATAGTTCACCGTTCATGTACAATAAAGTCTTTGCTCTTCTTTAGATCGGTTCTTAACGTCATCACTTGACAAGATGCCCACCTTGAGGAAAATTCGGCAGTAAAGTGAAGTAAGGCATCCGCTTCGTTCTCACTGTTTTCTGGCACTGCAAGACGAAAAACAATGAACCTGTCAAACTCTAAATGACCCATTATATAGTTTTCAAAATAAAACTCTATAATGGCTCAGCTGTAATACGAGCCTAATTAGATTTTTTTATACGTACTCATAGGTGATTTCCGGCAGCTTGATGAGCTCATTCCAAACATCTCTGAATCATCCACCCCAAATTCTGACGCATCTTCAAAATCATCCCCCTCACTGTCACTGATCATGTGAACATCTGTACACTGTAAACATTCAGATTTTACATGTCAGGTAACATACATGCACGACTGTGAAAGTAATGAAGAGGAGTGAGGACCGGGTTTGTGCATTTCAGGCTACATACCTCTTCTGTGGGTTCCTGGGCATTGGCGGGTGAAGACCTTCGACAAACACTGAGGTGATGGCATGGATAGCTGATTCCAGAGAGAGCTAATGTCATCTACACATAGGGAAACGTGGAGGAAAGAGCACCAATGGTTTTAAACATCTGAGTAAAATTTATTGACGAAAATGACTGACTGTACAGATCGATAACCCGATTAAACAATTAAAATAAATCAAAATTATGAAAAAGATACAAATAAATATCTGAAAAGTGTGGTGAGGATGGCTCAAGATCACTTGATGGAGATGAAGAGGGACTGGCATCTATGACCACCAATTTTTAAATATTTCCACTAGCATCTACTGGATTCAGGCTTGGATTCCTGCTAGAAGGTGAACGTAAAACCCACTCAGGTGTTTTGCAGATTCTAGCAGGTTTCTTACATCTTCATTCAACCAATCTTTCCATCAACTTTAAGCACCTTACTTGTCCCTTCTCTGAAAGAAAAGCATTCCAACTGCATGATGCTGCCATCACCATATTTTGCAGTGAGGAGGGTGTGCTAAGGAATATATGCAGTGTGAGTCTTCTGCAAAAAATAATCCTTCGCATGTAGACCAAGGAACCAACCTCTTTCTCAGCTGATTGGAGCATCTTCTTCCACGTTTGCTGTGTCCCTCACATGACTAGTGGCAAACTGAAACAAAACTCTTCAGGGCTTTCTTGCTATTCTTCCCCAAAATGCCAGATTTGTGAAGTACACAACTCAGAGCCATCTTTGTTGATAGATCCTCCTTCCATGATGTGTGGGTCTCTGCAGCTCCTCCAGAGTTACCATGGGTTTCTTGGCTGCTTCTCTGCTATCCATGAACCGTCTGGTGATGTTGGTCTTTGATCACCAATATTCTCTAACCACCGAGGCCTTCACAGAACAGCTGCATTTATATCGAGATTACACTCACTATTTAATAAATGGATGGCTTTCGAAACAACTGGTTGCAATACATTTTATTTAGGGGCATCAGAGTAAAGAGGGCCAAATACAAATGCATGCCACACTTTTCAGGTTTTTATTCGTAAAGTAGTTTAAATTTCATATACTCTTTTCAACTTCACTTTCTGTTGCTCTACCACATTAATCCCAATAAATGCATGCAGTATGGACACATGACATTTGTGGTTTTAACATTACAAAATCTGAAAAGGTTCAAGCAATAGAAATACTTTCTTAAGACAATGTATACATCCAGGGCTGGCCAGGAGAGTCATAGTAGATATGACGTTTTTTATGACATTGAATCAAAATCATGCTCATCATCCTAATGAGGAAGGACAATGCTGTGGTTTCATACACCTGCAACAGCCACCAGTTAGGTTCTACGTCTGTGGTAAAGGAGCAACTGACTAATTAGCTCCCAGACCCAAAGCCAGCATTGAACAAATGTTGGCATTCAGCGGGGACTCATTACAGCTAGTGTCTCCTGCTTTGGCCTCCAGGGACGCCAACAATATAGCCAAGGTGGTTTTAGGATGAAAGAATAAAGAAAAATTTGCTGTTATTTGAGACCAAAGAAAGTATCTTCGTATCAAAATCTTCTGGTAATAAAAATATGTTTGTTTTTAAATCAACAGTGACACCTAAAAGTCATCTATGTGTTCCTGGGTGTAGTGAAGCTGCACGATAATGTAACAATATCACTGTTGGACTATTTGTTAAGAGTCCATCAGAAAGACCAGATGCAAAGACTTTTCTGGGAGAGTGCACTTCTAAACAGCAGCAGAGACGCAGGGCAGCCAAGCTGAGTGTGATAAGGAAAACACAGAAGCTGAGTGTCCCCTGCAGAGGTCCCGTTATCTGCTCTATTGTCAGGTGCACAGACACACAAAGAGCAGCTGGACATGGTTGAATCAAGAGACGATTACATGCAACGCCAATTGAATCTGAAAAGGACCGAACAGGCTGAACAGAGCTTTTCTCTGAAACGGAGCAACTGCCCATGCCGGCCTCAACTTATTCAATAGGAGAGATCAGTGTAGCCAACAGACCTTGAATGCAACATGAACTCAGATGTTCTTCTATTTGACTTGCACTGATAGATAAAATATATCTGCCAACGTTCCCTGCTTTCTGTAATGTCTGTTGCATTAGTTTATCTCCTGAGAGTTGGAAAGCAAATCAGCAGCAGAAAAATATTCTCATATTTTGGGCCAGCTGCTTGGAGCAACAAAAATATTATTGGATACGTCTTCCACATTAACTAAATAATATTCAATCATTTTGACTGAGGTTGAATTAGTTTTTTTTCTCACAGAAATATAAAATCTCACAACACATATAAACAATGTAATGTAGAAAATAAAGTTGAAATGCAACCTTGTAAAATTCATTCATATGCATACAAATTCCCTAACATCCCAATTGTTTACACATCGCTTTTAATGCTAAACTGAGAACATTTCCTCTATCCTAATGATCCTGGAGGAGCAAGCAACTATTTTTCTGAGATCTTAAAAAAATCAACTGAGAATACACTAAAACCACTTCTACAACTGACTGATGTGTCTCAGATTCCACCTTGGACTTTATAAAAAGAGAAGGATATACGGGAAGGCTAGTATTACCCATGGCATCTATGAAAGAATAACATCCTGATGAGCAGTCCTCTGTGCTGTTTTAAGAACATTGGCTAGAGTGATTTGCAATATTTAAACACCACAAACCAATAATGACATCACAACCAAAGGACACACAAACACTGGCTGCAAGGGCTTTCTTTCAGAGACCACCTTACTGCAATTCGTAAAGAATAAATGTGTTGGACAACAACTAGAATGACAAACAAAATATTTTTTGTTTCCCATGTGTTGTAGTAAATTTAACCAAGGATGGCTGAGCATCCCAAATAAGCAGAAGAAAAACTAAAAAAGCTTTTTTTGCCTCATGTAGCTGAAGTAACCTATTAAGTACTACAGATCCGTTCAATGAACGTGTTCATTTCTGAAAACTGCAGGTACACGTCTAAAACTATCACCAGGTCAACAGTAAAAGCTATTTATTTTTAGTACCAGCGAGAGGTTTCAAAAATAAGAGAAAAGGAAGAACAGAAATGTAAGTAGCAAATTAAAAGAAAAACTAACCCTAACCTTTCATTTTGGCTTTAAGAGAGCACAAGACCTGCAAGAGATAACTACTGAGGAAGCGCAGACATGCCAGAAGTTATTTAAAGAAAAACTGTATTCTGCATGATATGCTGAGACGTGTCTGAAGCTCGCACAAGCTGTAATAGAGTGAGAAAGAACAGGACTTTCAGCAGAAAACCGAAAGGCTGAACAGAGTACAGCAAAGTTGCTCTTTCTGAACTTTCAACCCACCTGTAATTGAACAGATGTAGATCTGGAAATGTAGGCAGCCTTTTGGAGATCTCTGAAACCCATTTTAAATCCTTTCCTTCAGTGATCTACAAGTGTTTGTTATTCCCAAAAATGGTGGCGGCAAGTTACCAATTTGATTCCGCAATCGCAGCAACATTAGTTGAAAGCTCACATAGCTGGCGATCCCCGCCTTTTATGATGTGAAAGGACATAGTGTTCTGTAATGTGTGTGGTTCATGATTTATTGTGGAGCAATGATTTAAACGGGGCAAGAGTTAAGGTAACAGTCTGCTTTGTTTAAGGAATACACACAGAGACTGTTTATTAATGCAAGCCAAACTAATTGCTCATGCAAAATTCCAAAGTTAGTTTTACATTTCTTTTAAAAGATTAATAAAACCCTGTATTACAGTGACTCCTCTCTCTTTCTCACACGTTTAGCATGATGTCATTGGCTACTAATTAAAACAATGAATACTGCTCTAGAAAGGAAGGGTAAAAAACGTACTATTTGAATTATATCTTTATTTAATTATAGCTCTTAAGGAGATACTGGAAGGTGCAATGGGCAAGTCAAAGCTCTGTAAAAACAGTGAATGAAAAACAGAACAAAGAACTCTGATGTGTGCATCTCTAATGAAAAAAACACTATCTCTTTAATGGTGAAACAAAGTAGGTAAGAAACAGACTCAGATTTCTAAAGGAAAGGACAATATACAATGAACCCATATTTAAAGAACAATGTTCATATTAGAACAGGTATTTTCACAAGTAGCATCAGGTCTTAATGGGTTGAAGAAAAGCCATGGCCAATTAGGACCTCATATGTGCTAAGCCTTAGAGTTGAATTAGCACAGATGGCTGTAGGTGCAGAGCCAATGAAAGCCATACGAGGTCTGAGCTTTCAGGAAGACAACGAGTGGCCCCAAGTATATTTCTTTTAATCGAGTGGCAATCAAATGTGAGAATCCTCACAGTGAGTACGGAGACGATCGCTGTAAACCCTTTACGCTGCTATTCACAATGAGAGGCTTTTGTCCAACAACCTAATAAGTGTTTAAATCAAGTTGATCATCACTTCCCCACAAAAGGACAGCCTGAAGGGTTTGGAACTGACATTGATGCCAGGAGGGGTGCTGGAAATGGGGAAAAAATGAGTTGAGTGCCTCTCAGTCCTCTGTCTAGCTTTGACCGGATGGCTTTCACCAATGTTGAAGTACATAAGTGCAGCTTGGCGGCTCAGTAATAAAATGTGGAAACAAGGTTGAAGCGCCGCAGGGCATTAGGTCGGGGGGAAGATGAGGGTAACACCCCCCTTAAATGACCCTCTCTCACATCTCCACACAAAAGAAACTGGCTCCTCTTTTTTGGATTCTTTTAATTAACACTTGCATTGAGGCTGTAAGTATTCAAGGGCTGATACAGGGAAAGAATTTTCTCCCTCCTTACCCCCACCTCTCTTGTGCCTCTTCCCTTCAACCTTGTTTCTCCTCCCTGCTCTTCTTCTTCTGTCCCTCCATTCCCTCTCCGTTTCATTTTTTTTCTTCATTTCTAGAGTAGGCAGTGTTTGGATTATGTGTCTGGCTGTGAGTGTGAGATAATTACCACTGACAGCTGCACTGAAGGCAACCACAATCACAGCAAACCGAGCCACCTCACACCAGCATGCGAGGTATAGCGCAAGGAGAGAACGAGATGAGTTTGTAAAAAGTAAGAAAAGAAGAAAAAACAAGGCTGAAAAATACCATTCTCACATGTTTGTACCAAGACCCAGACAGGGAGATACAAAGCAAAAAGAAGACAGAGAGAGTGACTATTGTGCTGCAGTCCATTTGCACATGAAAGTGTGAATTTTTGACTTTTGGACCTAAAGTCAGAACCTGTCCAAACCTTATCACCTTGATGACCAATATGGCTGCGTCACACATAACTTTGACTGTCATACTAAACACGGTGAAAGCTCTACCTATGAACATCTCTGAATACACACACAGCGTTGTTTGGGCTGTAAGCTTAAAGTGTTGCTGCTACATGCATTCTGTGCATCCCGAGTTGGGTTTTTCCTGCTTTTTCTGTGCTATCCACGATGTCGGCAAAGGAGATGACATTGTGAGTGACATGCCAATGGAACGACAATTAGCAATGACACGTTTCTGGAGGTTGGTCAACATCAATTAGAATTCTTTGTTAAACATAACTGGACAACTAATTCCTAGGACAATAATTTGTTGTCCCCATTAAGCAGTAATACCACATTACTCATCGCTAATTATCTATAGCAGCTAGTTTGGTTACTGTGCAAAACAGCATATCCCACAGATCTGAGTTCAGACTTCAGAAGGATATATACCTAAGACTTGCTAGCCATAAAGTTGGAATAAACTTGCTTTCAGATACATTCCTTACATTAGATACATTCCACTGTCATATTTTTAGAAGAGGTGGATCTATAAAGTTCTGAGTAGATTTAAATATATATACAATTTTACAATCATTGCATTAGAAGATATAGAAAAAAATGTTATTTCAGCTTACGGGAAATAATGCAGTTGCTCTTGTCATTGTACTAGACATAAAATGACAAAATACAGGACTGAATTTTTGGGATGCGTAAAAGTAGGCAGAGTTTCAGACACCTACCTCCTAAAGTAAAGATACAGCTAAGCAACTCAGGAGTTATACCCAAAAAAAAAAAAAAATCGCATTAGCAGATAAGGAAATTCAGTCAGACGGACTACTTCAGTTCTGAATGTCACCTGAAGGAGGGTGGTTGAAATGGGGGGGGCGGCTGGTGGAGTGCGTGAGATTACTGCTGAGCCCTGTTGCTCTGGAAACCACCAGGCCCTCCTCAATAAACCCTTGGTTCCACAGACGCCTATCAGGTAGAGAAGGATTCCTTTAATGCCAGATGGGAAACGGAGAGAGGCGCTGCCCTACAAGGCAAGGCACCTCAGAGGCTCCCCGGCATTAATACATTAGCAAACACCCTGAAACACTGCATAAATGTCAGCAATTACAGGCCCGGGGGGAGGGGGGTAGACGAATGAGGCGATGCAATAAGGATGTCCCACCCGCTGTCGATCACTGCAACAGATGTGGAGGAGGCACTGCCAATCAAAGCTGCTCCAATGAGATGAGGCGCGGCTGGAAACAGACCAAGCTTGATCAATTCATCCCAAACAACAGAGGACGTTGCCGTCCCACTGGCCTCTCAAATCAGCTGTTGCACAGACCTCTGTCATCCTCAGCACTGTTCAGCAGAGCTTTGCCAAAGCCTCAAGAATCAAGAGGAATTTGAAGGCAGAGCTACATTGTGGTATTCACAAATAATGCCAGAGTATTTGCTTTAATCTACTTGGAGTAAAATGAACTTCGTCAAGTTTTAACTATTGCAAAGTCCATCAGACTTGCATCTGAGCGGGAACTTTTTTCCAGTACTATCAAGACCGTTGTGATGCAGTAAACCCCAAGAAAATTAAGACAAATGCTAAAGTAAACATTCACACAAAGACAGCGTGCATCTTCTAGTGATCCTCTATTTGGCTACCAAGAAAAAACATTATAAACTGTCTTCTAGTGAATCCAGAGAGGAGACAATGTTGGAACGGAAACTAAACCGCTACAGGAGGATTGTAGCATGTCCATAAGTGATGCACAGCTAAAATTTAAAGGCTTTGAATGTGCTATAAGTAAAAAGACATATTAATGTCAAAAGACTTTGCAATATTGAGAAAATCTATATTTCTATATATGTAGGCATAAAATAATTTATCCTGCTGTTTCTGCAAGAGAAGCTAGAGCCAGACCTGCTCCAATTGAGCATCACTTGAACACAGACTCAGCAGTCAATTCCAGCGCCCCGTACCACTAGAGTAAACTCTGTAAACCAATCCACTGTTAGGTGCCAACTGAGCGTTATGCATCCTGATCCAGTTTCAAATCTTCATCAGGCCCTGAATCATTCTGAGCGCATTAAACAATGAAACAGATTTAGTGGACAGTGCCTGAAGGGATGATGCAACACATAACTACCAGCCTTGTTGAAAGGTGAGAGTTCCTACAAGCCTCTTTTCTTTCACTCAGACAATATATGACTTTATTAAACTAAAACCACACCAACTTAAAGAACTTCCTCAGGAACAATGAATGTGTAGCAGAAGAAAGTGGAACTATGAGGTTGTTGATCAGGTGGATGAACTATGATTTTAAAAAGTGCTATTGGTTGCTTCAAAAGGTAAATGCCTCAACTGCTACAGGAAATGTAGTTAAACTACACTGTAAATGTCTTCAGTAATATCAATCCAAAAAATATATATATCCTCAATAAAATAAAATAAAAATTACAACAAAACACTACATCATTTCCCATCTTATTTCTTAGCATAAATGTACAATATAATAAATACTGCCAGTGTGATTTCTCAAATATGTTTGAGCACTTTGTAGTCAGTTAAAAAAACTGTAATAGTTTTATAACAATGCAACATTTCTTCATTTAATAATTTCTCCCAGAGACACATGGTGCAGACTACTTTGGAATAGTTTTAGGACAGCTTATCACTGTGGAGTTAATGGTAAAATGGTAAATGGACTGAACTTATATAGCGCTTTTCCAGTCATACAGACCGCTCAAAGCGCTTTACACTGAAGCCACATTCACCCATTCGCACTCACTAACGCTCACACATTTATACACCAATACGCAGATCGGTAGGCAACTTGAGGTTAAGTGCCTTGCCCAGGGGCACATCGACATATGGCAGGAGGAAGCTGGAATCGAACCCACAACCTTCTGATTGCAAGACGACTACTCTTCCTACTAAGCCACAGTCGCCCCTTAATGGTGAAGATGCCATCATATACCTGCTTCAACAAACCCACTGTCATCTGGACAAAGCCAGCAGCACTGTGAGGATCATGTTCTTTGATTTCTCCAGAACATTTAACACAATTCAACCTGATTTGCTTTGTCAGAAACTCCAGAAGACTCAGGTGGAGGCCTCAACAATCTCCTGGATCAAAGACTACCTGACAAACAGACCACAGTTTGTGAGACTGAAGGGTTGTGTGTCTAACCAGGTAGTCAGCAGCACAGGAGCACCACAGGGGACTGTACTCTCACCATTCCGCTTCACTCTGTACACCCCAGACTTCCAGTACAAGACAGACTCCTGTCATCTGCAGAAATACTTGGATGATTCAGTTGTGGGGTGGATCAGAGATGGACAAGAGGATGAGTACAGGGAGCTAGTGGACATGCTTTGGGGCATGGTGTGGAAATAATCCTCTCATTTTGGATGTGAATAAATCCAAGGAGATAATTGTAGATTTGAAGAGAAACAGGAAAAGCTCAAACACTATTTCCATAATGGAGAAGTGGAGGGAGTGGGGGAGTATAAATACCTCTGTGTTCACCTGGACAACAGACTGGAGTGGAGATGCAACTGTGAAGCCGTCTACAAGAAGGAACGGAGCAGACTGTACTTCTTGATGAAGCTTAGGTCCTTTGGTATTTGCAGCAAGAAGCTGCATATCTTCTATAAGTCTGTTGTGGAGAGTGTGATCTCTTCTGCCATCATCTGCTGGGGTAGCAGCATCAGAGCCAGGGACTTAAAAAAGCTCAACAAGTTAATAAAGAAGGCTGGCTCTGTTCTGGGGATACCTCTAGAACATCTGGAGATCATTGTGCAAAGAAGGATTCTTCATAAAATGAGGAAAATTATGGAGAACCCTGAGCATCCTCTTCATCAGACTGTTGTATAGCAACATAGTGTCTTCAGTCAGGGGCTTCTTTAGATCTCCTGTAAGACAAACCACTACAGGAGATCCTTCCTGCCCACAGCCATCAGCATCTACAACGCCTCTTTGAAGAAACCTGCATCATATGAGCTACAACAACATTTAATTTCCCTTTGGGATTAATAAAGTATTTTTCAATTGAATTGAATATTTTAAAGTAACTCCAGATAATCAAACAACTTGACCTAATTCAGCTGAACTATATCCGCTCTTAATGCCAACTATTGTTGCTGAGGCCCTACATGGAATAGTGACACACTCGTGTACAATATTCACCACTAGAATCTACATTTGCAATAGCCCAAATGCAAAAAAAAAGCATAGATAAAGCACACGGATGCAAAAGCACAAATAAGCAGAGAAATACTTGAAGGAAAATCAGAATTAATTAACAACCAAATCAACTTTAAGCAGGAGAATGTGTGGAGCTGAAAGTAATCTAGGGTCTGTAGCTGCCATGTTTATTGGCCCAAACCCCGAGAGATGAGACTGGGCTAATGAGCTAGACACTAACATTGGCTCTCCATTCGCACACTAGGCCAGCCAAGCCCCGGGCTCTCTGTTAATACCTTCAGACGTTTCAATAAGAGGGCTATGGCTAGTGCAGAGGCCATTATTACACTTCTGTCTCTCTCTTCTCTGTGCTTTTTTAATATCTTCTCAAACAAGAAAAAAAAACAGACACTGCAGTTATGTGTTAGCCAAGCACCGGTTCTCTGTTGGCACAGAGGCTCAAATTTATTCATGGTCTTTGGCCAATAAATCTACAGCTATGAGCTAATGTCCACATAACAAAAAAACTGCAAAAAATAAAAACAATTGGTCAATTAATATACAGCCTTATAAGGCTTAGAGTCAAATTAGGAATACCAATTGATTGGTGATCGAATATAAATGGAGTTTGTTTTTTTAGTGAATAAGCAAGCATGCATTTTGAAATAAAGATCTTTAAAAGGTTTTTGCATGAAAATATACATGTGATTTAGATTTTTTTGTATCTAACTACTGGTAAACTCCTTTAGATCAGAGAGAAAAAGAAAAACATTTATATAATGATACTAGTCTACACTCTCAACTTACAATTATTGAAAATAAAATGCTAAAATGTTTTTTTTTATCTTTTTATCTTTCATTCTTTTGTCATTTTCTGTGGTTTATTAGTTTAAAGAAAAAGAGACTGAGCATATATCCCTGTCTACATTTATTGCTTAACTTGCCAAATACTTGTAAAAATCCTTAAAATGAATAAATTAATGTCTCCATGCAGTATCAAATACCAATAATTTCTGAGCATTTCTCTGATGATGGGTTGTGAAGATTATTTTTCCTTCCTCACTCCCTGTGGTGGGAAGACAAACTTGGGTGGTTGTCAAAGTCACCAATCGTTTAATTTCTTAAATTCTTGTTCTCACTGTAGATACGGGCAACTTTAGATCAGGTGCCATTTTCTTGTGGCCACTTCCTGACTTTTAGCCATCATTACACACTTTCGCTACTCTAATGGCATGTTCTCTTGTCTTAGCCATTTTGAAGAGGGGTAGGGAGAAATGGGTCTATGTGTCATCGTTTTTTTAATACCCATGGAAAAAGAAAGTCATGGATTATTAAAGGTTTTTAGACACTCTGGTAAAATTAAATAAGTACAATTTAAAAAAAACAACCCACATTTTATTAGAATTGTAGGGGATGCTACTAACTTTTTATCCCCACTGAGTAAATGTTCTCAAATTAAATATTAGATATTTCTAAAATTTTGGTGTAACATTCAGTAACATCATTAAAATATATGCATACTTTAAGGCTTTTTACACATAATTACCTGGGTTTGCTTTAGTGTAGAAAAATAGAAAGCACTAGTTACAACTTGTGTTATGCAAGACTGTCAAATACATAAGTTCAATGCATTCTATGCCTATAGCATTAACATTTTTATTTCTGTTGCAACCCAACACTGTTCGCAGGTCAGTCTGCATTGTAGCGGCGTATTTTGCTTGGTTTTTGATGGCTTTACAATCGGCTTCTCTTAGCTGCGATACACAAAAAAAAGAAGCAAACAATTTCCTGTAAAGTAAAAGGGGTGGATTTGCTTTTATTGTCAGCCCATGTCTGCACCATAAAGCAACTGATGTATTTGCTTTAACTGTCAATGCTTACAAGCTTAATAACAACTCAGGTGCAGTTATTGTTCTCTCACTTTGAGGGTTTGAAATATGAATAGTGGGTACCAGACATAAAAAGCTTGTATTCACCAAAACACTGGATACAATGAAACAGCTCATTCTCATCATGTGCACTCATATTACAAACCGTTTTTATTGCATAGGACACATGTGTCAAAGTATGGATTTAAAAGGCAAAGTCAACAGCAATACTCTGAACCAAACACTAGCCGGGCAGATCTAAAGGGAAAACGTTAGCTGAGGGTTAACCCAAGATTGTGTGCCAAGCAGCTTCTCAATGTGGCACGATAAACCATCCCAAACAATTAGCATGGGAACACATATGCTGTCAAAGAGGGGGGGAGACAAAAGGGGTCAAAGGTTCCTTAACATTCTGTATGGGCCCGACCTCTGATCAGCTTGACACTGCGAACAGTGAATGGCTGGGAAGAGCAACCGTGGGACAGAGAGGTCAGCGGGACTCAATGATGTGAGCTTTAATGTCCACAGATAGGGGACACGGGACAGGAATGGTCTTTGACATCTTAATTAGCTTCAACATCTTACTCTCTGAAGGCTTGAAACTGCAACGTATAACTACATACTAATCAAAACTTTCATTTGAGCTGAGATTTTAGGTATCAATTAAAACCACAGTGTTAGATCCAATAAAAATTAGGCAAACATACATAATATTTATAATGCAAAAGGAATGGCTAGTTTTTCTGATAAATATGTCCTATGCCCTGGGTATGGTGCGATTACTGATATTATAGTTTTAAAAGGTCTGAAATAGTTTACAAATTACCAATATTTTCCTCCAGTGGTTCGTGTTGTTTAAAGTTTTGTTAGATAGGAGCCGGAGAAGTGCTGCAAGATAGAGAGATAGAGACCAGAGTTGTCTCCAATTTTACGTAGCAAAGTTATGCAGGAATCCCCTCCCCCATCTGTTGCTGCGCACCGCCAGGGAAGTCTGTTACACTTTTCCCTAATTTACAATAAAAATAAATTTGGTCGTATCTCCTAGGCAGCTGACGGCAGACTGGCTACCTGAGCAGAGAACCCGACTAACTAATCACCCAACATCAGCTTGTTACAGTATAATAAAGAGATCTAATATTCTGCACAATAAACACTTAGTACTACAATATTTAGCAGATGTTTGCGTTTATTTTTGCTTAAATAAGGGTATCAAAATCAAAATACCAAATACATGTTTAGATTACTTTCTCTGTAATAAACAATGTGTTAGCTTAATTTAGCAGCGGTGTTTGTTTAATGGTGTCAATAAAACCAATTATATCATGTTTTACAGTTTGATTTGCAATCTTTGCATTAACACAATGAGTCCTTGGTATTTTGTCCTGAAGGGTATCATCCCATGTGAATATTATAGCAATTCATACCTGATTACGTTATTAGTGAGGGGAGATGACAAGGTGGTTGGAGTGCCCTACCCTTTGTTCCAGCTGTGTTTCAGAAACAGATCTCTTCACATTGTCAGAGACTCCTCATACCCTTTGCATGAACTTTTAAATGGTGGCCGTTAAACAAAGAGTACTGCAACATCAAAACCACCACAATGCCACAGTGCTTTTTGCCTCAAGCTTTTAAAATGCTTCAGTACCATAAAGCATTTGTAATCTCTTTATACATTTTGTATTTTTCCATTCAATTATATTTCACACACATCTGCTGAATGATCACAGAGAAACACAGCCAGGTTTCACTGTAAGCTCTTAGTTAAAAAAAAGGAAATGATACTAAACTGATCAGATAAATGTAGAGGTCAGCTCTTATTTATTAATGTGTGTTTGCATGTTTGGTTCTTACAGAATCATCGGACGCCGATGCGGGCCATCCCTCCCACTGCTGATGCCGGACTGGGATGTTGGTCAAGTCTGAAATGTTTCTCTTGACCTAGAAAAAACAGATTATTTAACATTAGTACAACATACTTGCAGCAGAAAACTCACATTGTCAGTGACTCCTTTAGCTAAGCTAAATTAAAAATGACAATTTCAAACTAGGAGCGTCATTATCAAGCTATAATGAGGTTTTAAAAGTCAAAAACATTAAGATTTTTGTTAATAACGTTCCCACAATTTAAAGCTTGTTTACTGAAATGCCAGAAAATGTGCCAGAGAGATGGCAGTTTCCAGTGGCAATATGAATCCCCTACCCAATCTACTGCTGTGCATTGCTGGTCAGCTGGCTAAGAGAAGGCTCCTATACTTTTCCCGCACTAACAGACATTCAAATTTATCTGTTTGAAAATATATTCAGCTTGTGACAAAATATAAACGGTTGTTTTGTGAAAAGTAAAAACAAACCAAAAACAACAAAGATACACTTTCTTAGATATATTTAATACAAAACAGTAAATAATAATGAAGGGCCCTATAGAAATAAATCAAACAATTCACATATTGAACATAAAGGTAATGGGACCAAACTTGACAAACCGACATTCCTGAATGAAATATTTTACACAAAGAACAAACCTATTTATCATATATCAATTTTGTCCAATAATGTTCTTTCCATGAAAGAAATAATGACTTGTTCAGATTACAACCAACATTGACAGTCATTGCAAAACCCAGCAACGTCACATCTTCAAACACAAGTTCCAAATCTCTCATCATGAGTATAGTACTTGTACTCGTCGTCTTTTGCTTCATCTAGGACCGGGTCGCGGGGGCAGCAGACTGAGCAGAGACACCCAAACGTCCCTCTCCCCAGACACCTCCTCCAGCTCCTCCGGGGGGAGCCCAAGCCGTTCCCAGGCCAGCCGAGAGACATAGTCCCTCCAGCGTGTCCTGGGCCGTCGCCTGGACCTCCTCCTGGTGGGAAGTGCCTGGAACACCTCTCGAGGGAGGCGTCCAGGAGGCATCGGAAATAGATGCCCGAGCCACCTCAATTGGCTCCTCTCGATATGGAGGAGCAGCGGCTCTACTCCGAGACCCCTGGATGAGCTCCTCACCCTACGGAGGAAGCTCATTTCAGCTGCTTGTATCCGGGATCTCGTTCTTTCGGTCATGACCCAAAGTTCATAACTGTAAGTGAGGGTAGGAACGTAGACCGACCGGTAATTCGAGAGCTTCGCTTTTCGGCACAGCTCTCTCTTCACCACAACGGACCGGCACAGCGCCCCCATTACTGCGGCAGCCGCACCGATCCGTCTGTCGATCTCCTGCTCCATTCTTCTCTCACTCGTGAACAAGATCCTAAGATACTTGAACTCATCCACTTGAGGCAGAAACTCCCCTCCAACCTGAAGACGACAAGAGCCCCTCCTTGAACCGCCACCTTAACGTGGTGGAGGGGTCTCAGTGCTTGAATGATCCTAGAGGCTATTTTGTCTGGGGCTTAAATGCCCCAGGCAGGGTCTCCCATGGCAAACAAGCTCTGGGTGACGGGTCAGACAAAGAGCACTTCAAAACGCCTTCATGAGGATCACAGACTCGAGGCACGTGACATCACCCGGTACAGCGGAGCCGGGGTCCCACCCTGGGGCCAGGCCTAGAGTCGGGACTTGTTGGAGAGCGCCTGGTTGCCGGGTTGCTCCTCGCGGGACCCGGCCGGGCCAAGCCCGAACCAGAGACGCGAGGCAATCCCCTGTGGGCCCACTACCTGCAGGGGGAACCATGAGGGACCGGTGCAAAGAGGATTGGGCAGCGAATAAAGGTGGAGACGTCAACGAGCCGATCTCCAGATGCTTAGGCTGGCTTTAGGGACGTGGAATGTCATGAGTATGGCAAATATATCTTATTTATATAGCCTTTTCACAATAAAACTATCACAAATTGCTTCATAGTATAGTTTAAAATACATAAAGCCAAACTGTACATAAAATAAAAAAAAGTAGAAGATATATATAACGAAGAATATAGTCAATACTATCCAAATTCTATACACAATTCATTTAATGGGGAATTATAACAGAAATTTACCCCGTCGGAGTTCAGAGAACATGTTCTATTAGCGCCACCTACTGGTGTGCTTGTTCCTCCAAAGTGTCACCCTCTCGAGAGTTTGTTGAGTTCAGTTCAGTTCAGTCGTGAAACAAAAACTAATCTATTAGTGTGAACACCTAATCTTTTTAAAATCCGTGCCGACTGTGAAAGTCGTGTCGATGTCCTCAGCATAAAAGAGCAGCAAAAATCAGTCTTACTAAGGTAATGCTGCCTTAAAACCGACAGCTAGCAAAGTGCGTCTGTAAAGCAGCCAAATGCAGGCTAGGTACTGAAGCAGGTAGCCTACCTAATTAACCAGCTAATATCAGCTTGTTGTACTTCCAGTACAGACAGTACAATATTAAAAAAACAGGACATTTCAATAATATTGTCAAGTATTGCAATGATGATATTGATCGTAACTGACCCACATCTTCCTTGTTTTCTATTTCTTTTCTATTATCACAATGACCCCACCATTCTCTTTGAGCTTAAATGCTCTGGTTAATAACATCTATTTTAAGTGTGGTTGCAAAAGACAATGAATATAAAAACGTACCCAATATTGCATCCAAGCAGTGCGTTGCAACCACGATATTGTAAACACCTACATTGCAATAACGATTGTGATTCAATACATTGTCCAGCTCTAATTTTAGTGTTACTCTTAAGACAAGCGAATAATACAGGATAATATTCTGTGCAACAAGTACTACTGAATATCAGGTTGTTTATTCTATTTGAGATCAAATCTATAAATCCATATCAGTACACACAAATCTTACAAACTTTCTACAACTTGAATAATTAATATTTTGGGTCATTTTTGCAGCAGTAGCAAATAGATCATGTTATCATTTTTGTTATAAATCTTTGATTAAATGAGGTTGTGTTATCACTACTAAATGTTACCAATCCTGTAGAGTCTCATAGCGGCCCACGTCTACTTGTTATCGATTTTAACAACTCTAAAACAAAGACTACAGGTGTGGCGCTGATGGTGTAGGGGTTAAGCGCGTGACCATATGCGGAGGCTACAGTCCTCGAAGCGGGTTCGAGTCCCGGACCCGGCGACATTTGCCGAATGTCTCCCCCTCTCTCTACCCCTCTTTCCCGTCTGCCTACTGTCAAAAAATAAATAAATAAAGGCCACTAGTGCCGAAAAAATATCTTAATAACACAAATGAAGACAACTAAAAAAAATAAAAATAGAGCCAGTGTTGCAGGCATTCCTCAGATGCCTCAGCTAATTCCCAGCAACAACAGCTGCACACTCTGAAATGAACAGTATTTCTCTTCTCCCATTCATCTGCCGACCCTGTATCAGCATCACTTAATAACATTCCTCAGTTTTAAACAGTTAGCAGCCAGCAGCGGCGGTCAACCCAAGCGGCGTGTTACACCCTCCAGTGGGTTGTTGGTTTAAAGCCCTCACGCCAGCCCGAATGTGCGCCAGTCAAAGCAGATCAAAGCCACAAGTTAGCGCCTGAGCTCTGATGATGGTGGATTCTGGTGCGTTTGTTCGGGAGAATCCTGACATTCGGGCCCTGCGGGCAGGACGCCGACGCTGAAATAACTACCTTTTGTAGAGGAAAAATCCCTCCATACATGGAGCAAATCCTGTCTTTGTAACGTGTACCGAAGACAGAGGAGTCCTTCGATGTACTCAGGGCTGCTGCTCATGGAGGTGGAAATTTAAATAATGCTACAAACACATCAACAAAGGACATTTTAGGTTCTAAATGAAAGAATCTGCTTAACAATGTATTAATTTTAGGGACAAACACTGTTCTTATTACTGATTTTTTCCATGTAATAACACCTGGATATAAATATATTTTTGGTGAGATGAGTAAAGATTTTATCTGAGTTATAAATCCCTTAGAGAAAATATATTATATTTGTGCTGAACCTGACAGAGCGACGCAATCTACAGTACAAACAAGGAGAAACAATCTAAAACAACAATGATAAATGAGTGGTACAGTCACTTTGCTTCTCTCTTGTAAATTCCACATCACACTGCTCAGAGTCTGTCCTTATGAGGAGACGTCGTGGCCAAGATAGCAGGCTGGGGTCAAAGCGGGTGGCCAGTGTTATTACAGAGTGTAATATCTGTGTTTGACCAGCCAGACTACAGGGATTTGACTGACCGGCTGGCCGGCCAACGTATAAAGTTGGGGGGAAAAGGGAGGAAAAGGAGAGGCATAAACACTAGTAATGAAGAGGCTGCAGTCAGAGGTTAAAGCAGCATCAGAGAAACAACAAACTGACGCCCACCACAGAGAGAGCGAAGGTGAGAGGTGGGAGCGGAGTGGAACAGAGACAGACAGCTAAAGACACCTGGCAGAGGACAATTTAATCCCGGCGCTGAAAGAAAACACAGCCAGACAGCCGGCCTACCCACCTGAAACCACACAGCTCGGATGTGCGCAGTCCTCTCCTGACACGTGCAAAAATATGGTGCAATTATGAGAGTTTGGTGCAACCATATGACTACAAAATGTTATAAAAAAGGACAAAATAACTCAAAATCAGACTGACATATCATTCCTGAAATACTGAAGGCAAATTGCATTTTTTGTTACAAACACCATAAATGAAGCAATACTGTCTAATGCTGCCCCCTATCTACCAAGAGTGACATGTCAAAAATAAGTCAAACTGCAACCAATTAAAACGTTATATATATTTTAGATCAAAAGTCTCAAGTAAAAAATTTAAACAAAAACAATTTACCTCAAATGAGGACACATTAAAGAGACCAAGTAAATGTTTTTGTTTCTTCCAATTTTATATTTGCATCCATCAATCCTTTTTAAAACCCTTTCCAAGAACAATGAGAAAGAAGATGCTCTTACAAAACGGAAACTCGTGAACAAAAATAAACAGATTGCACGCTTTATACATGCAAATAAACTTAATTATAATGATAAATGATAAAACATTATAAACGACATAAAACAGGGGAATTTGCAAAAAAAAAAAAAAAGAAAGGTATAAAATAAAAAAACTAAAAAGTCCAGTAAATGTTTCCAAATGCAGTCTAAGAAAATGTAAAAAAACAAAAACCCAGCTTGCAATGATTCATGGTTGGACTTAAAGTACCATTGAAGAAACTTACAGCAAATGAAGAAAACTGTTGGACCCAACAGGTGTATAAAATATTGTATCCTACAAATTATTAGCATTTCTCCTAAATGTTAATTATTTGTATAATACAAAATATTGTCACTTTATCTACATATAGCATTTTCAGACCCAAAACAAAGCAAATGAGTGAACTTCATGTTATTTGTAAGCTAGAAAATGCTACTTATTAAATTAGGAAGTGTACAGGAATCAATATTTGGGTGGGACTACCCTGATTTTCAAATGCACCCTTTCGGGCGCCTTATCAAGTTCCCCACCAGGTCTCCTCAGGTAATCTGTACCTTATTGAGTACAATGATGTGTATTTCAGCTGGAATTCAACAGGCACTGCAATGTAATGGCTGTCATACATGTCGAGTGGCTGATTTCAGAGAAATGTTGCAGTGATCTCTATTTTTTCCAAAGCTGTATGTATGTCTGAGTTCTTTTGAACATAAAGGAGAGTCAGCTGCTGGCCAGTGGACCCAACGACAAAATTAACGATCCAATCATTGTAAATGCCAATTGCCTATAATCCCTGGCTGGAAGCAAATCAAAGAGAAGGAAAGGTTTCCATTAAACAGTCACAAGCTCTTTCTCTTATTCTCTCTTGTTCTTTCTCTTCATCCCATCTAAGCACCAGATGCCTTTCTTTCATTTTGCTTTCCACCCAGCCTTGCTTTTCTCAGTCCCCCAGCCGCTGTCTGCATTTGCTACCCTATGTCTCCCAGCTGCAGGGCAAGGGATGGGGCCTTGGTGGGAGTGCACAAGACGAGGGAAGAATCCCCAGTACAACTGGTCTGGTCACGGACAAATCGGGACCCAGCAGCCATTCCTATTCTACCCGGTACTCCCCTAGCAAACATTTGCTCTGCAGCTTAGCTCAGAAGCTAGCCAGCAACATAGACCACCCCAAACCCTTGTCTGGTTATGCCAATTAAGAACCAACACAAACTTTGGTTTAGGAGAAGGAGAAAAAAAAGGTTGAAGAGGGCCACTGGGAGAGGCGTAAAGAAAGAAAAAAAAAGGAGGGATAAGGGAAGATTGTTGGGATTCTACGGCCAAAATAAATACAAGGAGAAGATAAGACTTTTTTACTGATATGTGCAGACGGGACTCCTTGGTAAATCTTAAGCTAAGAAAATAAGAAAAAAGCATTTTGGCAAAGCCAGAAGAGAGGAAAAACAGAGTCAGACAAGCTGAAAATGTTACAATCTTCTTTGTAAGTGAAAATAAATGACTTTACCTCTGAGTACCTACTTTTTATTATTTTTGGCTCTTAATTTTTCACTATCCTTCCTCTGTCTCATAAGCAAGTCAGAAAAAGCAACTTTAACCTTGTTGAATATTTTTCCACTTCTTGGAAGCAGCAGCATTTTTTGAGACTGTGCCTAACTTGGCCTACACATCTGATGTCTGCAGGTTAAAGTTTTAGGTCTCATTTTCTCAGCAGGGGACTTTCAGATGCCTAAAGACAAACATGTGTAAGGAAAAGACCGCTACATGAAGGCCTGTTTAAGCCCACATTGTCCCTTCTCCATCCCCTCCTGCCTCTTTCTGCAACACCCCCCCCCCCCCCCCCCCCTCCCTCTCCCACTCCCACACCACAGGGGCCCCTCCCCTGTGTTTGTATTCCCAGCAGAAACACTTAAGGTTCACAGTGGGTGCTCATCAAAACCATCTGCCTTAGAGGAGAGTGAAAGTACAAAAAAATAGAAATGATGAAATGAGGAGAAAACTGGAGAGCGTGAAAGACGAGAGGACGTCCAGGGAGGAAGGCGGCCTCCAGTTAAGAAGCTAGTTAAACTAATCTAATCAATTAGCACCATTACAAGCTCTGTTAGAAGCCTGATTATTAATCATTTGTTCTTCCGCTGTACGGAGGGTCCATGCTGCACAGAGCAAAACAGACGACTGGCAGACTTTTACTTTGAGATTAAGTTATTCGTTTGGATGTATAACATGACAACCAGAAAGAACATCTAAGCCACAGAAGGAGCTGGTAGCAACTAGGGATGTGAAAACAGCTGATTTTCAGCTCGACTGGTTCTGAGTGGTGATTGCACAACAGCTAAGTGCTACCAGGACACACTGACAACACTCTTAAGATGTGGAAGGTGCAACTGAGTGACGAAGAGTTGAAGTTAGCCATTTTCAGGGCCACGTAGGATGTTTCAGAATGAAGTCAGAGGAAAATGCAGTTAAAAGCCTTCAGCTGATTCAAAATGCTGCAGCAAGAGTTCTGATGAAAATTAAAAAGAGAGATCATATTTCTCCTATTTTAGCTTCCCTTCATTGGCTCCCTGTTAAATCCAGAATAGAATTTAAAATTCTCCTCCTCACATATGAAGCCCTTAATGATTTAGCTCCATCATCTATCAGAGATCTGATTGTTCCATATGTTCCTAACAGAGCACTTCGTTCTCAGACTGCAGGTTTACTGGTGGTTCCTAGAGTCTCTAGAAGTAGAATGGGAGGCAGATCCTTTAGTTATCAGGCTCCTCTCCTGTGGAACCAGCTCCCGGCTTTGGTCCGTGAGGCAGACACCCTGTCTACATTTAAGGCTAGGCTTAAAACTTTCCTTTTTGATAAAGCTTATAGTTAGAGTGGCCTAGTTTATCAGGGAGCGAGCCTTCCTCCCTCCCTGTTGGATGGAGTAAGGGGGAGTCAGGTTTAGCCTAAACCGGCTCAGTTATGGTTGAGGTGCAAAAACACCCTCCATTTCTGCTACCTGTATGACCCCTTCTCTTTTCCAATGGTTACAATCAATCTGACAGAGAGGTATCCCAATCCTTGTGGTTTTTAGTATAACAATGACCATCAGTGGGACCCTTTGTGGGGTGCCTTGAAACAACATTGTTGAAAATAAGCGCCGTTTAACTAAATAATCTGAACTGACACTCTTTGTGTAGTTATGCTGCTATAGGCTTAGGCTGCTGGAGGACATAATGACCACTTTCACCCTCTTCGCTACATTCTCACACTACTCTCCAATTCTGCATTATTTGCTGTTATTTTAGCTTTTAACTTTGTTCTCTCTCTTTTCTCTTCCTAGAAGCTACACCTGGCCTGATTCTGTGTCTACCTGTGACACCTTTCTGGTGAGGGGAATCCTCCAAGCTTCTGCTGGCAACAACTTAAAGCTCACGCTCTACCGATGATCCACATGGCCCTGTCTTTTAGTGTTTAACCCTTTCTCTCTCCTAGACATGGCAATTGACTGAGCTTTTACTGTAACTAACTGTATGTGCTCTCTTTCAGACTCTAACCTTGAAAACTGGCTCAGAGTTTATATGTTCTTTCTTTCTAGGTGAAACGACTTAAGGAGCTACATCCATTAACATTTGCTTTTCCTTCCCATAGAAAGTACTCCTGGATCAGTGCTTCTTTGTTCTCTTTGTGTCTCTGCTCTGTTCTCTCTAACCCCCAGTCGGTCTTGGCAGATGGCCGCTCACACTGAGCCTGGTTCTGCTGGAGGTTTCTTCCTGTTAAAAGGGAGTTTTTCCTCTCCACTGTCGCTACATGCATGCTCAGTATGAGGGATTGCTGCAAAGTCAACGCCAGTGACTGTCCACTGTCTCTACATGCTCATCCAGAAGGAGTGAATGCTGCAAGTCACTGACTGGATGCAATCTGCTGGGTTTCCTTAGACAGAAAAACTTTTTCTCCAATTTGAATAAATAACTGAGTCTGACTGCACTGTTTAATGGTTAAGATTAATTGAAATGTATGTACCTGACTTTTGTGAGGTGCCTTGAGACAACATGTGTTGTGAATTGGCGCTATATAAATAAAACTGAATTGAATTGAAAAACAGAGATGTAAGAAGATATATTAAAAGGAAACTGTATTTTCTAAAATCTTGGCATACACTGTGTGATTTTAAATATCTATGGGACTCAGACATCACACTGTCTGAGCTGAATAAAATAAAATCTTAACAGAAAATCGTGTCACACTGTACAACAGGAGATGTTTGTCGCAGTTCAGTCAATCAATTTAATCCAAAACAAAAAACTGTTTCACCTAATGAACCAAGCTTTCCTTCAGGCTGAGAGACACCCAGAGAGAGGAAGACTTCAGCAGATAACAGGAAGGGTGAACAGAGTACAGCAAAGGCTGCTCTGTTTTAGCCTTTTGAGTTTCAACCTCTGTTTGTCAGGGAACATGCAGGATTTGGAAATGTTGACAGTTTTTTTTTGGAAATCTCAAGGTAAGGATCTAAGGATCATACTATAGAATATTCACACAGAGAGAGGTTTCAGTAATGCTTCTCTCACTAATCGCTGATATAAGATGCTAAAGACGCTTTGAAATGTTAACTTTATTTTCTAAAATCGGCATCAGCATAAAAGGGAGATTGAAAATCTTCAAAATCTGACCGGTGTATCTCTACTAAAAGCATGAATTTCTTAATTCAGAGTTGCAGTACAATGATTCCACCTGATTCTACTTTGTGAGGCGTATTTCCCAAAATGACACAGCAGAGAACTTGTTAATTATGAATGACTCAGGTACTCAGGTCTCCCTTTAGCAGATGGGGTGAGATCAGGGCAGTAATGTATATATGTATGTGTACTCAAGTGATGGTTTCAGCTCACAAACACTGACACACAAATACACACTCATCTGCATAGGCACATTAACCCATGCTTATATGTTCGCGTTTCATAACCTTTAAACTACTTTCCATGCAGATCGAACACCCAGTGGATCGGAAGGCGTTTCTGCCTTCACACAGGGTCCAGAATGAGTAGCTATTAATATTTCATAACCAGCCAAATCTACTGTTTAGTTTCAGATGAAGAAAATGAATGGGCTTTTCAAGCGCTTCCGCATGCCTTGATCAAACAACGTTCAGTCATTTAAACTCCCTCTGCCTCAGCAGTCTGCAGAGATGAAGGAAGAAGGGAAAAGACGCAGTGTATACAGGGAGTGGGAGGAAAAGAGGGGGTTGTAAAAGACCACAGCTGTGAGAGTAATTATGTGCTCCGAAATGTGATCATTTGTGATGAATAATGAATCGATGGTGGAGATAGACTAGCAATGTTTGGCAAATAGAAGGAAAGCCGTGTTATGGGGAAATGAGAATCAGGTGCAATAATATTATGTAGGTGAGAGCGTTACAGGGAACTTCTGTATGGGTCTGTGAGTGGGCTTCATGGTCGGTGTTCTCCATGCTGTTGCAGCGTCTTACCTCTTGTATAGTTTTGGAGCCGGGAAAATTGAGGCTGTAGTCCCTCTGAGCCTCACGGTGGTTAATGACCAGCAGGAAGTTCTGACTTAGCGAATCTTGAAGTGCACTAAATGACAAGGGGGAAAAAAACAGTCAAAAAAAAACTGTAAAGCAAATTAAAACAAACGAGGCAACACAGAATAATGACATGAGAAAAAAAAGAAGCAAGAAAAACAAACATTATCTCTGAGACAAAGATTGGGCAAGCTGAAACTTGTCAAGTGAGAGTGTCCTGCTGGCCCTAAGCTAAGTGGGTGCCTCCTCAAGGGGGCCGGTCGGCCACTTTCTTGGTGGTGTCTTAACAAGCCTGGCCAGAGTGCCGTTCAGCACAGCAGGCTCTCGCACGTGGCCACCTGCACAGAAGCAGCATGGAGCCTAGCAAGCTGCATTATTGCCAACAAACCCAGGACAGCCTTCAGTGATTCATCTTGAAAACCCATTGACCCTTCTGAAGCAGACTTGAATGGCACACAAATTACAGTAGCACAACCGGATCCCCTCCTGATGATATGGTTAGACTTCCACTTCAGTGTTAGTTATGTAAACTGTGGAACAGTTGTTGCATTGTTGCTTATTTAATATTTTTTTATTATTACCTTTGTTAAATCTATTTACACTGCCTTGCAAAAAGTGTTCTTAACTCTTAAAAATGTTCACATCAAACCCCAAACATCACTGTATTTTAGTACTTGTGAAATGGAGAGAGAAGCATACATGGTTTTTAGTTATTTTATTTGGATTTTTTGGCATGTTTCGGTCAAGCTCATTCATCTGAACATCACTGCTGAGGTTTTGCAACAGATTATCAATTGGATTTACATCTGGATTTTCAGTGGGGCATTCAAACAAATAAATATGTTTCATCTAAATTGTTCCATGGTAGCTCTGACTGTGTTTAGGCTCTTTGTTCTGCCGAAAGGTGAACCTCAGGTCCAGGCTCTAGTCTTTTTTGCCCTCCAACAAGTTTTTTTTTTCCAGAATACAGTTCATCTTCCCCATCAACTCCGACCGGCTACCCTGTCATTAATAAAGAGAAGCATCCCACAGCATGATATTGCCGCCACCACCACGCGTTGAGCGTGAAAATAGTGAGTTCAACGTGATGCGTAGTGTTAGTTTTCCATGTCGCCCAAATAGTTCAATCTTGGTCTTATCTTGCTGGAGCACCCTCTTTCCTGTGTCACCAGAAATGGCTTGTTCGAAACTGCAAACAGGATTTCTTTTAGCTTTTTACTTTTTACATTTTTTCAAAACCACGTAACCTTTTCCATCTACGTGACATTTACACTCTACCTTGGTTGATCTATCACAAAAAAAATCCCGACAAAATGCACCGAAGTCTCTGACTTCAAAATAAAACCTAATTTCTTTACTATGAATGAAAAAAATACAACAGTTAACTGATGAAATGCTATGGCAACATATTGCAGTTCTTGTTTCACGAAGGAGAGGAACTGCTGAATATCAGCAGCAAAAAGAGTTTACAGGTAACCTCTGCTCTGACGGGTTGCTTCTGGACTGACACCAGTAACTCACATAGTACCTTACAGCGATGTCGGAGAAACTCATTAGGTTTTAGGGAAGATGGAGGGAATTCAACTTTTGGAGGCTTCATTTACAATAAGCTGCGAGGTTAAGTAGCGTTTTTAACGAATGCTGGGTCTGTGAGGGTGAATAGCAATGGGAGGCTTAAAGCCCGAAACAGGCACTTAATCAGGGCTCAGAAACCAAGGGTAGGAGGAAGACTTTAGAGAAAGAGGAGGCTGAGGGAATTAATATGTAGCGCACACATTAATTATGCAATCACACCCTTAATCTGTGCAGATCTGGACGAGCTTATGTTAACAGAAGCTCAAATTTACTGTAATGACAGCATATTTACATTGACTAAAACTACGAAATCAATATGTAAATGTAATGTTTGTTGTAGCTAACTGGAGAAGATTGGAAAAGTGGGAAGTGGGAAGGATGGATGCATATGTAATAGGGCTGAGCAGAAGGATGAAAGATGGGTGTGCATGTGTGTTTGCGAAAGAGAGAGAGAGAGTGAAAGAGGAGAAATAGAAGGGGTAGGGACACATAAATAAGGATCTAGCTAATATCATGATTATGTTTGGACACGGTCCCGAGCTGCTGCTGGCAGGCAGCTAAACTCCTAAATAGGCAGAGATAGAGGGTAAACTGAGAGGAAGTGTTACTCTGTCCTTCCAAGCAAAGAAGGAACATCTTATCAGTCATTCGTGGCAGGCTGACAAAACACTTTGTGGGTAGAGTTCTGTTCAAGATTTACTTTGGAAAAAAATGTTCTTATCTATACAACAAATATAGCCACTCCAATCATTGAGTGCGTTCTGCAGGAAATGAAAAAAAAATATCATACATAATGAGTCATTTCTTTGTAATTTGCCATCTGTTTAAAGATGCCTGTTGCATAAATAAATATAATCATATACAAACCAAGCTAGCATGCTTCAACAAGAGAAGTCGGCTGTTCTCCACAGTCGACTGATTTTTAGGTTGATCAGTCCTGACCAGTGTCCAGCCAACCAGAAGCCTGACGTTTTTTCAATTAGGGACCTCGGTATACTTATGTGCTGCCAGGTCACACGAACTTCACTCTGCAATGACTCCCACATAGTGCGGAAGTTGTCACGAAGAGAAGATTCAAAGCTTGCTATTTTAAGTGTCAGTGAGGTGTTTAAAAAATTTAGATGAAGCACTTTTAAATGCCTTCAAGAAGCTATTTAAATGGAAACTGCATTTCCTACATGTTGAAACATGTTCACGATTCATTTAGGACACAAAGGAGAGCAAAACTCCCACTAGAAAACAGGAAGGCAGAACGTATTAGGGCTAAGTTGCTGTTTTTTTTATCCTCTGAGCTTTAAATCCTTTTCTGTTAATGAACATGGTAGATTAGAAATGTTGGCGTACTTTTGAAAACATCAGGGTTAAAATAATTATCTAAAATATCAAGAGAATTCACATGGAGACAGTTTTATTAGAGATGACCCCTAGTATAAAATGCTGGGCTTAAAATGTTAACTCAGATCATTATGTCTTTGTTCAAAATGAATAAAATCTAGTTTTGCAGCAACTGTTCTCTCTCACACACACAGTGTGATGTCTCCTCCTCTCCAAAATAACCTAAAACCACTAATGACAGGAACGCTAGAATGAAATATTTTGAATACTCTTCTTATAACCTCTAGTACATCGTTCATACAGAGAATCAGAATTGTCCATAATCTGTATCTGCAGGTTAAGGTTTCATCAAGAAACGTCAACCTGCCACAGAAAATGTGGCCGATGCATCGGTCGTTTCCAGCCTAATATCCCTTTCTCTGTGCGCCGTTTCCCACTGAGGCTCCGAGGCAGGACCCTGAAGCAGTCCAGGGTTGAAATACGGATGTCTTTGTGTTTGCCTCCGCCAACAGAGGTCTCTTTCTCACTCAACACACATAGTCGGTGACATCTAGGTCAGCCTGCAACATCTCTGGAGGCACTTGACGTGGGCATAAGGGTGAGGGAGGAAAATGTCATTTAACTTTACGGGCAGCAAAAACGGAGCGTTGTGCAGGGGGAGAAGAGCAGGCTAAACAGATTGGTTTCATTCTGAGGTAAGCCCGTCGTCTCAGCTGCGGGTCCCTCTGGCACAGAGCAGACTCCAGACCTTATTAAAGAAGTATTGCCAGACACAGAGATGCACATGCATGCACACAATGTGACATGTGCCTGAAAAACACTAGCCCACTATATGCACTGAGAGATTGTACTATACCTGGCTTCTCAAACTGTTCACTGAAATATTCTGGTTATTGCAACCTGTGCTTTTACTTCTAAAACTGCTTAAAACCACACTGAAACACCAAGCAAACTTGTCATGCCTTCACAGCAGGGACCAAGAGGGGATCAAGAAGTGCACATATTGTCTTCTTACCTCCGCCACATTTTGCATCCACAACAAAGCAGAAGAATGTGAAACCGTTCAGGCTCTGCTCTGTTTTGGTCTGCCATTTTGTCTGAAAATTAGATAAGATGCTGATTGTTGGATCCTTTCCATCGAGCCTGATAGGATCTCCCCCTAAAGCTATACATTTCTGCAGCTAGATCACTCACACACTGCTGAGTGAACAAGAGGCTGAGACAAATAAAAAAGAAAGAAACAAAAGCACACAAAATCATATAAAACCTAATGAGTCCTCCTGCAATTTCAAACTTCTTTGAGAGTTCAAATTAAAATAACCTTTCATTGGCAAACACGCTGCTGGGAGCTGGAGCAAAGAATAAACAAGAAAGGAAACAGGCTCCATTGAAATATTCATCAGGCCTTCATCATTAATGCAGGAGATTAGCTCCTCCTCAACACTCTCTTGTATTCACAGAGTCATCGACATGGCCGTCCTCAGACCCCGGGCTTTCACATCGCACTGCTAACTGCCCATCACATCGCTAACTAAATAACTACCGGAGGAGGATTGGTGCTCAGAGGAAAATCTCCCAAAGCCTCTAGATTTATTTCTAATCAAACAAGACGAGCAGGGAACGTTTGCTCAGGGCGACCGTAATGACAGTGCAGCTCTGTATAGTCGCTCGATTCGGTTGAGGTGTGTGCTCTGAGAGCCAGGCTCTACATAGCGATTGCCGGACAAACGATTCATGGGACATTTGCGCTGTCAGCCAGCAACAATTTAAAGCAAATCGAAGCCATAAAAACTACATTTTAGTGACTTTATCTACAATAATGATGCAGACGTAAAACTTTGCTTTGGAGAACCCTTGTTTTACTTGAAAAAAGTGGGCCTACTCACTTGATACGATTAATAGTGACCATACAATGTAGACCAGAGCTGAGCTTTCACACGACACAAGTTTCATTGATACATTCATACAAAAAAATACACTGGTGCATTGAGTAAAATAAATCTTGTCCGATAATGCCACATTTTAAGAAACAGATTTCATTTTTGTTTGAGATACAATAAGGTCAGCCGTTTCTATACATGTTTAATGTGATACATATTTGAGGGAAATTGCATTGAATTTTGTACTCTGTATATCTCAAATTTTAGTGTTCCATGCACCCAATTGTACTTTTTCACAAGAGGACAACACTTTTGACCGTCTTGACTCCCATGCACTACGGCTGTTCTGCAATGGTTTCCAGCTTCTGTTCAAAGTGACGAGAGATGTTTTCATGTTAACGTTTTAGCAGAAGAAGTAACCAAATTAAATTGTAGTTCAGAACAACACACATTTACAAATAAATACATAGGTGTAGACAACATAATTAAGACTTATTATATACAGGGAGGGCTGAATTTGAAAAAGAGGCATTTTAAAGAACTGAGCAAAACAAATAAACTTAAAATGATAATAAATACAGCTGACTTTGTGGTTATTTTGAAGAGGCATTTATTTTTTTTTTTAGATTTATGTCTGAAAATGGTTTTAAAATTGCAAAACTAATACACAACACATGCAAAAATGATCTAATAAATGTTCAAGCTATTAAAATAGCTTTAAAAAAACATCAACACTATTAGGTTACGGACGGTAAAAAGCAGATGAAAAATTCAAAAGGCCTTGGACAAAATATGCACCCGAGAAGAGATGCTGCGAGTCTTTTTGCTTGTAATTAGTGAAAAGAATTTGTTGCCATGGACACAAAAGCACTGTGCGCTGTGGTGTGGTTTTGTGTCAGAAACCCATTACTACAACTTAAGCTTCAAAGATTATGCTTTTAACTAAGTCAAGTTTATTTCAAAAAGCTGCTTATTAAAAAACAAAAACTTATGTCTTTAATTTGCTTGTTTTACAAGAAACCAAGAGATAAGTGAACAATTTAGTTAGTGAATTTTAGGTATACAGAGGTTTTAAAGTTACAGATTCAAAGCCAGTAAATAGTTTTAGTAAATAGTCAATTTAATGAGAAGCCACAGCAAGTATTCTCCCACTGTTTTGACCATAGATTAAACACAAAGCTGCCCCTCCCACAACTGTTGCTGCACATTGCCAGTCAGCTGGGTGAAAGCAAGGTGCTAGAACTACTTTCTGTCACTCACAAGAAAGTCAAATCCAGCTGTTTAGAAAAATTTACAGACACAAAAAAAGTTCTGATGGGGAAACATTTCAGCAGCTCCTAAGAAGCAGCCAAGCCGACTGCAGGCGGGCCACCTGAGCAGATAGCCTGACTAATTAACCAGCTAATCCCAGCCTGGTCGACTCCAAGCATTATTGTATAAAGAGCAGAACGACAAAAACAATATTCTGCAAGGTAAACAAGCTGCTACATTTAGCCTGTGTTCAGTCTATATTTTAGCTTAAGTCTATGCATCACAATATTTATAGATAACATTGTTATAACTAATAATCACTATTTTACATTATTTTAGCAGCAGTGGGATTAATTGTTGCTTTTTGCTGGTTTTTTATGAGCTCATGTTATACATTTTAATTTAAAATTTTTGTGTAAATATGATGATATTTTTACACAATGTGATATATTGGCCCATGCCTAACACTGAAGTCAGCCTAATAATCATGACTGTAATGGTAAACGGAATAAACCAGAGGTAAAGTCCAGCTAATTTTGTTTATGCTAACACATTAGAGCATTGAGTTGGTGTTTTGCTAATAATGTGCCCTAGTCTACCTGGAAAGCTAAGCCGATGGCCTGTTTTTACTGCGACAGATTTGCAGACACTGCAAACTAATTGTCAGCGTACTGTGGGTATATGGTGTGAGAATGGTTTATTTTTATTCCAAGCTAACAGCTTGTTTGGTCTCCCTCCAGGGGGTTTGCTCCCCTCATTTTCTGTGATCTGTCACCTATCCTCTCCCTGTATGACAGCAGGGTCATCAGACACACACACACACACACACACACAAATGCACGTACATACACAATGGGAGTCCGCCCGGACCTTTCAGCCCCAACTGTCCGCAGCTAAAATAGCTGATGCAAAATAATGAGCTCCTGTCACCCAAAATGATATCGATAACACTTAGGGAAACGGCAACGGCGCTGCTAAAAAGACGCAGCAGTTAAAGGGGGAGTGAGAAGATGAGGAGAACGCAGGGGAGGGAAAACCGAGGAGATGAGGGCCATTAGCTGCCAACACAATATAACTACCACTTAGCCTAACTAGCAAGCAAAGAGGCAAACTGCCAAATGACTTACACAAGGGTTCTGCTGACATGTGGATGCTTGTTTGGGTGAGAACTAAGGAAGAATCACTGTTAAACTATGAGCACTGTCTTTCAAGCTGTACACATTGTGCCAAAAAGAGGACAGCTTCAGATCACAGCTTACCCAAGTACCTATTCAGGAAAATGATTAGACTGTTAAAAAAAAGAAATTGGATCTAAAATATTGAATACAAAACAAACTAATGTCATAATATTAAAATGTATTATTATAATTATGTTTTAGAATACTTCAAGATCAAGATCATTCTTTGGGATGTAAGTGTTTTTTAACAAGAAAAACAGACATCTTTCTTATTTTACCAAGAAATGTTTACAGAACCACTGACAGTAAAACACAGCGCAAGGGTTTAAATGCGTGACAAGAAATTGCCATAAACTATGTGATACTTGCAAAAAACTGTCGTAAAAACAAGCAAATGATCCTTCAGTCAGTCCAATCTGTGTACACTTTAAGCTCATTTTTATTTGTTCAAGCATATTTTGATCAATCTACAATAAGACGATGAAAAAAGAAAAAATTCATTTCTTTGATTGAAGCATTTAAAGGAGTGTTGTCTGCCACGTGTGATTAAATTACTGCTGTGAATTTACCCCCGTCTGGGTCACCCTTTAGACTGAAAAGCTGCTAACACTATAAAATAGTCAAGAACACCGTAAGGGCAACCCTGAAAAGGCTCGCCCGAACAATGATAAAGCATTCTTTGCAAACCTTTATTTCCTAAACTGTGCAGGATTTCGAAAACGGCATAAACCAGTGATTTGTGTGGGTGTTGTGCAAAACATATGAAGACCTAGATAAAAGGCTACATTCAAGAAGAAACAATATTCTGCTGAAAAAATACACGAGGGGATAAAATTATTATTTACATAGACAAGGACTGGGGCAGCTGACGCTCCTTTCAAAATGTCACAGTGGATGTGAGGATATGAATGTGCAACGCCAGGTCAAAGGTTTTCTGATAAATCAATGACGGTAATGTTTGTTGGCTGGATTCTGTTTTATAAATGGACATATATCTCCACCTGGTGTTCGCTAGCAAGGACTGCATGTATAATAATCATTTAAAGTACTCAATCTAGCTTGGGAAGCAGGATTAATGAATGAATGACTTGTTGTAAAAAGCACATGGAAAAAGAAGAGTTGTTAAGGCAGCGGTAGTGAACATTACCTGTTTTTGCTGGTGCTGGCAGTAGGGGCGATGTCTGGAGTCAGGACGTATAGGGTGTTGTTCTTGGGAAGGTGTAAACTTCTCAGCACCGTCTGATTACACACATACAGACAAAAATGCTTCTCTTAACTGAAACGCACTAGTTAAAAATTAGCAAACTATTCCAGAATGTTTTGGTCAACATTGGTAAAAACATAAATGTAACATAAAAATGCTAAAACCCAAAATATGCACCAAAAAGATAAACAGAAGGAGCAGCTTTAGATAATTTCATCCTCACATATCATTGGGGGTTTTTAAATCTTAGTAGTAAAAAAAAAAAACAGATACTGAACTTACGCTATCCGACACATCTCCACTCTTCCATCCCTTGAGATGCATTTTGGACGCTGGAATGCCGAGTTCTGTCTGGAGGATTCCTTTAATGTCTCCTGTAAATTGAATCACACATTAAAGGGACGGTCAGGGACGAATACAAGGGGATATTGTAAGTTTTTCTACTGTTGAGTTTAAAGCTAATATATCTACCAAAAAAAAAAAAACATGAGCATATTTCTTTTAATTCTTTGTTGAGCAACAAAATCTGAGTCAGTCAAAACGTCAAATGCAACTCAGACCTTTAAAAAGCAAAATAAATCAGTATTGGCTAGAATAGGATGCATCTGACCTGATAGAGATGCACGTGATTGGTGCATCTCTACCAACCACAATCGTTTCTCTCAGACTGTGAGCATATTATGAGTGCGAGGTCATGTGTGTGGTGCTCACCAACTGTGCTGCTCTCCGCGAGCATCAGCTCCACCGATTTTTGCCTGTATTCCACCGTGAAGTTTATCATGCGCGGCTGGCGCTCTACAATGTGTCGGGTAGAAGAGTTGATGGGGCAAAATGCTGAAGTGGAGGACGACGGAGGAGAGGAGGAGGAAGATGATGAGGAAGGGGGTGGAACCGCACTTCTTGCTGCTGCATCTGCTGGTTCTGGGTGGCTGGGGGGTCCGTACATGGTGGCCTGGCTCGCCTCGCTGGTAAAGTCACTGCCCGGAAACGAAACAGTTGCTGAATGCGTAAACAACTGATCACAAAGCCTTGATATCCTAATTTAAAGTATCAAGTTTTTTTTTTTATTATAGAAAAACGAAAAACACAAAAGAGGAAGTCAGTAATGACCTTGGCAAGATATCACTAACACACCTGTAAATCAATTCATAACTTTTCCTTGGTAGTGCTAAGAGCTGCGTTATGTGCTATTATTCTGCAGATCAGCTCATTACCTTGGGTCAGTTAATGCAGAACTCCACTCTATGCCCGAGTGCAGTCTTTACATAGCATCTAGTGTTTTTTATGGAGATTTGCTGACCCAGAGATGCTGCTCTTTGTTCAAGTTTTCTTTCAGTGGGTTTGGACATTATCTCATCCTGTTTGCTGCGTGAGGTGGAAAAATAAACATGGCTCCTCATCCAGCCTAGTGTCTAAAGGAAATGGGCCATTCTGTCACCTCATATTTATCCCCAAGGCAAACAGGCAGGCATGGATCACTAAACAGAAAATGCCTGATGCCTGCATCTATAAGACCAGCAGGAAAAAACTATTTCAGTGCTCTCACTAACAGGGACATTTTTCTTTCTAATTTCATTAATGTCTGGAAAAGAGTCCACAAACAGGAAGGGAAATGATTCTAGTGTTGATGTACCTTCCAACTGTCCCCTGCTCATATTATCAGTGTTTACTTGGCAACGCCAGTCTTCTCATAACAATGCCAGGCATTTAGTAAATGTGTTGGCCACCGGTCACACTGCCAACCGGCCTCCATTCAAAGCGATCCGTGTTCTAAAGAGAGAGCTGCAATATTCTCATGGCCCGAGGACCTAAACCACACTGTGCTGCATGCACCCAAAATAACAACGGTTTAACAGAAACGTCTCGAGTTTTACAGCGTTGGGATCAGTGAATGGCATTCACAAGTATCCACTGCTGGTTGGGAGAAAAAGGGAAGCACACAAAAACACTTTAGGAAAACCACTCCATTCTAAGCAGAAAGGTTTCCGTGGGGTTACAGTCTTTCACACGTTTCCTTTTCTATCCTCATAATAAATACCGTACCAGGGGAATTATCATCCATGTCAACTGCCTCAGTCTCAGTGTTGGCAGTCTTCCTTTCATTTTCATGAATATCAATGCCCAAGAGAAAACTTAGAAAAGAACCCACTTTAAGTAGCATTTTTCTAGCCTCTTGCTGACGTTAGCCCGTCAAAAAACAGATTTGCTCCAATTTAATTAAAAGGCCCTTTAACATTGGTTTTATCTGGGTTTTCACAATACTAAAATTTCAAGTTCGATTCCGAAACTAATATGATAAATAATATAATATAATAAATATGATTAATTACAATATGACAATGTTTCAACTTCCTCAGTCAGGCCAAAACCAATAAGTAGGGGACAATTCAGCTCTTATTTATAAAAATATAGAATCTAAAAGCGTCTATTCCCTGTTTGGCAAAACAGAAAACAAGAACACTTAACATTAGTGTTAATACCCTTTATGGAACAAGTACCTCTGATTTAGTTGTGCAATTATTTTATTACAACTGCTCATCTTTAGTGTGCCGCTGTGTGCCGTCAATTTGCTGTTGATGCAAATAAATATTACTACTTGGGGAAAAATAAAGGATCATTCGATAGTAAAACTATGTTTCAAAACACACATGGATCTGATGCATGCAAAGCACATTTTGTTCAGTGTGAACAAGGATCTAGTCCATGCAAATGTATTCAACAGCAGCCCAGGACAAATTTTTGCATTTCTGCTCATTTTCTTTGTTGATCATCTACAGCAGCAGGTAGCTACAGATTCCTACTTTTTTCTGCTCTAATTATCAGCTTCAGTCTGGCTCCAGCATAACAGGTTATTAATAGCCACATTAGCCTCCAATGTCTTTACAACTAAACGGAGGAGTAATTTCAGTGGTTTGTTTTGTTGTTTCACTGTTTAGTAGCCGACTGAGCCGTCAGCTGATTAACAGTTTCCTGGACACCGTCATTGGACACGGCTGTCTGTGAAGCTAATCTTATACAGCATTAGATTATGTCATCCCATCACCTTAACAAATCATTTAATTTATGTCAATGACTTAAGACTAGCTTGATTTTGTATGATTTACTGTAAATTAAAGTCAAGCAGTCATTACCTTTGTAAGATCCCATTCTCCTGTGGTATCACTCCATTGATGGCTGCCTGTAACAAAAGCAAACGTACATTTTACAACCCAATACGTTTATTTAATGCACGGATCACCAAGAATCAAGAAGTAAAACAACTCCTCTGTAACACACAAAGTTCAAACCATGTCATCTAAAACAATAAAGCAATTACCAACTAAAAGAGGAACAGAAGCCACCATAAAAAGAGCTTGTTTCACCGAGATACCGAGACACTGGTGTCGCCATAAAAAAATTTAAAAAAAGACACTGTGAAAGTTGCTGGCTCAATGATTTCAAACAAGTCAACTGTGTCAAAACGTGGCAGCTGGAATATTCAAAGAGGCTGACCTGAACAAGAGGCACTGAAAAGACAAATGCGACCTCTGTCAGCTTTAGAGGCAAACTTTTGTTTCAATGGACAATTGATTCACACGAACTGCCACTATTCTACACAAGAAAACAGGTTGAATAATGTTAGCTGGAATTTTCAGGTTAAAATCATATCCAGAAATATTTCAACAGGCAAAGCAAAAAATGTTTTAATTTAAATAAAAGAAGTTATTAATTATTGCTTAGAAGAACGCTTTTGTCTTTTTTATTGTTCAATACAGGGTTCCTGCTAGCTTTTTACTTACAAATGCAAATACTTTAAGAGACTCCAATGTCCATACTTTTTTGAAGGACAGAAAATAAGGAAGGGCACAAGTAATAAAAAAAGCTAAGAAAAAGGAAGGAAGGAAGGGCACAGGGAAGGAGGACAGAAAGAAGGAAGGAGGCAAGGTAGGGCATAAGGAAGGAAAGGAAGTTGGAGGCAAGTAAGCAAGGAAGGATGGAAAGAAAGAAGGAAAGAAAATGGAGTAGAGAAAAACAAATATTTTTCCTTATTGTTTTTGTTTTTCCATACTTATCCAGACCTGGAAAACACTGAAATCAAATTCCAGACTTGCCATACTTCTCCAAACTACGTAGGAACCCTGTTAGCAAGTTCTCATTAAAACAGATTTCTTCAGAAAAACATTCCGTGTGTTTTTGTTAAATTGAAACAAACTTTTAAATTTACAGCTGAAGCAGGTGTTTTTCTGTTGCAATAGTGTGCAAAGGGGGGACAAGCCAGACACTCACTCTACATGGAGCCTTGCTTTCAAGGGGAGAGGGGAATAGGTGAGATCTGCTATTCTGCTGTCTTTATTTATTGGTGACTGGCCTTTTTTTATTATTTTGTATGTATTTCATCTATACAGATACTCAAATGTAGTGCTCATGTCTGTTACAACCATGCTCCGATTGCTCAGATAAGTTGCAGATGTTGGTCTCAAAAATCGATCTGTGATGTTTGTTTTTCCCCTCCATTTGTAGGCCAAATGAATGCACCTTTCAGCCAAGATTGCACAAGCACGTGTGTTTAGTGATGCAGTTTTCAAATGGGGACTAAGAGATATCAAGTTATCTGTAATATTTGTAAGGTTTAAAAGGTGAGACAAAAGAAGGTGTTTACAGACAGTAAACTAAACTCACCTCTAAAAAGAAATATAAGAAACTTTTGTTTTCCAGTACAATTTTTTATTATAAAAAAGTGTTAATGACATAAAGTGAAGTGATAAAGCGCTGATACAAAGTAATTGAACTTAATTTGGACTTGTGACACTGCAACAATGAAAAAACGTACCTCGGATAACTAAAGATAAGATTTAGAGTAACACAGAGATAGAAGATCTGGTGTTTCTAAATGAAGTGTTTGGTCCCCTCGCTGTGCATACTGGCTCAGAGAAATGGGGCCTCATTTATGAAAACCTGGAGTAAATTTGGGTGCAGAAATGATCATAGAGTCTGATTTATGAAACCGTGTGGATACTGGCCAATCCCTGCACACAAACAACTGGGTGTTGACAAATTTTGCACGCAGAATTTGGGACATTAATGAACAAAACGGAGTTAACTTATTGATATTTCAGGTTTGTGACTGCGCCACAAACAAAACCTAAAAGCAGGTTCTCACACTGATAAAGTCTATGCAAATATTATGTTAGACCTTGTTATTTCATTAGCATGTTTTTCAAAAAGATGAGGATTAAACCATCACCTTTTAGACCTGCTGCTTTTAGATCCACATCACTTCATCACACAGTACAGCATCAAGTCGATCCAAACTTTATGCAGAGCTGCACAGATCAAATGACGACACACACTTTCTCGGACATTCCTCCAGCTGATCAGAGGCAGACCCATCTCTATTTTAGTAAACCGATGGCCCGTTTCTTAAATTCACATTTCCCAGACCTTCCACTGACAGGCCTCACTGTCCAGACACCCCAGCTAGGAGAGCATTTTCTATGGAGATCTAAGTTTCCCCTCCTGTAAACAAGGCTCAAGATTTGGTCATAGCTCCATATTTTGATGCTTTGAAAGAGAAAAATCAACTTGTGACAAACTCACTCTAAAATAAATCCCTTTGATTCAGGAAACCCTCACCTCTTGTGTGCATCTACGCACAACAAAGATACATAACATCGACTGCCTAAACCTCCTGACAAGCTGGTCATGATCTTGTGGTAGGCCTATTAACTGTTCAGTGCAAACAGCAGTAATGAATCATTCACACGGTCCAGAAGTAAACAGCCATCCTCAGACATGGCTTTCTAAAAATATACCCTGTTTTAGAAGTTAGAGGGTTTATAAACGTATTGCTCGCCTAATCAGGCCTTGTCATCTTCAAAGTAAATTATAATAATACAATAATTTAGCTTGATTTCCCCTGCTGCGCCATAAATTCACACGGATTTAAACTTGCATACATGATTGGAGACCTGGCATGGGGCTTCCCACATTGATATAATCCCAAAATGACCGTGCAGATAGCTATACACCCATTTTAGCACCATTTGCACGTCTGGTACATGAAGACTATGGTCCTCACTTATTGGCATACAAAGAGCAGTAACTGTGTTTATAACAATAAGAATAGCTCAGACATAAACGTAGGAGAACTGAAATGTCCTATGTAGTTGCTGCAAATTATGCAATATTGTAAAAGTAGGTCCCTTCATTTTAGTTTCTGTTTTGAAGAATAAACGTTTACAGTGACATGTGACAAAAAGAGATAAGCAGGCAAGACTTAATCAGGCTCCAGCAACTGCTACAGTTACAGAAACCAAGGCATCAGTATTCCTAACCATTATTCAAACTTGAAGGGTAGATAAAGAGTGCTTTTGAAGATGAAATTATGGCTCAATAACCTTGGAACTGACATTTGTTCAACTACAGATCTAAAAGATTATAAACAACAGAAATCAGTTACTTGGTACCTTTATCACTTCATGAGTCATACCCCTGACCCTCGCCTATCCCACAGCCTTGTTTTTGTTTTTTATTTTTTAACAAAAACCAACACCCACTGCAGAGGAACTGCAAGTCATCAGATCCACAGCCGCAGAAAGTCCAGCCCCCCCTGTCTGTGCTGCTGCTGAGCTCCTGCCAGCATGCATCTAATTATAGACTGACCCCTTCCAAACGGGACATCACTGTAAGGGGCTCATCATGAATTAATGTAAACCAGACTGCACCCACTCTTCCTGAACACCACATTGTCTCCTTCACACCATGCAGGACTTACAATTTAGTGTCACAACAACCTTCTGCTGAGATGGAGGTTGAATGGCAGAAACGGTCACCCAAATGAAGACAGGGTTTTGACTCTTGCGAGGTAAAAAAAACTGTGTGCCGCCGGATGATCACTGCCCTCTTGAAAGTTGCACTTTAGATGGACCGAAGACTAAATGTTCAAGAGTAAAGCCCAGAGCCAGAAGTTAATGAACTTACCACTAAATCCCAGTTATTAAGCTCTAACAGAGTGATTGCCTCCGCGATGTTGTCAATTCCAGTGCAAGCCTGTGAAAGGATAGAAAAACAGAAAATGCAATATGTGTTCAGCTGCTGTAGCATGGACCATGAAAAACGTAGGTCGGCTGCAACATATCTCTCTCATTTATAGCAAAAGATGTACTTCTTTAAGAAGAGCCAACAATATCTCTCCAATCTAGCCTTTAATGACCTTGTCAGAGACATGGGAGATTTAGAAATGAATAGTCCGAAGTCTGTTCATTAAAACTAACTTTCTTTAGAAAACTGAGCTGAAAATAAAATGCGCTAGTTTTTGAAATATAAAACTTGAAATTAATCTGGAACCATGTAGGTGTGGGCCGGTGGACGAGTCTCACACTATAAGAACCTTGAGTAAAAACATCCCAGTTTCACTGGATTTGCACAAAAACTTAAAAATACAGATTTATATTTATATATATATATGAACTAGTTGGTTTTATTTAAAACAGAAGTGCAACAATTATTTTTGCTGCCAATATAACACTGATTATTAGATTGTTGGTACTGTTTTTTTCACATTTAAACAAAATTATAGAATGAACACCCACTCGATTTAGTAGTTTACAAGTAACATGCTTATTGCGCAGTATATTGAATATTTACGTTCTCGTGCTGCTTACAGAGTAAGACTAGAATACCAGGCTGTCTCATTAAGAGCTCTTTAAATGGGAGGAATGATATAACAGATTTTAGCTGTTCGGCAGCCATAACAATTTAATGCAATGGCTGGTGTGCCTCAAAACCAACCGATACATTGTACTTAAAATTAGTCTTAATAAATATCTTGGTTGACATTTTTTATTATTATTGCTCATCACCTGTCTGACTGATCATTTGTGCTAATATGTTTGGTAATGAAACGTTTTGGTCTGTAGATGATTTGGGTTTGACCTCTTTCTCAGATGTTTGAGCATATTCACTACATCACCAACACGCTGGTAATTGTTATCAAACTGCCGCTTAAAGGTGGTGAATGTGTGTATTTTAAAAGGGTTTTTAACGTGATGACTGATATCTAGCAGATAAACTAGTTCTACTGGACTTCCAAGTGATCCTTTGTCTGTCACAAACATCATCAAAAAAAAATGCGCTTTTCAATATTTGTTTGATTTCTAGGGTTTTTGGGGTGTACTTAATTTTCCATTTTTGTTTTTGACTTTAATGCATGAACGCTTCTGTACGCAACATTTTATCTTATTTTATTACACTCAACGACAGCATAAAATTACCTGCTGCTGGTTGAGGCATTTATAGGCCACAAAATAGTGGAAATTCTTAGTTAGGATGTATTTATAAATAGATAAAACAGAAAGTATGATTTTTAGGTATTTGACTTGCTGATCGGGGGGAAAACTGTTCGATTCCAATCTCTGGCCAATTCAGTGTTGCATCTCTATTTAAAACCCACGAATTGACAGTGGTTTTACTTTTGTCTTCCAATGACTTTATTAAATGGTAATTTATTCAATCAGGAAGCAATAATCATAGCGTGAGGACTAATGATGGAAATGATGCCGTTCTAAACTAAATCAATGGAGAAACCCAATTTTCCTCCAATATTAAAATATTTTTTACATGAAAAAATAACTTACATGAGAGAAGACATTGTCTAGCAATTCTATGCAGAAGATCACAGATTATTGTTGCTGAGAACAAGTTGATTCAAAACAAGATGTGTGAGGACAGAAAGCCTGAATGTGTCAAAGTGTAACGTTAAGTATTAAACTGCTAGAAGAGCCAATATGTAAACAAGTTGATAGTTTTAATGGGCGCAGCAGCTTCATTGTCAGTTAAACTGGCACCGAACACTAGTGTTACCCCATACTTGGACTGGCAGTTTCGGCAGACTGTAATGTAAACACCGAGCTTTCGGTTAGTAATTGTCCGTTACCGAGCTGTCAGTTAGTTAGCTCTTTGTGCTAACTCTGAGATCTTTGCTGTTTCCGACGAGCAGAGTTATTGCCTCTGACGGCAGCCATTTAAGTTGTTTTAACAACAGCAGGCAGAAGACTACAGACTGTACACAATGTCAGAGATAAACAAACAGAGACCCACCTGAAAGTCGGCTAGGATCATTTCTCGATCCATGTTGCTGTCGCCGCTGTCGGAGGCCATAGCAATGACTGGCTAAAAGCAATACCTCTCCACTGGCTCACAGAGAGACGCTGAGTACAGATCAAACTGAGTGCTTAGAGGCGGCTGGGTGAGTAATGTTAGTTAATTTCAGATATTCAAGTGAACGTATACTTAACAGCCTCAAAACAGACAAAGTTCAGTAAAGTTACGTTACAGTGCCCGGTTATCTCAAATCATTATTGTCAGCTAGCCCATTGCTTTACCGCTGACGTAAAGTGACTTCGGCTGCCGTAAACCGTTCGAGAGACGACTAGAAATACATGAAGGCATTCCGAATCTTTTCCGGGATTCGGCTTGTTTGGCTCAAACCAGAAGATACAAGTAACGGTTCTTCCGCCTCCCAAACAGCTGTTAACTCTGTACCATTTCCTAAATAGCTTCCATATGTAAATAGAGTTTTGATATTTAATAAGTATATGTGCATACAAAATAGCAATATTACATATGATAACCAGAGTAGCAAACTATACTTTTTGAAAATTTAAACATACAATTAAATATTTGTTAGCAGTTTTAGTTATGAATTAAAAAGAAGGTGAAAAAAGTGATGTCACCTGGATTTAGTCATTACAAAATAAAGTAGGTAAAGCTATGCTGAGTCTGCATAACTCATGGACAAAATAAGCACCTTTCAAATTGGAACGAGTTCTTTATGTTCATCTAAACTAGCTGACCCAATGTGTTGGCTCAGTCACAACTGACACATCACCAAAAATTAAACCATTTCTTTTATGGTGAAGATGGGCTCTCAAGAAATTTGCAGTTGTGGTGGACAGTGCTTTGTAAAGTGTTCATACCCCTTGGACCTTTTTACCTTCTGTTGATTTATAAACTACAAACTTCAATGTATTTTTTGGGGATTGTGTCTGATACATCAATGCATGTTGGTGCATAATTGTAATGTGGAAGAACAAGGATGCGTGGTTTAAAGAATTCTGAATGCATTCGGCCCCTTTGAGTTGATACATTGTATAACTTTAGCTTTGCTGTAACTGCAGCTACAAGTCTTTTGGGGCATCTGTATTGAGGCTGAAATTGTGTCCATTCTTCTTTGCAAAATAGCTCAACCTCTGTACTATTAGATGGAGAACATCTCTGAACATCAATTTTGTCTTGCCACAGATTCGTTGAGTTTAGGTCTAAACTTTTACTAGGCCATTCTAACACATTAACGTGCTTTGATCTGAACCACGGCATTGTAGCTATGGCTGTGTGTTTAATTTTGTTATCCTGGGTGAACCTACATGCCAGTCTTTTTGAAACCTTTGCAAGGTTTTTGCCCAATCTCTGTATTTATATCTCCATACAATCCATACAATGTGCCTCAGTGTGTCTATCATATAAAATAACAATAAAAACATTGATGTTTGTTGTCAAAGATGAAAAAGCTTTTCATAGTTTTTCAACTGATATAAAATAAAATATATGTGCTAAGTGCTTGGATTCACACAGACAGAAAATTATGCATATAGTATACCTATGTAAGATAAAGATTTACTAAAAGTAAGCCTGCTCAAAGTGGTGTCAATATATTAGATATTCCTTCTGTAGCTGCTGGATGTAGGCCTGGTTTACCCCCTCCTTGAAAATGGACGACATGGCAAACAGGCTCCAGGTGATGGGTCAGACAAAGAGCAGTTCAAGAATCCTTCATGAAGACCATTAAATCGAGGCACGTGACGTAGCCCGGTACGGCGGAGCCGGGGTCCCACCCTGGAGCCAGGCCTGGTGTCAGGACTCGCCGGAGAGCGCCTGGTGGCCGGGTTGCTCCTTGCGGGACCCGGCCGGGCCAAGCCCGAACGAGAGACGCAAGGCCATCCCCCAGTGGGCCCACCACCTGCAGGGGGAACCGTGAGGGACCGGTGCAAAGAGGATTGGGTGGCGGACGAAGGTGGAGACCTCAGCGGCTTAGGGTGGCTCTAGGGACGTGGAATGTTACCTCGCTGGGGGGGAAGGAGCCTGAGCTTGTGCGGGAGGTCGAGAGATATTGACTAGAAATAGTCGGGCTCATCTCCACGCACACCGTGGGCTCTGGAACCCATCTCCTTGAGAGGGGCTGGACTCTCTTCTACTCTGCAGTGGCCCACGGGGAGAGGCGGCGGGCTGGGGTGGGTTTGCTTGTTGCCCCCCAGCTCAGCTGTCTGGTGTTGGGGTTTACCCCGGTAGATGAGAGGGTCGCATCCCTGCGCCTTCGGGTTTGGGACAGGTCTCTGACTGTCATTTCGGCCTATGGGCCGAGCGGTAGTGCGGAGTACCCGGCCTTCTTGGTGTCCCTGTCGGGGGTGCTGGATAGTGCCCCTCCCGGGGACTCCATTATTCTGCTGGGGGACTTCAACGCCCACGTGGGAAACGACAGTGACACCTGGAGAGGCGTGATCGGGAGGAATGGCCTCCCCGATCTGAATCCGAGTGGTGTTTTGTTATTGGACTTCTGTGCTAGTCACGGATTGTCCATAACGAACACCATGTTCAAGCATAAGGGTGTCCATCAGTGCACTTGGCACCAGGACACCCTAGGCAGGAGGTCGATGATCGACTTTGTTGTCGTATCATCGCTCGGGTGAAGAGAGGGGCTGAGCTGTCCACTGATCACCACCTGGTGGTGAGTTGGATCCGCTGGAGGAGGAGAAAGCCGGACAGACTTGGCAGGCCCAAGCGCATAGTGAGGGTCTAATGGGAATGTCTGGCGGAGCCCTCGGCCAGGGATGTATTCAACTCCCACCTCCGGGAGAGCTTTGACCAGATTCCGGGGGATGTTGGAGACATAGAGTCCGAGTGGACCATGTTCTCCGCATCTATTGTTGATGCCGCTGCCCGTAGCTGCGGCCGTAAAGTCTGCGGTGCCTGTCGCGGCGGCAATCCCAGAACCCGGTGGTGGACACCGGGAGTAAGGGATGCTGTCAAGCTGAAGAAGGAGTCCTATCGGCTGTGGTTGGCTTGTGGGACTCCTGAGGCGGCTGACGGGTACGGTGAGGCCAAGCGTGCTGCGGCCCAGGCTTTGGCAGAGGCAAAAACTCGGGGCTGGGAGGAGTTCAGTGAGGCCATGGAGAAGGACTACCGGTCGGCCTCGAAGCGATTCTGGCAAACCGTCAGGCGCCTCAGGAGGGGGAAGCAGTGCTTCGTCAACACTGTTTATAGTGGGGGTGGGAGGCTGCTGACCTCGACTGGGGACATTATCAGGTGGTGGAAGGAGTACTTCGAGGATCTCCTCAATCCTGCCATCACGCATTCCCTAGTGGAAACAAAGGCTGGGGACTCGGGGTTGGACTCTTTCATCACCCAGGCTGAAGTCACCGAGGTGGTTAAAAAGCTCCGTGGTGGCAAGGCTTCGGGGGTGGATGAGACCGTTGTGGTGAAGAGAGCGCTGAGCCGAAAAGCGAAGCTCTCGATTTACCGGTCAGTCTACGTTCCTACCCTCACCTATGGCCATGAACTTTGGGTCATGACCGAAAGAACGAGATCCCGGATACAAGCGGCTGAAATGAGCTTCCTCCGTAGGGTGGCCGGGCACTCCCTTAGAGATACGGTGAGGAGCTCGGCCATTCGGGAGGGGTCGGAGTAGAGCCGCTGCTCCTCCACATCGAGAGGAGCCAGTTGAGGTGGCTCGGGCATCTATACCGGATGCCTCCTGGACGCCTTCCTCGGGGGGTGTTCCAGGCCCGTCCCACTGGGAGGGGGCCCAGGGGAAGGCCCAGGACACGCTGGAGGGACTATGTCTCTCGGCTGGCCTGGGAACGCCTTGGGCTCCCCCCGGAGGAGCTGGAGGAGGTGTCTGGGGAGAGGGACGTCTGGGTGTCTCTGCTGAGTCTGCTGCCCCCGCGACCCGGTTCCGGATAAGCGAAACACGACGAGTACGAGTACGAGTACGAGTTTTTCAACTGATATAAACTAAAATATATGTGCTAAGTGCTTGGATTCACACAGACAGAAAATTATGCATATAGTATACCTATGTAAGATAAAGATTTACTAAAAGTAAGCCTGCTCAAAGAGGTGTCAATATATTAGATATTCCTTCTGTAGCTGCTGGATGTAGGCCTGGTTTACACCACTTGAACTACTGCAGAGCAACAAGGACTTGCCTGACACCATTATACGCTGAGCATTTAATTAGACTCAGTGAAATGAACATTTGCCCTTCTTTTCATTTCACCCTCAGGGAAAGAACTTGTAGGAAAGTCTGAGGGCTCATCTTTATTAGCTTCTGTCCTCCTTTACTGAATCGTGACTTTTGTCCACTGACTAATAATATTTCTATGATCCACTAACATCTGTAAAAACTAACGCTGATTCTATAAACAAACTTGAAATACCTCTAACACATTGACCCTACTGTTGTAGTGTTAAGAATGGCAGGACAAATGGCATAAGTGGACTTTCATTCAAGCTCCCTGTGCCCTCTCCATTGATCAACCAAAGATCTTTTCTCATTTGCTTGTGCCAGTTTAAAATTGTACAGCAGCATTTTGTACCAGCTGTAGGGGTAAGAGGCAGGCCTGGCTAATTACTTATTAATATTATTAATTAAAAGAGAGTTACAATAATCCAGGCGTGAGGTGATAAAAGCATGAATCAATGTCTCTAGGTGGTGTCCAGACAGGATGGGTTTAATTTTTGACAGATGCCTCAACTGAAAGAAAGATACTTTAACCACAGTGGTGACATGTGAGATAAGTTTTAGGCTGGGGCCCATTTTCACACCTAAGTTAGTGATGCTGGATTTTTTCATGCAGGGCAAGACAGGAGAAGTCATGGCAGGGATTTAATAAAAATCAAGGAAATAAGCGCCATCCATCACCTGATGTCACAGAGACAATCAAGGAGAGGCTGAACAAAAACATTATGTTTTAAAGATAAATTGACCTGACAGTCATCAGCATATAAGTGAAATGGTATGCAATACTTTTAAAAACAGCACCAAGTGGGAGCAAATAAGGAGTGAACAAAAGAGGAACAAGAATGCAGCCCTGAAGTACACTTCAGAAGCAGAGGTCTACCAGACCCGTAGAACCAAGAATTTATTTAAGCAGAACCTCCCTTAAAACATGCAGTAAAAAAAAAAACAACACATATTAAGAACATATGAGAAACAAAGTCACTGACATAATAACAGCCTGGAAAAAGTTGCTTCTAAGGATTGGGAACTTCAGTGAAACACAATGAGAGCCATTGACCACAAATAGCGAAAACATAGAACAGTGCTACACCTTTCCAGTACATACAGTATTTACAGCTCCCCTGACACACCTGATTAGAAGCAAGTGCGCAGGACTCCACAAAACACAGCTCCACCATGCAGGTTCACATGGTGGGTGGTGGCAGGACTCCACAAAACACAGCTCCACCATGCAGGTTCACATGGTGGGTGGTGGCAGGACTCCTCAAAACACAGCTCCACCCACCATGTGAACCTGCAGCTTCAGGAAAAAGATAAACACCATACAGGCGCAACACCCAGCTCCCTGATAAATTAAACTTGTGAATGGTACAAAACAACAAAATTATGTTTTTTGAAATGGCCTAATCAAACTTCGGATTTTAATCCAATTGAGATCCTGTGGCTTGATTTCAAATAGGGTGATCATGCTTGACAATACTTCAATGTGGCTGAATTAAAACAATTCTGCAAAGCGGAGTGGGACAAAACCTTGATGTAAAGGTTTATTGCCTGTTGTCACAGATGCTTGATGGCAGTTGTTGCTGTCAAGTGGTGCACAACTAGTTATTACATTCAGGGGGCAATTACTTTTTCAAGTGAGGTTATTTTGGAAATACTGTTTGTTATTGGTTGGTATTATTGGTATTGAAAACATGTTTTTCTATTTACTCAGGTTATCTTTCAATGATATGAAAATCTTCTTGATGGTCTAAAACACCTGAAGTGGGGGAAACAAAAAAAAAAAGGAAATATGTATGAAACAAAAAATTTTCATGGCATTGTAAGGGGACTATTTCCGGGGCACAATCTCTCCCTTTTATAAAGAAGGGCCAAAAAGAAACCCCAAATTGTTGAAAGAAAGCCATGGAAGTTGTGTTTGGAGTTTGTCACAAGCAAGGTGGGGGACACAGCAAAATGGGGAAAAAATTCTACATTTTTCCCCAAGCAGTCTCATCTCATGTCTGGGTTTAGACAAAGGGCCAAAATGAAACTTTGTGGCCCAAAAATTTAAAAACAACAATAAATACTTATGTGGATTTGGAAAAAATAACACTTTTCAAAATCACCCCCGGGAAGGGAAAGCCATCCCGTCATGTAAAGAATGAAAAGCTTTTCCCCCACCAGGGGCAGGGAATCTGCTCAGATTCCCCTGGAAAAAGGGTGGAGCTACCCGCAGAGATCCCGGAAAAAAAAAACCCTTTTAAATGATGGCCAAAAAAAGACTTTAGGGGCCGAGGCAGATTTTTCACCCTTTTAAAGACCCTAAACATACAGCCAGAGCTCAATGACAAAGCATATTTAAGTTTTTGGATGACCCATTTAAACCCCGGACCTAAATCCAAAGAGTTTGGAAAAGTTTAAATTTTTTCTTTTTGAAACACTCTTCATCCAAAATGAAGAAGCTTGAGTTTTTTTTGCAATGAGGAATGGGAAAAAAATTTAGTCCTAGATTTACAAACATCCCCCAGATTTTGCTAAAAGGCGGTAATTCAATACAGTTTGTACCCTGTAAATGCGGAAAGGAAATTTTGACAAAGTTTGGAGGGGTAAAATGAGTTTTTTTTAATGAATCTTAGGGAATTTGTTCCAATTATAAATTGAATAAATGGGAAAAAAAAAACCAAAACAGCAAAACCCAAAATACAAAAAATGGGGGTTTTGAAACCAACAAAACCCCACTAGAAAAATTTGCAAAAAAACCAAAAAAACCAAAAAAAACAGCGGAGAAGAGATGTTTTTAAAACCCTTTTCAGTGGGGAAAAACCCTTAAATGGGTTTAAAATGTTTTTATTAATAAAATGGAAGGAGGTAATAGCACACTGGCCCCCAAGGGAGAACTAGGGATATGAAACAGAAACGCCGATCTCTAAAATCATACAAATTTTTTGCTTTTTATAGTTTTTTAAGAAAAAGGGGGGCTGGGAGTTTTTAATTTCCACACCCGCAGTGACTGTGTTTCCCGGACTAAATCTCCCTTTTTCCAAATCCCGTAGTCAGTTTTTACAAAAGGGTTTTTTTCCCCGTTTTCAGTTAGGGCACCGCCATTTAGATTTTGCTTGTCCCAAACAGGCATTGAGCTTATTTTGGTAAGTTCAAAAAACGTCTTTAAACATTCATTGTATTTGAAAACCCCAATGAAAGGCGCATTTAAACATCCCTGAACTTAATTTTTTATCAGTGAGGGCATTTAGGGGATCTTTTAACATGAGCCCTTTTTATTTAATATATATTCTGTCGGATGACGATGGACGGCATCAGCTGCGACCTGAAGGAGTCATTTCCCGGAAATGAAAGGGAAAACTTTCTATGATTTTAGCGATATTGCCGTCCTAAAATGACGACCTTACAGGAAAGCACGAAATTCAGAAGAACGGGCCTATTTAAAGATTCTTTTGAAAATGGCGGGAAGTGACAGTTAATGACATCATATTTTTTCGGGATCGGTGCTGCGTTGCCTAGTACTTTTTCCTGGCCTTTTATACACTCTTTTAATGAATTCAAGGGTTAAAATAAAATATTGACCACGAAGATAGTAGTGACGGTTCAAATCTCATTCAAAAGTATCCGTTTTTGTTTTGTTTTGGCTGTGGTATTATTGTGTCATATTTGAATTAATCCCGTTTTTTCTATTACATATAGTATGTTGGAAATTTAAAATCAAATTTCTTGTATATGTGCTTTAAAATCAGTAATGAGTTGGGAAACGCAAATAAAATTTTTGTCTAGAAGGGTAATTCAATTAATGACATATTTCAAACACACAAATAGCACGAATTGAAATTTAAAGATTTAGACAAAGATTTTTTTACAAATTCCAATTTATAAATTTTAAAATATATATTATTATATTAAATTTTAAATTAATACAGGTGTGTATGTATGTGTGTATATATATTATATATAA
>JAHHUM010000346.1:0-50933 GCA_036173005.1 Crenichthys baileyi
CAAAAACCTCAGTTTCCTTCTCCTGAAAGGACCTGCAGCTTCCTTCTGCTGAAAGGACCTGCAGCTTCTTCTCCTGAAAGGACCTGCAGCTTCCTTCTGCTGAAAGGACCTGCAGCTTACTTCTCCTGAAAGGACCTGCAGCTTCCTTCTGCTGAAAGGACCTGCAGCTTCCTTCTCCTGAAAGGACCTGCAGCTTCTGCTGAAAGGACCTGCAGCTCCTTCTTGCTGAAAGGACCTGCAGCTTTCTTCCTGAAAGGACCTGCAGCTTTCTTCTCCTGAAAGGACCTGCAGCTTCCTTCTCCTGAAAGGACCTGCAGCTTTCTTCTCCTGAAAGGACCTGCAGCTTTCTTCTCCTGAAAGGACCTGCAGCTTCCTTCACCTGAAAGGACCTTCTGAGAGGACCTGCAGCTTCCTTCTCTGAAATGACCTGCACCTTCCTTCTGCTGAGAGGACCTTTTGAGAGGACCTGCAGCTGACAGTATACCAAGTAAAAGGGGCTGAGGTCGCAGCCCTGGGGAGCTACAAATATTCACCTGGAGGAATTCTGTTCATAAATAATGAGACTGAGCTCTGCATTAAAACCAGACGCTGAGGTAAAGTCTGAAGATTAAAGTCTAGCAGAACCAGCCTCAGGTGGAGAACTTTCTCCATAGCACAACTGTTATAAACTCTTCGGAACCAACTGATACCAGGACTCGCCACCGGACCAGCTACCTACTGAAAAACTTCAGCTGCTTTGACTTCTCTGCAACCGGGTAAAGGCTTTTTGGATAGATTACAACAAAACTCTTCCAAATGGATCCAAGGAAGACTCATCTTGCTAAAGAAAACTAAGAAATCAAGAAGTTATTGGACTTCTTAGCAGAGGCGATTACTGCAGTAAAGCAGCAGCAGAACTCTGTTCTTGATCTGGCCCAGCAGCTGCAGAACATATTTAGACTGTCCTCCAACAGCATCGGGCCGCAGCTTTCCCTCTCTTAACGAAGCCAGAACCCCATTCTTGAGCAATTTAAAAACCATTTTTTTGTGTCGGAGCGCCAAAGGAAGAAACGTTCTCCAAGAAGACAGAGGATCAGCTTTCAAACATCTCGCAATTTGTAGTCGTTTATGCCAGAAAACCTCAATGAGTTTTCTGGACCCATAGGTCCGGAAGTGCCAGACCTTTCCAGGCCGAGGTTTCCACTTGCTGGTTTTCCTCCTCCCTCAGACCATTAAAACATTTTCGGGTTCTGTTCACTCAACGGGGTTGATGATCTGTCGCTGCACTCACTAAAGAAGCTTCACTGTTCTGCACAATCAAAGCACACCTTCACTCCTTGCTGCAGGCACTTAGTGTTCTGGAAGAACCACTTCCTGACCCGTAACACCGATCTATAACCGGGTGTTCAAAGTTCTGCTGCAGCTTACATACTGCTCAATTAGCTCAGCGTTCAGTGGTTCAAACCTCCTGCCATGAATTTAGGAGCTTCTGGAGACGCCGAGTCCGCTCTGTAGGACTTTCAGATGGGTTTTTTCAACAGTGTGGAAACGAAAGACAGTGACAGAAACAGAACTTTCAGAGAACCTGTCCAGGTGTTCAAAGAACTCTGAATAAAGCTGTTTTGGTGTCTGATCAGCAGTAAACGGGTCAGTGGGTTATATAATTTGAGGTGTTTCTAGAACATTTAGCTATTTCTGTTCGCCACTGCTCCCATAAAACCCTTCAATGCCAAACTGGGTCATGGTGGTTATGACCCACAGGTTAAAATAAAGACCAGAGGAAATAAGTTTTGTTTCACAACTCTTTATTTTTGACCTACAGGTGACTCACAGCTCTGATCAATGACAACAGTTGAGTCTGCAGGAGGCTTCACCTGTTCTGCAGGGAAAATCTCACACAGCCACTGGTTTCACTGGTTTAAATAGTTTCTAACAGGCTACAGTCATCCAGCAGAGAGGCACGAAGAAGAACAGCCCAAACCCCGGCCAGGTACAGGTAGTGTCAGGCCCCGCCTAATCTGTAGGCCCCGCCTCTTTCTCAGCAGCCGTTGGAAACAGAAAATCAGAACATGATAAATGATTGGTTGAAACGTCAGCGAGATTCTGGTTCTGGATTCCCATGTTCTGGTGCAGATGACTTAGATTACTGCTGCAAGCTGCCAAATTATTGATCATTATTTTCTTTATATCAAAAAATATCAAATGACACCTGAACGCGTCATGACAGGCTCCGCCTCGAATAGGAGGCGGAGCCTGAGGAGTGGCAGCAGGGACAACCAATCAGCTCGCTCAGGCACCTGATCCGCCTGATTGATCGGTCCAACACCAGCTTCCTGTTCTCCCTCCAAAATAAAAGCAGATTTAAAGAGTTCAATTTGTGCTTTGGTCCGTCAGAATCAGAACCAATCACTGATCAATAACTAATCAACAATCACGCTGAGGGCTTGAGCTCATTTTAATGGGAATTAACAGGGACAGTTTCTCTCTGACCTAACAGGTCAGTGTGAGCTCATTTGGGTCTCCAAACGAGTCACAATGAACAGAACAAGAACCACAGCTCACCTGAGTGGCCAACCAACAGCACACCTGAAACATCTTCGCATTAACCTGCTGACAGTCAGTCCCACTAGTCAGTTCATTAGTTAATTGATCAATCAGTTAATGAATTAATTGGATTAAACTGAAGTAAAGTGCAGCTCTGACTGTTTTTCTGTCCGAACAACGATCGACCAGCCGGGTCAGCTGACAGTCTGAAGCATTGAGTCATCCAGGTGACACAATGATGTCAGCAGGAGCTCACCTGGATGTGCCCAGGGGGGCGGAGCTCTGTTGCTGCTGCTCAGGTGACTCACAGTCTGTACCTGCAGTCTGAGGGGCGGGGCAGTCTGTCTGAGGGGAGGAGACTTCTGAGGGCTCCACCTTTTTGTCGAGCACATCCCCTTGGCACCTGCTGTCTTCAGGTGTGGTTTCAGGTGCAGTTTCAGCTCTGCCCACTGCTGCTTGAACTTCCAAAGAAACAACTTCAGGAACTCCACCTACTGCACCTGCTGATGTTCCCGTTTGTGTTGCTCCTCCCCCTCCTTCTCCTGGTGCTGTTCCTCCTCCCATCCAGAACTCCACATTGATCTCTGTTCCTACTGATCCCTGACCACCTCCTCCTGCTCCTCCCGAGTCGACGGAGGAGCTGAGCGCCTCAGTGATGATGGCGGCCGTCTGAGCGACCCAGTTTAGCTCCGCCCTGACCTCCCCAGCTCCACCCGCTGCTGTAGAAGATGATGGGAGGGGGTCCGGCTGCGGTGGGTGGATGCCGGTGCCTCCCGTTTGGCTGGTTCTGGCGGATCCTGGGCCAGCACCAGCAGCTGCAGTGTTGTTGTTGAGATTATCCTGCAGAGCTGTCTGGTTTTGACCCGCCTGCTGGTTCTGTAGCAGCATCTCCTGGATCCGAATCTGCTGCAGGATGGCAGGAAGCTCGTAGTGGTGGAAGAAGTAGATCATTGAGTGCTGCAGAACACCAGGAAGAAAGAGAGCATTATCCAATCAGAAACAACAATCAGGTCAGGTAAGAAAGGGCGGAGCTTCACACACAAGAGGATTAGTGGGTTCTGACCTGGATGAAGAGCCAGGAAGTAACCAGAGCCAGGCTGCTGTACTGCCCGGGGAAAACGGGGAGTTTGGAGGCGTTAAAAAAGCCCAAATTACAGATAAAAAAAAAAAGAAAAAACCCGCGACCCAAAAAAGAAAACCGGGGGAGACCACCCTGATGTGTTTTTTTCCCCGGGTTTTATTTTTGGGGGGAAAACATGATCTATGGTGACAGTTCGTTACTTTGATCTGACTCGACTGCAGCAGAGTTTCCTGATGAGCTGCAGCGGCCACAAAAAGTTAGTTCCTTGCTGCCCAATCCTACCTGCAGGGCTACCTGAGCAACCGGCCCAGAACTCTGGATCAGCCCAGGAACACACCCCAACACTGCAGGGAAAACCCCCTGCAAAGGGGGTTTCCGTGTGTGAAAAAATTCTGCAGGTGTTTTACAGGTAGATTAAAGGGGGAAAAAGCCAATGTTTTTTGGGTCCTTCCAGGAAGCCCCTGAGGAGGAGCCCGGGCCCATCCAGACGGTCCGGAAACATGTTAAAAAAAACAAAGACAGTGGGGCAAAGCTGTTCCTGCCATCCCAAACCCCCGCAGCCAGTGGCGTTTGCTGGGTTTGGGGTTTGGAGCAGATGGCGTTTAAGGTCGCCAAAACCAAAACGAGAGGATGATGTTTGGAAGGGCCCTGGTGGTGTCATTTAAGAAAATTGGGCCCTTTTAGCTCCATCCCGACAAAAGGGGAAATGGGAAAAAACAATGAGTCATTAGAGAAGATTTTAAAAAAACCAGAAGTTTTTAAACCCCCTTTTTGCAGGTGTTTCAGAAACCTGGTGGATCCGATCAGAAAATGGGTGTTTCAGAACGACAAAAAGAACCCCCAACCACCTGTTCTCCCGCCCCTTGGACCTCTGCCGGGAAAATTTCCAACCAAAGGGCCCCCAAAATTGACTGTGAGCAAAGGGGCTCGCTGGGGAAAACCAAAAGGCAGTTCATCTCCAACATCTGAAGAAGATCCACTGAAAATTAAAGATCAGGTTAGGACTTAGTTCAAGGTCCACATCAGGGAAAAATCAATATTGAAGAACCGGGGGCTGAAGAAAAGATGAAAAGGGAAAAAATGCTGGGTGAGCTTTTGGGGGGGAAACCCGAGAGGACCCGCCCGAACTGTCTGGGGGGGGATCTGACTCAACGGTCAAAAAATGGTCTCAGATGGAATGAAGTGGATCTCATGAAATCTGTCTGAACTCCATGGTGAGCTGGTCTGAAATGTCTCAGTTTTATTAGCCTGTCTGATCGGACTGGACCGAACCAAGCTGGTCTGGACCAACTTCTGAGTAACAGAGAAAACAAACCGATGAAGACGAAGATCTGGTGGTGGGAGTATCTGAGCAGCATGGACACCGACAGCGTCTGAAAGACAAAGAACAAAGACCCAACTTCAGTTTCTAACCGGTTCTGGATCCAACAGGTTCTTCTCATCAGTTTTTATGGCTTCTTACATCTTCAATCTTTTCTTTATTCCTACAGGAAAATGTTTATTCTCAGGTTTATTTAGAAGCCATGGATCAGTTTCAGCTTTACTTCGATCATTAAAGATTTGAAATAAAACCCGTTAAAATGTGCATTATCATCATCAGGCCCGTTCCACCTGAACAATAAATAGTTCTATGAAATGTTCTGCAGGTACCATGCTGCTACCAGATGAACTTTTAGAAACATGTTTAATGAGAGAGACCAGTAGGAAATAAACAGAGTACTTCAACACTTCCTGTCAGACACAGGAAGTAGAAACATTCCTCTGCAACTTCACAAATAAAAGCCAAAAATGAAGCCGTTGGTTCTGAATGTTTGGACTTCATCATCAACCTTTTGGACTCTCAGCTTCTTCTCTATCAGCTCCATCACAAAACCAGAATCCTGATCTTCTCCACAGAGAGGTCCGCCTGTGCAGCAGGTCCATGTTGCAGATGATGTTCAGATGACTTCCTTCTGTTGTCCAGGTTGATCTGAGATCTTCTGTTCCTCAGGCGCGTCGTTAGACCTGAGCTTCAGGAGCTAAAGCCCCGGATCAAAATGAGAACTGAATTTATCCTCAGCTGATAATTGTGTTAAATATGCATCACCAGTGTTCATTAAACCAAACCATGTTGATTTATTTAGATTGTTTTTTAGATTTTTCGCTTGCTGGGCGCACTAAATTGCTCCCTTTAGAGGGTACACCCCCTGGGCCCTGAAAGAGGAGCAGTCCTCAAAAAGGATGGAGCCTCCATCCACCGATGCTCGAACCTGGGGGCGACCAGATCTGCTCCAGGTTGAGATAATGGGAGACCCCCCCGTGCCAGCTGGGTTCGAGTAAGCCCCCAGGAAGACCCACCTCGGGATTGGCCACCTTTTTTTCCCTCTTTGGGCCCAAGAGCCCATTGCCCTTTTTTCTCCAGTTCCACTGATCCCGTGGTCCCAGGACCGGTTCAGGAGGAACAGCTGTCATTGATTCTCAAAGCCCCAAGCGCACCGTGGTTCACGTGGCAGCTGCTGTGAAGTCCTCCAGGCGTGAGGGGCAATCAGGCGTTACCAGAGACAGGTCAGTGTCTCTGGGACTGGCTGCTGAACTGGAGGGCTTAGAGAGGCTCGGTGATCATTGGCTTCTTCTATGCTCCTTATAACTGATAACGAAGCAACATCTCATCCCCTCTGTCGTGTCATGTAGCACGAACGGCTGCACCAAGCCTCTCTGGGTGAGATATTTATTTTCAGACCCGGTTCGTGACCTTTGTTGTTCTCTTTCACTACGGCTGAATATAATCAAGCCTCCCTGTGGTCAGAGGTCATTCCTCTCTTGAAGGGTCGTTAACACCGGTCTTTCTGCATGATTTAGCGGCTGATTTCTATCCTTTTATTTCTATGATCCTCCTGAGGAGACCTGTGAAGCTCATGGTTAGACCGTTTCAGTTTGTAACCTTAGTCTTCATTGTTCACAGCAGCAGGTCTGTCACCTCAGCCTCTTCCTTGACCAGAGATCATTCCTCCTCTGTTGCTCAGCAGTTCAGGGCACCTCTGACTGTGAAGCCTGAGTTTGGAGTTGTTCTGGGAGAAGATGCTTTATGTTTGAGGTCCGAACGGACCCAGTGAGGCATAGACCCCATCCTGCTTCGCCTTTAACCTGCTAGCGATAGCCATAAAGGGCAGAGCCTATACAAAACAACGTTGGTTTTGGGTTGTAACCCCAGATTGTACGTGTAGAGCTCTGGGTCACACTGGTTTCCAAACGGCTAAAGAAAGAGCCGATGATTTCTACTCGGTGAGACCAGGCCGGGGTCCAATCAGCAGGTGGATTTGTTGGAGGATCTTTTTCATGGATAAACAGAGGAAAAATGCAAAAATCAAACTGTAAAGGCAAGTTTTTAAAGAGGAGGAAGGAGGACTCTGGGCTGCAGTTTGTAAACCCTAAAAAGGCCCCTGCTGCTACTGATGAGACCGAGAGAGAAAATATTAACAGCTGCTAGTCATTAAATATGTAAGTCATACGTGAGGTAATAAGAGGACAGTATCTGCCAAGTCACACAGCTCCATGGAGCTGAACCTCTGCACTGATCCCAAGACAGCCTGCTTTCTGCTGCCTCCTCCACTTTGTTCATGCTGCTGCTCCACGCTCGGTGGAGAACCTTCCCAACGGTCGACCCTTTTCCGTATCGCTCCAGAAACATCTCAATGCAGAGTGCTAGTACAGTACCCCCCACCTCGCCCTGAATGCATAGTCACCTCCTACCGCTCAGATGGACTGAGTCTCATTGGAAACCCATCCAGTGGACCCTGTCTCTCCCCCAATGACAGCTGGAGACAGAGCCAGACTCATTCAATTCAATTCAGTTTATTTAATTTGCGGCCCAATTTAAACACATATTGTCTCAACCACTTCACAAAAACAGGTCATACTTCCCAATTTTAAACCTAACGTGCATCGATTTGTTATTTATTCAAATTGGATAAAAAGTTTTTCTATCTAAGGAAACCCAGCAGATTGCATCCAGTCAGTGACTTGCAGCATTCGCTCCTCCTGGATGAGGGAGGAGGGAATGCAGGGAGACCAGTTCTGACCCAACAGAACTGGTCTCCCTGTGACAGGACCACAGATGACTCCATGCTAGCCGGCTCAGACACCCTGACAAACAACGAACGGATTTTATTTGCCTCAAATAATTTTGTCCTGTTTTTATTTTTTGACAATGTTGGCCATTCTAGTCATTTGTATAGTCAATTTCTAATTACTTTTTATTTCATTTTACTTACAAATATGACCATGATGACGAAGGCGGCTAGGTACGAAGTTCTGGCCATCCACATGCTAACAAAGCGGTAATGTTCTCCAGACACCACGTTCCTCAGGAAGCCTGCAGAGAACCACAGAGACATCACCCATCTGCCAACAGAAAAACCAACAGCTGCCTCTACCTGTTGGAAACACAGGAACAGATGAGCACTCTCACAGTGGACGCAGCCTGAGTACCTTTGTTCTCCTCATTCTCAGCGAGCGCCTTTACACTCGACATCAGGATGTCGTCGTAGCCCAGAAACTCGTCAAGCGGGGAAGCGCTGAAGCCGTTCCAAAAGCCTCGTCCCTTGGGGATTACCACAAAACACAGGGGGGAGTGAGGTCATGTGCCCTTTTGGGTCTTGTGCCCGCGCGGCAGCAGCTCAGAGTCTGACCCAGAGTGACGACCATGACGGGAATGTTGAGTCTCTGCCTGGTGCTCTGGGACAGCCGCAGGAAGCCATACTCCAGGGAGTACTCCACGATGTACTCGTCCTGCGGCCAGACTGAAGCAACAGCTGGATGTAAAAAAAGGGGAAAAATAAACCCCCCCTAATTTAAACCCTTTCTCCCCAAAAAAACCCAGCCATAAAACAACGCTTCTGCATCAAAAACAACATACAAACAACAGCTAAACACAAACAAAGAAAGCGGTGAACAGAGGAGGAGTCTAACTAAAGGGGGGGGCGGAGCCCCAGTAGGAAGAGGGGCTTTAAACCTGCCTGGTCATATCTCCAGCTCGACACTGGGGGCCCTGCAGGGGCTCCCCTACCTTTAGAGGGAGGGGCGAAAGAAAGGTCCGGGCCCCGTCCCTTAAATCCCCCTCCGAACCCTCCATCACGAGGCTTTGACGCGGCTCAATGTCCAGTTCAAACTGCAAACAGGTGGAGACAGACAGGTAGAAAGAGACAGGTGAGGACAGACGTGAAGACAGGTAGAGACAGACAGGTGAGGACGTAGATTGCAACTTACCTGCACTGAGCTGTTGTCAAACCGTCATCTCGCTCCCTTCCTTTCCCCAGGCTTACCCCCACCCACCAAAACCACTCCCCCCTCCTCCTTTCCCCCTTTTTGGGCTCTCTCCTCCTCACCCAGTTCCTCTGGGGGGCCGCCAGATTCTAGTGTGCAAAAAAGACAGCACTCGACCGAGTTCCTCTGGATTCCCCCCTCGGACCCCTTTTCCGCGCCCCCAGCGGTCTCGGACCGCCTCCAGGCAGTTGATGGGGGAGCGGGAAAAGGCGATGTGGATGTAGGCAAGAATGAAGAGGACGAAGAGCGCCTGATGGAGTGCATGGAGAGGACATCAGGTCAGCCAATCAGGAGCTGCTGGACAACATTCTGCTAACATCCAAATACTTCAGAGAAGATTAAAGATGCCTCTGAGATAGAGCTGTTGTCTTTAGATGTATGAGTTTCTGACTCACTTCATATTACTGTCTGTTATAGACCTTCATGAGCAATTAATGGTGCTCTCAATGCTCCAAGCAGCTTGTTGTCGGACCTTAGTAATGGTGAACTTAGTGCAATTGGAGACCCACACTGGAACTGGTTAGAACCAGATCTGAAGACTTGAAAGAACAGGTTTAGGGTTATGCCCCTGATCTGGTCCAGCGACCGTAGAGACAGTGGTTGAGCTCCGTCTTGTAACCGGTGGGTTGCCGGTACGATCCCCGCTGTGTCTGTCTCAGTTGTTGCGTCCTTGGGCAAGAAACCACCCGCCTTGCCTGCTGATAGTGGTCAGAAGGCCCGGTGGCTCCGATTGTATGGTATCCTCACTTCTGTCAGTCTGGCCCAGGGCAGCTGTGGCTACATTGCAGCTCACCACTGTCTGTCAGTGGATGAATGGGTGGATGACTGGTTGTAGTGGAAAGACCTTTGGGGTCTCTGGGGACTTGATAAACGCTATACAAGTGCAGGCCTTTAAACATTTTCAAGCTGAGTCTGATCTTTAGCCAGCTTCTCTCTCTTGAAGAAACATGCATAATATGAGCTACAAGAACACTTAATTTTGCTTTTGGATTAATAAAGTATTTTTGAATTGAACTTAACTGAACCCTAAAGGCCTCGGAAAGATCCCTGAAGGCTTTAACTAGTTCTGGATCCATATCGGATTCCTTAAGTACAGTAGAGCCCATCATTATCAGAGACGCTTCTTCCTCTCAAAGTCACCAAATTAACTAAAACCTGAGGTGTTCTGTTTCCATCTCAGAGGTGAAACGAGCCCAGAACCTTTATCCTGTCTCTTTAAAACCTGCAGCAGATTTCCTCGCTTTGCTGAGAACGTATTTTAATCTGTTACTTCTCACTAATTCGGAAATCTGATTTTATGCTTCCAGTATTTAAAGGAGATTTCCCTTTACTACCGGCTGTTTTATCTGAGGGACCGGAGTCTACAGGCAGTAATTACAGAAACTTCTAAAAACATTTGAATAGGGTGAAAAAGTTCAATATTTTTGTCAGAAAAAGAAACTTATATATTGTAGAAGGTGAGAAGTAGCTGATAAAATGCTGTCTGCCTGTCTGAGGAGTAGGAGGAGCCGTGATCTTTTCTGCAGACTGAGCCCTGATGAGACTGTTAAATGGCCAAACCATAATACTCAAAACTCAGCATCATCTCTCTACAAACACTCCGAGTCTGCTGAGAAAGTGGAGTCACTGGTGGATCTGGACACAAAAACTTACTCATTATCAATGTGAACTCCCAAGTGTTTGAAGGAGTTCACCTGCTGGATGTAGTGCCCATGTATCGCCTCCAGGAGGTGACCGCGGACTAACAAACATCCACCAGAGTCCACCAGTATCTCTGTCTTATCTGAATTGATCTCCATAAAGCTGGTCAGCAGAAGGAAGCATGAAGAGCTCTAAAATGTCCAAATGAACAGCTGCATTGACTGTGAACTTCAGAAAACCCAGTGGACCAGAACCAGCAGATAATATGGCACCCCAAACCAATAGTGACTGTGGAAACGTCACACTGGACACACTGGACTAGCAACGTGGATTCTGAGCCTCTCCACTCCTCCTCCAGACTCTGGGACCCTGATCTCCGAATAAAATGTAAACGTTGCTTTCATCTGAAAAGAGGACTTTGGACCAGTGAGCAATAGCCCAGTTCTGGCTCTCCTCAGCCCAGGTAGAGGCTTTTAGCCCATGTGTAGGATCTGTCTGTGCATAGTGGTTCTGGATGACTGACTCCAGTATCAGTCCAACTCCTTGTGAAGCTCCGCCAAATTGCTGAATGGATTCTGCTTCACAATCCTCTCATGGCTGCGATTCTCCCTGTTGCTGGTGCACCTTTTCCTACCACACTTTTTCCTTCCACTCAACTTTCTATGAATATGGTTGGGTGCAGCAGTCTCTGAACAACCAGCATCTTTAGCCATGACCATTTGTGGCTTCCCCCTCCTTCTGGAGATTTTCAATGACAGTCTTCTGGACATCTGTCCAGTCAGCTGTCTTCCCCATGGAGGTGTAAGCAGTGACAAGAAATATTCAACTTTTTTACAATAATCAAATTTTTTGGAATGTACCTGTATTTTATCTGTCTGGTTTTAGAGAATATCAGCCCAACTGAAGCAGCTAGAAAAGGTTGTCAACAACAACAACAGGAAGCAACACTTTTCAACAACTAGTCAAAGACGTCTGTGGGCCACAACTTAATGAAACAGAGACTCTTGGATGGAGAAGCTGCAGAACAGGTCGTCACCTGGTTTCACAGCTATCTTTCCAACTGGTTCCAGTATGTACAGGTAGATGGTTTGATTCCTAGGCCATTGAACATTTTGAAAGGTGTTCCTCAGGAGTCAATCCCAGGACTGCTGGTTTTATCACCTACATTAGCGCCTTTCCATTGCCTGTACAAAGCCCCAGGTCGCGTTTCGATACAAACTTACCCGGGTAATTTCACTTTGCCGGGGCTTTACTTTCACAGGTAAATGGTCCTGGTCTGGAGATGGTCTTCTCAGCTTTCCCCAGGATTTGTTAAAGGGGCGGGGCTACGTGCAGCGAGGTATGGCTCCAGCAGCTGCAGTAATGGTGCAGGTTACTATACAAATTTATCATTTTTATATCATTAATTTGTCACAGAAAGTAGTTTTAAGATGTTTTAAGTGAGAAAGTAGACCTCAAAACTTAATCTGTGCAGGCAGTTCATCCAGCATGAGCCTAAATATAAATGTTTATTCTGATTTTCTCTTCAGCGGAGCTCCACTTACAGCCTGGTCTGGCTGCTAAGCTAAGCTAAGCTAACCGGTCGGCTGGACTGGGACTTCCCCACTAACCGCTGCCTGAACTTGGCCCTGCAATCTGGGATTTGCTGCTACCCGTTTATGGCGACTGAAAGTGAATATAAAGCGTTTAGTGGGTATGTGGTGAATAACCACAAGAACCAGAAAATAAAACTGAATATTTTTCACTGGAAATCTGTGACACTTTAGGTAATTGTTGGCATCAATTATTTAATATTTCAACACGTTTTAATGCAGTGCTGATGATCAGAGCACTTTCTGTGTACATAAAAAATACACATTTCCTTAAGTCTGCCTTTTCATGTAAACCTTAAAGCTGTTGATCATCAATTATTTATCAGTTGACACCAAAAAAAGATTTAACTTTTTAAAGGGAGTAAAGGGTCTTTAAATCCTGGGGCTTTCACTGGAAAAGGGGCTCTTAAGAGTGTGATGTTCACCACTATGCTGTTGATATAGCCGTTTATTGTTCTGGCAGAACACCAGAACAGGAACTCAGTAAACTTAAAAAGTCTTTTATGGTGCGTTCACACCAAACGCGGATTCCGCGAATTTTTCACGTCATTTGTGTGCTTTTGCTCGCTTGACTTGCTGCGTGAACTCCGCGCTGCCAAAACGTCAACAAGTGGCAACGCTTCGCCACGTCATCAAATAGGAGGAGCTTCCATCTGCTGCTTGCTGGTTTAACTGAACATGGCGGACATGGATTTCACGGATAATCACGGTGTTTTACCAGTGGAGAGCCGAAAAACGCCGCCGACGTCAATGTCCCTGGGTTCACCAGATTCTTCAGGGAGGGAACAGTTCGGAGATTACCACCACCTACTCCAGGAGCTGCGTCTGGATGACGGTCGATTTCACCCTCTACCGATGATCCACATGGCCCTGTCTTTCAGTGTTTAACCCTTTCTCTTTCCTAGACATAGCTACTGACTGAGCTTTTACTGTAACTAACTCTATGTGCTCTCTTCAGACTCTAAACTTGAAAACTGGCTCAGAGTTTATCTGTTCTTTCTTTCTAGATGAAACGACTAAAGGAGCTACATCCATTAACATTTACCTTTTCCTTCCCATAGAAAGTACTCCTGGATCAGTGCTTCTTTGTTCTCTTTGTGTCTCTGCTCTGTTCTCTCTAACCCCCAGTCGGTCGTGGCAGATGGCCGCTCACACTGAGCCTGGTTCTGGTTCTGCTGGAGGTTTCTTCCTGTTAAAAGGGAGTTTTTCCTCTCCACTGTCGCTACATGCATGCTCAGTATGAGGGATTGCTTCAAAGTCAACGCCAGTGACTGTCCACTGTCTCTACATGTTCATCCAGGAGGAGTGAATGCTGCAAGTCACTGACTGGATGCAATCTGCTGGGTTTCCTTAGATAGAAAAACTTTATCCAATTTGAATAAATAACTGGATCTGACTGCACTGTTCAATGATTAGGATTAATTGGAATGTATGAACCTGACTTTTGTGAAGTGCCTTGAGACGACATGTGTTGTGAATTGGCGCTATATAAATAAAACTGAATTCAATTGAATTATTATTTGTGCTGCAATTGTTATATTCTCTTATTCCATATTATGTTATTTTATACATCGTGGGATTCCTTGTGTATTTTCTTATGCATTGAAACTATGGCACAACAACTTCCTGAGGGATCACTAAAAGTTCTTAAACTTTCTCGTTACCTATCATTCGGAATTTAAATTTTAAAGGGGGGTTTAAAGGGCAGTTTTTAAATTCATTTTGCATTGCAACTGATTAACATCTCAATGTGATCGAGTCTGATTCAAACACAACAACAGGCTAAACTGCTGCTCCGTTTATGGGGGCTGTCAGACTCTGAGGGAAAGGGACAGAAAACCCGAGAAGGTTTTTGGGCCAGCGAACCCGAAAGCACTGTGGAATTTTATTTCCCGGAAAGAAAGGGAACCATGCCAAACAAAAAAGAAAAGGGAAAAAACCCAAATAGGAACTTTACTAATTTCCTTTCTTCTATGGTTTCCATAGACACAATAAGCCCAGCAAAAAAACGAAATTTTAAAAACTGGAATAATAATTAATGGGAAAAATTCCCGCGCTAAAATTTTTTTTCCCCCCCGCCCCCTAACCCAAACCTCTTTGTGTCTTTTTTTTCAGGTTTCAAATCGGGAAAAAGGTTTTGGGGCCACAAGCAGGCGGTAAAAAAAAAAAAACGGGTTTTCCCACCATAAACCCTTAATTAAGTCTAACCTTTTTCCTTCTTTAAAGGGCTTGTTTCTCTTTTTAAAGAAAAGGGCTTTTGTCTTTTTCCTTTTGGGAAATTTGGTGGGCGTTGTAATTTTTTGGGGGGGTTCCTCTCACGTTCCCCCATAGTTTATTTCCTCCCAATCATTTGGGGCCTTCCCCGCTCAAAATACAATCCCTTAAAATTTTCCCATCTTTCCCCTGGGGTGGGCTGGACTCCTTTGTTGTTTGCAGACATGGGGCCCGACCCCTTCTCTGGCCGTAGTCTGGTTTTGATGACGCTACGACAAAAGGGGGAAAGTTTTTTGGATTTTTTCCGTGTCCCCGGAGTGGACCGTCTCCCCTTTTTCAAAAAATTTTTTAATAAATTTATGGGCCCCCTCTGTGTTTTTTTTGTTATTTAGAGACAGATGGACATTTTTTTAAATGACTCAGAGCCCGTCCTCCGTCTGACACCTGCAGGTGAAACTGTGTCACTGCAGGCTGCTCTCCCCCGATAGTCCGCAGACTCCCAGCACTACACAGCAGCTTTAATCCTGGAGAAACATCTAATGGGCCCGATCATAAACCAGGGTTTTGGAATGTCCGGCTTTTTTGAGCTACTGTAAAACTGGGGGAGGGGGAAACCACCACCCCTTTAAAAAAAAAAACCTGATAAAAATTCCCCCGATTTCCCGTCCAGGGGTTCTGGGGGAACCCTCTCAAACCTTTAGCAGGACGAAGAACTCAAAGACTCTCCTAAAGGAAAGGGGGAAGAGGGCTGGGGGTAGGTGAAAGGGTCCCTCTTGAAAAGAGGGCGTGGAAGGGCGGTCCCCGAAAATTTATGAGCGGGTTTTTGGTTGAAAGTTGGGGTTTCGGGGTTTTTTTTGGGGCCCCCTGTTGTTTTTTTTCCGGGAAAGGAAAAATTTTTTGTTTTTTGGGGCCCGGTTCTCGACATGGTCTGGTTTTCCAAGGGAGGGGTCTTTCCTAGGTTTAGCATGGTTCTGGGTTTCCTTTGTTTTATTGTTTGGGGGTCTGATCCCCCATTCCAGTTGACGGGTTTTCCCCAGGTGAAACCCATGGAAACCCCGGGCGCCTGAAAGTTTAAGAGGAACCCCCGCTCATTTAATTTTCTTGATTTGAATTCAAATTTGGGGAACTTTAAACAGGGTCCGAATGTGGGGCCCCAGGGTTCTGGGTTTCGTGGGTGTTTATTTTTTTTTTTGGGCTTTTCCCCCCTTGGGTGAGCTTTTCTTTTTTTATTTTGGTTTAGTTTTCCTGGTTTTCTACAGTTTACATTTTAAGTTTATGCAGAAAATAAACTGCCTGCTCGACTGAAGGAACACCCGACTCCTGAAGGACAGCCCCAGTCCTGAAGGAACGGCACGACTCCTGAAGGAACGGCCCGACTTCCCTTAAAGGGAAAGGCCCCCCAACCCCCTTAAGGAACCCAAATCCTGAGGAACCCCGACTCCCTTAAAAAACCCCTCCTGGAAAGGAAAAGGCGGACCCTTTAAGGGAACGGCGCCCACTCCTGAAGGAACGTTTCCCCAACCTGAAGGGGAAAGTCCCCCACCCTGAAGGGGAAAGGCCCCATCCAACCGGGAACGGGGCCCGACTTTCCCAAAGGGAAACCCCCCAATCCTGAGGAAAAAGGCCCCCACTTCCTGAGGAACGCCCCAATCCTGACGGAACGGCCCGACTCCTGAAGGAACGCCCCAATCCTGAAGGGGAAAGCCCAAAACCTGGAAAGGGAAAAATTTCGCGAACTCCTTAAGGGAACCCCCCCAATCCTGAAGAAATTTTCCCCAAAAATCCTGAAGGAACGCCCCAAAATTCCCGAAGGTAAAAGGCCCCCACTCCTTACGGGAACCCCCCAAATCCTGAAGGGAACGGCCCCAAATCCTGAAGGGAACGCCCCAATTATTTTTTAGGAAAACCGGCCCGACTTCCCGAAGGAAATCCCCATCCCCGAAAGGAAAAGGGGCCCACCCACTTTTAAGGGAAAGGGGCCCCAAACCTGAAGGAACACCCGAACCCCCTGAAAGGGAAAGCCCCAATTTTCCCGAAGGAAAGCCCGATTCCTGAAAGGAACGCCCCAATTCCCTTGGGCGGAACGGCCCGACTTCTTTTTAAGGAACCCCCCAATCTTTTAAAGGCCCCCCCGACTTCCCCGGAAGGGGCGGCCCTTTTTTCCCCGAAGAAACGGTCAAACGACTTCCCGAAGGGAACGGTCACGACCCCCCTGAAAGGAAAGCCCCAATACTGGAAAGGAACCCGCCCCGACTTTCCCGAAGGTACGCCCCAAATCCGTTTAAAAGGGGACCCACTTTTCCTTTAATTTTTGGAACGCCCCAATCCTGAGGAACGGGCACGACCTTTCCCGAAGGAAAAGGCCCCCGACTCCTGAAAAAGGCCGGGGCCCAATCCCGAAGGGAAAACCCCCCCTTTCCCGAAGGAACGGCCGACCCTGGGGAACGCCCCAACCCGAAGGGAAAGGGCCCCAATCCTGAAGGAACGGCCCCACTCCTGACGGAACGGCGCGACTCCTGAAGGAACGCCCAAATCCTGAAGGAACGGCGCGACTCCTGAAGGAACGCCCAAATCCTGAAGGAACGGCCCGACTCCTGAAGGAACGGCCCGACTCCTGAAGGAACGGCCCGCTTTTCCCGAAGGAACGGGGCCCGGAACCCCCTTTAAGGAAAGGCCCGCCCCCTTTAAAGGAAAGCCCGGGCTCCCCGAAGGAAAAAACCCCCCCTCCCGAAGGGAAAACCCGCCCCCCCCCTTTCCCGGGAACACCCGACTCCTGAAGGAACACCCCAATCCTGAAGGAACACCCCAATCCTGAAGGAAGGCCCGACTCTTAAAGAAGCCTGATTGCTGCAAAGGCTGTTCTTCACTGATGCTCATGCAAATTTGCACCCTTCCAAGTCTGTGGCGCAGGAATGTCTTCTGAACATTTGCAGTGGCATCAAGCATCACTGCCGGTTGTTTCGGAACCTTCTTCTTCATGAAAAGCAAATAGACGGCTGTTTGGAAAGCCAAAGTTAAGGATGCAGGGAAAAAAAAAACCACCATCCCCCCTGGGAAAAAGGAAAAACCCCGTTTAAACTACAGTTGGCCCTCTTCAGGGATGGCTGTTTTTTTTAGCTGGATGCCTTAAACCAAGCAGATAGTCCCGACTAAATAAACCCCTCATCTCCCAAATTTTATTCTGGGCATAAAAATGTTCACTTGGCCCTTTTAATTTGTTTTAGTCTTCCACTCCGTGTAAAAAGTTTTCTTTTAGGGTGAACCCGTTGTTTTGCGACGCCTCAGCTTTTTTTGGGGGGGGGGGGGGGGGGGGGGGGGGGGTCTTAACATGTTACAGATAACATAACCAGGGTTCAACTCATCACAGCTTTCATCAAAGCATCTTTTTCATATAAAAATTGAAACAACTGAATCTGCAGCAGCAGTGAATAAAACCAGAAGAAAATACTGAACAGAGATGGAATCAACTCAGGTCAAGTTTTATTTGTGAAGAGGCGAGATGAGTCTGACTAACAGCCAATGGAAGTTCATCGTGTCTCTCTGCAGCTGTCGACAGCGAACAAACGAGAAGACGGATGATAAAATGAAACCAAACCAAAATAAAACTTTCTTTAAGTCTGGATTTAGTCAGAAAATTGAAATGAGGACAGATGAATAAATGGCCTCCAAAAGTACACTACAGTTTCTTCAAAAGGCCTAAATGAAGAACTTCTGCCACAATGAACCCATGATGTTTCCAGATGCTCCAACCAATTGGCTAGAGACCAGAACTGGACAGGTTTACCTCGGTCGGTTCCGATCGGTAAAAGTTAATCTGACACATCGACACTAAGAACTCCGACCGGTCCATGAACACATCAGACATCTTTTTGGCTTGGATCACATGAAGGTTAGAGATGGGAATAATCTCGGAATTCCTGCTTTTGCAGTTGGATTCACAAAATTTGAGTCTTCATAAAAACCAAATCTGATCATAAACCATAACTCAGAATCGGCCTGGAAAAGCCTTATGGTCCTAACATTTCAGAAGCAGCAGCAGGAAAAACGACTGGTTCAGATCAGGTTCTAGATTATTTGGATTACTACTGTTCGTACAGAGAGGCTTGTCGATGTTACTGAAGGCCGTCCACCATATTTAATGCAGTGAAAACCCGTTTTCCTTTGCCTTGGTAAAAATTATCCGGATGTTTTACATCTGCGATAATTTCCTGATGAGCTCTAGAAATGTTTTCTATTCAGACGGTCAACAGAACCAAAATCAGGAGATTCATTAGGATCCAGACATTCAGAGAAGGTTTCTGTTTCTGCTGCAGACTCTCACGGAAAATATCCCTGGAGATCTTCAGCAGCTGGTGTGACTTTTAGATTTAAAAGATCTAAAACTCTGGAAAGATAAAAACAGAAATGATGATGCATTCCCAGATGCCACAGGCCAGATCAAACTTTAATCGTAAATGGCAGCCACCTGGAAGGACATCAACACTTGAACAAATGGCCGAGTCCAGGTTATAAGGATCAGTTCAAGTGAAAAACGGGAATTTTGGAAAAGGAAAAACCTAGATTTTAAATGAAGTGGTTTCCTCCAGCTTTCTAACTTCAGGTGGTTACATGTCAAGAATGACCTGAGTTCTTGTCGCTGAAGGTTGAGAGTGCTGGGCCCAGGATGGTTCTGGACAGGAATGACAATGTTAACCTGGACAGATGTCAGACCAGAGGTTTCTAGATGATCAACCACATTCCTACAGTTTTACTTCAAGCTGATGTTTCGCACCACGTGACGAGTTCAGGTGTTCCTCTGGAAGCTGCATCTTCTGCTCAGGTGTGTGAGGGGCCTCCATATGTGCAGAAAGGCGCATCTGTAGATGTGGTAGGGGTCCTTTAGGAAAGCAGGGGCCTCTGTGATGTCTCAGGGACCTCTGAAATTTGTAGGGGCCTCTGCAGGACGGTTAGGGGTTCTTGCAGGGATTTGGGGACTTCTGCAGAGGTTTGAACCTTACCACAGGAATGTGAGGGGACCGCAGGTGTGTCAGACTCACCTGTTAGTGAAGATTTCCTTCGATGTTTTCATCAGCAGTACGCTAGCTGTTAGCTCGATGCTAACTAGTAGGACTGGCGGCTAAGGCTCGATAGACCCCCGCGTTAGCGCGCAGCTAGCGGCTCAGAACCGACAGAGGAGCGGCTTCAGGCGGATCCACCCAGAAGAGAAGGCCGGAGAGCCGTTCAGTGTCCGAGAGATTAAATCAACGCCGAGCTGTGGCTAACGGCTGCTGCTAACTACCGATTCACAGCCGGAAGTATGGGTCCTGGCTGTGAGGAGTGCTTTCTGAGCCCTGAGCGCTGACTGACAGAAACATGTTATCCTAAACCCTAAGCTCAGATTGAAAGGTGGCGTTGAGCTTTGGACTGAACTCTGACTGACAGGAAGCTGTGAGCACAACTTTTGGGAATACTTAATGTTATGAGTGTAGTCTGGTAAGCACTGAACCCTGACTAACAGGTGGCTATAAGTATAAACCCTGAGCTCTGACTGTGGGCCATTGAGTCAGGGTTCTACTAACCAAATTCTAATTATTTTCCCTGAGTTCTGCCTGCCAGGTGTACTTTCTCCATCCTGCACCCGCATTTCTGTATTAAATCAGCCTCGAACCATTTGCAAACAACATCTACCAAAGATGATTATAGGCAAAATGCTGAGGTTCAGCAAAACAACTCAAAACCACACAGCTCCGCAAATATTCTCTAATCAGGAGGATGAAGACACATTTTCGTCTACATGTTGTCCCTAATATTATTTTCATATACTGACTTTAATATATGATTTCATATCTTTAACTGGTTTTGTAGCAAACACAAATCCCTATAATGAAGTTACTCTCTGGCTTTCACTCTCAATAACAAAACTGGTACTTAAAAAAACGACCTTTACAATTTGAAAAATGTAGAAATTATATTTATTTCAAGAACACGTGCTGTTCATTTGATGTTCGTATTTGTTCCTCAGAAAAAAAACATTCTCTTGGAGGTTTTTTATTGACTTGTACTTAATGTAACTCAGCTGATGATCAGTAGTACCACGGAACCATCTACTAAACCAAAGCATAATTTACTGTATTCAAATAAAAGCCAAATACAACTACTGGACTTTACCGAGGTTCTAGCCAAAAAAATATTATAAAAGTAAATTTTACATGAAGCATCGCCAATAACTTTAGCTGTCTTTACTCAAGTCCTACCTAGAGATATAGTTCCACAAAAACACCAAAACCTTATTGGTCTCATCTTTAAAACTCCCGCCATGGTTTCCACATATTGGCCTACTAGCCTACACCACAAACAAATAACACGTTATCTTAATGGGTGTGTTTAAAATTCGTAAAAAAAAAAACAAAACAAAGGGGTAACGTAGAAATGTGAAGGATTTTCTTTTATGAATTTTATCTCATCATCTTGGGAACAAGAACCTTTGCACACTTTGCTAGAGTTTGTGACACCATCACAAGCTCTGGCTGGACACTGGACCCTCTATTGTTTGGACTTAGGTTGGATTTAGGAGTTGCAGAAACTCTTTTGGCACCTCTGGTAATATAAAATAAATCAGAGCATGTTTTTCTGAATAAAATCCATTGCGATAGTAGTAGTTGGTCAAGGTTGTTTGACTTTGGAAGACTCACACCCAGCAGAAGGTGGAGAGACAGATTATTTGTAGTCTAATTTGGATGTTTTTAAAATTTTACTCTAAATCATCTTTATGTCATCTTAAACTACTGTATTTGCTCCTGGATCAGACAGGTAGGACCTAGAAGCTCAAACTCAAGTTCCTGTTCTACATTGCTTTTATTGTCACCTCTGCAGGTTTTTTCAACTCCAAGCACTGGTCATTAATGCCGTTATCTCATGATGAGTTACACTTGTCCACTAGATTAATTTGACCATCTTAAAATATGTCCCACATAGCTCCAAAAAGACCGGTAAGTTGGACAGTTAACGTCTGCTGTGAGTTTCTCTTGAATCAATCTGTCCTCAGTGTGAAGTCATCAGTGTTTTATCAAGTCAAACTTCTCATTAGAAGCGCGCGGAAATTAACCATTCATATTGTCATGCCGCATAGTTGCCATTTAGTTTTTTTTAAATGTCAGGCTGTGGTCCGCACTCAGATTTAATGCTTCTTTGCGATATTTTCTCCTCCCGCTTGCCTCCAGCATGTGACTATAGGCGTAACTCAAGAGCAACATATGACTGGACGATGACAGGAAGTGATTTTTTAGCACACTTTTTACATCGAATCTATTTGAATAAAATTAAATAAGAAAATAAAGTGGTTTCTCGACGGACTTGTTCTATTTTTTCTTAATTTCAGTAGTTTATTCACTGGCATCGGACTTCAGCGTTAATGACCAGTTCCAAAAGGAGATCCTCGATCGGAGGCGAGTTTTATTCCCAATCAGGAAGAAGTATATCACTGAAGGCACCAGTGCTACAGTGGCTGTAGATAAACGTTATGTCAATGGTCAGTTGTTCAGGGACCGAGAGATCACTCCCTGGCTTTATTAGAAGCAACAGCAGGTTAATCTAAAACATGTAACACTGGTTCAATAAGAGGTTGATAACTGGCAAATGTAATCTAATGTAAAGCACAGCTCAGCATGATGTTTACATTGTTTGATGTGGCCGGGGCCATTGCTGGGCTTTTGGGTATCTGCTCCTTTTTGTCTCCTCTCATCTACCTCTCATTTACTCTCCTTATCGCACCTCACTGTCACTCTTTTTTTTTCTGTCACACACAAACATGCACACTCTCACATACACAAATATTTCTTAACATAACCTCATATCTTTCACCCCCTCTTATCCCCAGCACCTTCTTAATTTTCCGTCTCTTTCTCTGCTATGTCTCTGCTTCTGGACTTCATATCAGGCAACCCAAAGCACTACCTATGATTTCACTGGGGTCTATCTGCTTCTGTGGTGACATGCGCTGTCCAACTTTAGTGACATGCGCACAACTATGGGTACACTAAGGTTTGTCACAAATCATCTCGCTTTATCGAGATGACTTGAAAAATTGCAGACCTATATCCAATCTTCCATTCTTATCTAACATTCTTGAGAAAATAGTTGCTAATCAAATGTGTGAGCATTTACACAGCAATGACCTGTTTGAAGAGTTTCAGTCAGGCTTCAGAGCTCATCATAGCACTGAAACAGCTTTGCTGAAAGTCACTAACAATATTCTTATGGCCTCAGATAATGGACTTGTGTCTGTACTGGTTCTGTTGGATCTCAGTGCTGCATTTGATACAGTCGACCATAATATTCTCTTAAAAAGGCTGGAATATGCTGTAGGGATCAGGGGAACAGCGCTAGGCTGGTTTAAATCTTATTTGTCTGACAGATTCCAGTTTGTTCATGTAAATGATAAATCATCTTTAAACTCCAGGGTTAATTGTGGAGTACCACAGGGTTCAGTACTTGGGCCAATTCTCTTTACTATATATATGCTTCCAATAGGTAAAATTATCAGGCAGCATAGAATAAATTTTCACTGTTACACTGATGATACTCAGCTTTACTTATCCATAAATCCTGATGAGCCCAACCAGTTAGACAGACTACAAGTATGTCTTGAAGATATAAAACCTGGGTGACCTTACATTTTCTGCTTCTAAATTCAGACAAGACAGAAGTTATCGTCTTTGGACCGGAGTCTTTAAAAAAGAAACTGCTTAGTCAATCACTTAACCTGGATGGCATTAAATTGACCTCCGATAATAAAGTAAAAAACCTTGGTGTTATTTTTGACCAGGACATGTCATTTAAATCCCATATTAAACAGGTTTCTAGGATTTCCTTCTTTCATCTCCGGAACATTGCCAAAATTAGAAATATCCTGTCCAGGAGTGATGCTGAAAAACTAGTCCATGCATTTGTTACTTCAAGGCTGGACTATTGTAATTCTTTACTATCAGGATGTCCACAAAATGCAGTTAAAAGCCTTCAGCTGATTCAAATGCTGCAGCAAGAGTTCTGATGAAAATTAAAAAGAGAGATCATATTTCCCCTACTTTAGCTTCCCTTCATTGGCTCCCTGTTAAATCCAGAATAGAATTTAAAATTCTCCTCCTCACATATAAAGCCCTTAATGATTTAGCTCCATCATACATCAGAGATCTGATTGTTCCATATGTTCCTAACAGAGCACTTCGTTCTCAGACTGCAGGTTTACTGGTGGTTCCTAGAGTCTCTAGAAGTAGAATGGGAGGCAGATCCTGTAGTAATCAGGCTCCTCTCCTGTGAAACCAGCTCCCAGTTTTAGTCCATCAGGGAGACACCCTGTCTACTTTTAAGGCTAGGCTTAAAACTTTCCTTTTTGATAAAGCTTATAGTTAGAGTAGCTTAGGTTATCCTGAGCTATCTCTGTAGTTATGCTGCTATAGGCTTAGGCTGCTGGAGGACATAATGACCACTTTCACCCTCTTCGCTACATTCTCACACTACTCTTCAATTTTGCATTATTTGCTGTTATTTCAGCTTTTAACTTTGTTCTCTCTCTTTTCTCTTCCTAGAAGCTACACCTGGCCTGACTCTGTGTCTACCTGTGACAACTTTCTGGAGAGGGGAATCCTCCAAGCTTCTGCTGGCAACAACTTAATGCTCACCCTCTACCGATGATCCACATGGCCCTGTCTTTCAGTGTTTAACCCTTTCTCTCTCCTAGACATGGCAATTGACTGAGCTTTTACTGTAACTAACTCTATGTGCTCTCTTCAGACTCTAACCTTGAAAACTGGCTCAGAGTTTATCTGTTCTTTCTTTCAAGATGAAACGACTAAAGGAGCTACATCCATTAACATTTACTTTTCCTTCCTTCCCATAGAAAGCACTCCTGTATCAGTGCTTCTGTTAAAAGGGAGTTTTTCCTCTCCACTGTCGCTACATGCATGCTCAGTATGAGGGATTGCTGCAAAGTCAACGCCAGTGACTGTCCACTGTCTCTACATGCTCATCCAGGAGGAGTGAATGCTGCAAGTCACTGACTGGATGCAATCTGCTGGGTTTCCTTAGATAGAAAAACTTTTTATTCAATTTGAATAAATAACTGAATTACTATTGAATAACTATTCAAAGGTTAGGAGTAATTGGAATGTATGTACCTGACTTTTGTGAAGTGCCTTGAGACAACATGTGTTGTGAATTGGCGCTATATAAATAAACTGAATTGAATTGAATTGAATAGATATGTTGGGGCTTGGGAGTGTCATGCTGTGCTGGTCCACCAGAGGTTGTCCTCGAGCCGCAGCATGCTCCCACTACAGGTGTTCCTGATCTACGTCTAATTGGGACCAAACAATTAGCCGTAGGCCAAAAAGACCCAGCAGAAGGTGGTGCGGAGGCGGTTTTCGGGAAAAAATTTTAACAGAAGCTGAAATAAACAACTGAACGTGAATCTGTCAAGTTAAAGGATAAGGACGATTATTAATGGTTAAGAAGCATAAATTGAGAAATGTAAGAGAAGATGTAGATGAAGAAAGAAAAGTAAAGTCACATCGGTCGTCTGGAAGTTGTCGTAGAGGGATCACACAAGATACCATCGGGAAATCCCGTGGATTAATTAAAGAACTTCTGACAAGAAAAACGGCGGGTAGGCACAGCTGTGCTGTGAATGGGCCAGAGTGGGACATTAGTACAGGTAATGAGAGCGACGGGAGTAGTGAAAACTCTGATAGTGAAAGGATGAATCCAAAAAGAGTAAACTCTTCAGCGGAGACAGGTACAGGAAAGAAGGGAAAGGGGTTAATAAACTGGGCTGAATCTGAAGAAGAAATGGAGGGGGAGATAAAGGAGTTTAAAGTAATCGTCAGATTTAGTGATGGAAAAGAACTGCAGTCAATTAATCCAGTTAAACTATCTACTATTCTGAAGAATCAAGTTGGGGAAATTGTGACTGCAAAAGTTCTAAGAGATGGAAATTTGATGATTATTTGTAACACAGAAGAACAAAGAGACAGAGCATGTAGGATGAAAGAAATAGAAAGGTGTAAAGTGACAAGTGTGAGCCACATAAAAGAAGGAGGAATATGGCAAAAAGGAGTGATTTGGGGAATATCGGCTGAAGTCTCAGTTGAAGAAATAAAATCAAATATCAGAGGAGGGAGAATTAAGGAGGTAAGAAGACTTCAGACTTTTAAAAATGGAGAAAAAAGGAACAGTAAAAGCACTTTATTAATAAGTTAGTTGATGCCAAGATGTGACATGTATACAAGAGACCTGGTTAAAACCCCAATTAGAGTTTAGAATTATAAATTATATCATTATAAGATGTGATCGAGAGAAAGGTAATGGAGGTGGCTGTGCCACTTTTATTAAGGAGGACTTGCCTTATAGAGTGATTAAGAGAGGGAAGGAAGATGAGTTTGTTGCAGTGGAGATTTGGATTAATGAACAACCATTTATAATAATAAATTATTATAATCCTGTGAAAAAAATTAGACCCAAAAAAACTGAAGGGAAGGGAAAAGGGCCCGAAAAAAAAAAATTTTTTGGTGGGGGGACTTTAATGCTCAAAAGCTTTTTTAGGGAATGGACAAAAACAGATATTAATAGGGACATAATAGAAAAAATTTTTGGGAAGACAATCATTTTGGTTTTATAAATGAGGGGAGAGGAACAAGAATAGATTTTTCACACGGGAAACTATTTGGGAAATAGATTTAATTTCTGGTATCAAGAGTTTTTAGCGGGGAATATGTGAGGGGGCCCGATAAAAAACAGGAAAAAACAATTGGTGTGATCTTTTTCCCAATTTTATGTAGGATCCATACTAAAAAAAGGAGATAGAAGTGGAGGAAAGGCAGGGAGAGGGGTATTTGAAAAAAGCTAAAGGGGAAATTTTTTTAAATATTTAGTGAAAGAAAAAGTGGGGAAATTTTTAAAATTTTAAAATTTAGATGTAGAGGATTTTGGGGGGGAAAAGGGTTTAGGGAAATTAAACAAAGGGCGGGGCAAAATTAAATCCCTATGGGGAAAGGGGGTAAAAAAAAAAAAAAGGAGGGGCGGTACCATGGTGGACACAAAGAGTGTGGTGAAGTGTAAAAAAAAGGAAATTTCGAGCTTTTAGAATTTTAAAAGGAAAAACACAAAATTTTTGAAATGAAATTTTAAGTTTAAAAGAGCTCGGGGCACAAGTTAGAAAAGTTTTTAAAAAAAGGAAAAAAGAAGGAAAAAATGGAGGAATTTTTGTAAAAACAATGGGAAGAAAAAACCCTATAAATAATGTATGGGGAATGATTAAGAAAATAAAAGGGTAAACAGACAAGGAGAACATACCCAAATTTTTAAAAATATGAAAAAGGGAGAGGGCTATAACAAATGAGAAGAAAGTAGAGAAAATGGAAAATTTACATTTTCAAAGATTCATAGTTTTGATAAAATTAAAAAAAAAAAGAAAAAGGGGGAAAAAAAGGAGGGAACAGCCCGGGGAAGAGAACGCATAATCTTAGAATCAAACAAATTATAGGAAATTTAGGGAAAATCCTTTACCATGAAAGGGAAATGATGAGAGAAATTTCCAAAATCGGGGTTTAAACAGCACCGGTAAAGATCAATATGCTATTTTAAATTTAAAAACCCCCTTGGAAACCCAAAATCAAAAGATAAACTTTTAGGCTTTTTTTAATTTAAAAATTTTGGGAAGAAAGGAAGGCAAACCTAGTAATTAAAAGGGGAGGCAATTATTTTTCCTTTATTATCAACCAGGAAAGGACCAAAAAAAATCCTTAAATTTTATGGGCCCCCATTGCACTAAAATCATGTTTAGGTAAATTTGGAGAGAATGTTTATTTAAAAGGATTTTTTTTTATTATGTAGAGAGTAGAGGATTACTTCGGGCATTTAAAAGGGGGGTTTAAAAAAAGGAAGAGGTAAAATGGCCCCTTTATAGTATTTTTTGGAACAATATTAAAAAAGCCCAATTTAAATAGGAAAGGGGGTTGGCACGGTTTTTTTTAAAAATTTTGAAAAAGCGTATGATTTTGGTAAGGGAAAAGGGAATGGATTACTCATCAAACTAAAAAAAATGGGAATAACAGGAAGAGCCTACAATTGGATTAAAATTTTTTTAATTAGAGGGAGTTATTCAGGTACGGGAGGGGAGCGCAAAATCAAAATAAATTGGAGTTGGGAAAATGAAACTCCACGGGGCGGGTATTAAATTCCTTTTTTTTTTTCCCGATTATGGTTAAGATATTTTTTTCCCCGGGATTTTGACCCGGGGATTTTTATGCCAATCATTTTTTTGGTTTGATGGGGGATTTTTTAAAAGAAGGGGAAAAAATTTTAACTTTAAAGTGTATAAAAAAAATACAAAATGCTTTTAAAAATCTGTTGGGGAATTTGGGGTTTATACTTGGGGGGGGGGTACAATTTTTTCAGTAGATAAAACAAAACATTTTGGTATTTATAGAAAAAATTTTGAAAAAACTGTTTTTTAAAAAATTGTATGGGAAAAAAATAGAAAAGTCCCAAATCTGTAGATTTTTTGGGGGAATATTATTTAAATTTAAAAACTTCTTTGGGGTGACCATTTAAGATATATTGAGGGAAAAATTTGTAAAAAATTGTGAAAAAATAATGAGGTGCTTAACAGGATAAAGGTTTGGGGGGGCAGATAAAACTTTTTCCAAAAATGATATTTTATCGCTCTGATAGATAAAATATTAGATTATGGATCTGTAGAAATATAAACCAGGCGGGCAAAAAGAAGGGATTCATAAATTGAAAAAATTTCAAAATTTCAAGCGCTGGGATTAGGGTTGTGGGGTTTATGGGGAACTTCTCCAAATGGGGGCTGTACGGGTGGAAATGGAGAGCTCCCTTTGCATTTTAAGAAAATAAAAAAGTTATGATGAATTACGGGGGGAAAATTTTGGGAAAGGGACAAAAGGGGCAAAAGAAAAACCCAAAAACATTTTAAAAACTTTACAGCCGTGCTGGGAAAGGGGAAAGGCAAAAGTAGACTTTTTTTGCTTGGTACAAAAAATTTGTGTTGAGGAAATGGGATTACAAAGAAAGTTTTTAAGCAAAAGCTGTGCCCTTTTATTTACACCTTAAATTGGTTTTTTTCCCTGGGCTTTAAAATGTTGATCTAGATATCCATAAAGAAAATGCACATTTAAAAGGATAAGAGGAATTGGTAGTTTTTAGTACATCATAGAATTGAAAAACCACATACAGTTTATTTCTTGTAATTTTATACAGTTTTTCCCCAAGGATTCAGATTTCATTAAAACGGGGATTTGCATATTTTTTCCCTGAGTTAAAAACATATCATTAAAAACAAAAAACATCAGATCATTTGGGTTCTTTACAGTTGAAAGGGATTCCCAATTCTGATGGAGTTACAATGGGTGGAACAAAACAAAATTTTAGAAAGAGTTTTTATCTCCCAAAGTTTTCATTGTCCTCCTTGATGCCCAATTATGGGTTTTTTTCCATCCCAAAAGCCGAAATAGATTTAGTATATTAAAATTTTAAATAAAATTTTTTATTTAGACTTGTCCCTTTCTTTTAAATATTTTAATTCATAGGGTTTCCTGCTCAAAAAGAAAATAGAAGGAAATAAAGTTGCGATCTTTTTAGCCCCAAGGGCCGGGTCTTTATTAAAGATAGAATTAGGGAAATTGCATTTAGAAAATCTGAAATGAAATCTTTTTTTAAGAACAAATTTAAAATCAGAATGGCAGCGGTTTTGGGAGGAGGGAACAAAGAGGCAAAACATCAATTTAAAATAAAAAAAATGGGAAAGGAAAAATGGAAGAAATTTGGGAGAATTTTGGGAAAGAACAGGCATCTTTAAAAATTCGATTGGGACAAAACCAAAATTTTAAAAAAAACCCTGGGCATATTTTGGGTTTAAACATAAAATCCAACAGGCAGATGTGATTTGGAGGGATTTGGAAACAGTAGAGCAGGGGGGGTTAATGCATTTTTGAAAAAAAAAGGGTGAATAGAAAAAAATTAAACAAAATTTAAAGGGAAAGTTTTGGTGTGGAAGCATTAAAAGTGAATCAGTTCTAGAAAAACATAAAAGGGAATAAATAGAGTATTTTAAGTTTTTTAAAGACAAAAAGATTTTTTGCGGAATAAAAATGGGTTTCATTTAGATACTCTGGCCCCCACTCCAGCACAGAAAGAGGGCGATAATGCATCTAAACTTTTTGGATGCCACCCGCCCAAAAAAAATCTAAAAAAGAAGAAGAGACCAGGAAAGATCCACCCCAGGGCCCATTTTGGCAGATCGGGGCATCAGCTAATCCAGTCTCATGATCCCCTGCTCAGGCCCTCTACATGTTTTAATTTGGCTTTTTTCCAAACCAGTTTTTTGGAACAGATGGCTGGCCAGTTTCAGGGGCTCATTGAAAATTTTAACGCCTGCCGTCAATTTTAAACCCTTTCCCCCTCCGACGGGAAAGGCCCCTCTGCTTTTTCTCCAAGTGTCTCACTCTCTACCCTCGTGACGTCACCTCTCCCAACCCCGGGAAAAAATTCTCGGGGGGAAGTAGGATGTGGATGTTTCTTGCTGCAATTTTTTTTGGTTTTTAAAAACCTTTGGGCCCCCCATTCTTTCACCCATGACGAAGCAAAACCCTCCGTATATCCGGGGCTTACTTTCGGGAAAAGGCCCTTTAAAAGTGGGCGGGGGGCCCAAATTTCAAACCCTTTCCCCCTTTTTTTGGGGGTTGTTCATCAAGGATTTTTATTGTTCAATTTAAGCAAAACATTTTCTAAGGAGTTGGATGGGGAACTTGGTTTTTACCCCGGGGGCCGGGGCTAGGGAAATTTTAAAAGGGAAAGGTTTTTCCAAACTTTTTTCCAAAATTTTTTCCTTTGATTTTCGGCCCCCTTTGGGGCGGCAGCATCTGGCTGGGAATCCGCGCTTTAAAACCCGCCTTTTTTTTTCAACCTTAAACGAATTTTTGGGAAAGACAAATTTGGGTTTGTTCTGGATGATCCCTCAATAAGTTTTTTGGGCCCTCGCCATAAAAATTTGGGACAACCATCTCAGGGAGGAAAAAAAGTTCCGAGCCAAAAAAACGTCGGCTGGTTGGGGTGTCCACACTAATTTCCACGGGCCCCCCTCAATTTTTTTAAATTTCCCAACCCAGTCCCGTCACTGGAGACTGAACCCATGCCTGGGTAAAAGGGGGGCCCCCTCACAGGGTGAGGAAAAAACAAAAAAAAGAAAAGGCTAAACTCTGTCTGTTTTTGTGACTCTCCTTAAAAACTTTTTTAACTCCTGCCCAGTACCCCCAAAAGAAACGGGGCCGGGCAGTGATTAAAGGGGAGGGGCCCGATGGACCCCCAAAAATCTTCACCCCACTTATCCCCCCGCTTAGTTTCTACCAGCAAATTTTTTTTGGGAGAACTCGTCCTATGATCTACACCCTCATTGACTTTTGGTTTTTTAGGGGGGGACCTGTTGACGGGGAAAGTTGGTGGATCAAATTTGGAATTTCCACCCAAAGAAAAACTAGCCATGCTGTTAAGAGCCACAGCCTTGGACGGAAAGGAAATGTCCCGAATCACACACCGAACCCGACCCATTCAACTTGTACTTTCAGGTAACCACCGAGAAACCATTTCCTTTTATATTTTCCCCGTTACACAATCTTCCATCATTTTTGGGGTTTTTTGGTTGAAACGGGTTGAAAGGGCCCCTGGCCCGAAAAATTCCCCAGGAAAAAACCCTTTAAACGTTTTCCCGGGTTTTTTCCAAATTTTTTTTTTTGGGCCAATTTTTTTATCATCGCTTCATTAGGGATTTCAGCCACATTGCAGCTCCCAACACTCCGGTGAAGATAATAAACTCCACCCCTTTTGGGCTTTTTTTTTTCCCGCAGACTGAAACCCCCCCCGAAAATAAATATAGTGGGGAACCCGAGAACTTTCCCGGGCCCAAACCAAACTTGCCCTTGAAGAGTGGGCCCATTGGCTGGAGGGCACGGGAAAAACATCCATGCTGGTCTGGCGGATCACAAAAAAATTTCGTATCTCCAGTCTGCTAAGAGTCTGAACCCTCATCAGTCCCGTTGGTCCCCTATTCACGGTTTTTTAAAAACCTCACTATTTCGTACTGTCCTGGGTCGAAAAATGTTAAACCAGATGCCCTGTCCTGTCAATTCTCTCCTGACGTCACCAATGATGCTCCTGTCACTATATTACCACCTAGCTGCTAGATCGGCTCCTTAACATGGGAGATTGACAATCTCGTAACCCAAGCATCATGTATCTACCCAGGTCCCAACAACAGTCCTCCTAACAAGACATATGTCCCCTTGTCAGTCCGGTGCCGTCTGATTCAGTGGTTTCATACATCTAAGTTCTCTGCACATTCAGGTTTATCCCGCACCATCGCCCTAATCTCCCGCCGCTACTGGTGGACAACTATCCATAATGATGTCAAAGGGTTTGTGGGCACCTGCATTATCTGCACCCGGAGTAAGCCTTCTCATCGGCCCCCTGCTGGGTTGCTTCAGCCATTACCCATACCTAAACGACCTTGGTCACGTATCACACTAGACTTCGTTACTGGACTACCTCCCTCTCAGGGCATGACCACAGTTCTCACTGTGGTGGACAGATTTTCCAAGTCCTGTCACCTGGTCGCTCTAAAGAAGCTCCCATCCGCCTTCCAGACGGCTCAGTTACTAGTCAAACACGTTTTTCGTCTTCATGGTATACCTCAAGAGATCCTGTCTGATCGTGGCCCTCAATTCACCTCACAGGTATGGAAGCAGCTTTGCCTTGCACTAAATGCTCAAGTTTCTCTGTCATCAGGTTCTCATCCCCAATCTAATGGCAAGACTGAAAGGATGAATCAGGAGCTGGAGTCCATGTTACATTGCCTGACTACAACTGATCCTACTACCTGGAGTGAGTACCTACCATGGATTGAGTATGCATACAATGCTCATATTTCTGCCGCCCCGGGGGATTTCCCCTTTTGAGGTGTCATTAGGTTATCAGCCTCCACTGTTTCCGGCTGATGAAGAGGAGATTTCTGTGACCTCAGTACAGCACCATGTCCGCCGTTGCCAGAGGATCTGGGCCAACACTGTGACAGCGCTGCAGCGCACTAAGGAGAGGAATCGCTGCTATGCGGATCGACATAGAGTTCTGGTGCCTGAATACTTCCCAGGTCAGAACGTATGGCTGTCTGCCTGTGACATTCCTTTAAAATCATTCTCCAGGAAATTGGCTCCACGATTTATCTACGCCGGCCCGCTTCTATGTGCATCCATCCAACCTTCCATGTATCTCAGATCAAGCCCGTCCAGACCAGTGACCTTAGCCCTCCAGCTGAGCCCCCTCCGCCCGCCCGGGACATTGGGGGACTCCGGCTCGGGACTCCGAGCCGGGACTCCAAGTACTGCCACCTGCGAGGCCGCGGGTGGCAGTACTTGGTAGATTGGGAGGGTTACGGTCCTGAGGATCGTACCTGGGTCCGCCGGTCCTTTATCTGCGACCATTCCCTGATCTCTGACTACCTGGCTTCTCTTTCCTCTGCCTCATCTGGGCCGCCTGGAGGCAGTCGTTGAAGGGGGATACTGTTGGGGCTTGAGTGTGTCATGCTGTGCTGGTCCAAGCCGCAGCATGCTCCTACTACAGGTGTTCTTAATGTAGGGCTAATAGTGGGTGCCTTGGAGGAGTACTTAGGAGGCAGCCGCCAGTCCTTCGACGCCTGAGTGTTTTGCCCATGTGGTAATCTCCAAGCCCGAGTAACTACCAGTCATTCTCTGTGTCTAGTTACTAACCAGTAACTTGTTTTTCCTGCTTCCTTCCAGTACCTGTGAGGTGTGGGCAGATTAGTGCTACCCAGACTTTGATCAAACCTGGAATATCTGCTAATAGTTTGTGACTTTGGATTTCCTGCAATTTTGGCTGTTGACTTGCCTCCTAAACCTCCAAAGATTATGTCCCAGGGAGAACTTGCACCTGGCATGGATATCGTACTGCTGAATCACCTCCTGGACTACCGTACTCCCAACCTCATCAGAAGCCCTCCCGCTCATACCCCTGAGACCAAAAGTAACCCAATTTGGGTTTTTTTTTAATTTTATTTGAAAAAAACCCTTTCCCAAGTAACCCTGTTTTCTCCTCCAGAGAATCCTTAGAAGGCCTGTGTTCTCCCCATGGTGCCTGACCAAAGGGAAACCCATAGAACTTAAATCTGAGCTGTACAAAAAAACCTTTTCTCAACTTTTTTTTTCTCCTGATTGTGTTTTTGCATGTGGGTTGAGACAAACCCCAAAAAGAGATGAAAAGGGATAGACCCCTCGGGAAAACGACATTGGATCAATTTTCTGGATAAAGTAACACCCCAAAATTTATAAAAATAATCAAGCGATGGCTCTGGATCTACCACTTACTTCGACGAAATCCAAGAAGCTCTCCCAAGCATGCCCAATAAAAAGGCTCCAGGCCAAGATGGATTCTCAACAGAGTTCTACAAAGAATTCTTGAATTTCTGCTACCTGTATGACCCCTTCTCTTTTCCCATGGGTTTATAATCAGTCTGACAGAGAGAGGTATCCCAATCCTTGTGGTTTTTAGTATAACAATGACCATCAGGGGGGACCCTTTTGGGGTGCCTTGAGACGACATTTTTGGGAAAAAAAGCGCCGTTTTAACTAAATAATTTTGAACTGAAAATTTTTTGTGTAGTTATGCTGCTATAAAGGGCTTAGGTGCTGGAGGACATTTAAGGCCCCTTTTCACCCTCTTCGCTACATTCTCACACTACTCTTCAATTTTGCATTTTTTGCTGTTATTTCAGTTTTTTAACTTTTTCTCTCTGTTTCTTTTCTAGAAGCTACACCTGGCCTGACTCTGTGTCTACCTGTGACACCTTTTTCTGGGGGGGGAAATCTCCAACTTCTGCTGGCAACAACTTAATGTCCCCCTCTACCGATGATCCATGGCCCTGTTTTTCAGTTTTAAAACCCTTTTCCCTTTCCCCCTAGACATAGCTACTGACTGATTTTTATTGTGACTAACTCTATGTGCTCTCTTCAGACTCTAAACTTAAAAAACTGGCTCAGAGTTTTACTGTTTTTTTTTCTAGGTAAAAACGCAAAGGAGCTACATCCATTGACATAAAAAACAAAATTTTTCCTTTCCCTAGAAATACTCCTGTATCAGTGCTTCTTTGTTCTCTTGTGTCTCTGCTCTTTTCTCTCAAACCCCCCAGTCGGTCGTGAGAGGGCCGCTCAAACTGAGCCTGGTTCCGCTGGAGGTTTTTTCCCTGTTAAAAAGGGGTTTTTTCCTCTCCACTGTCGCTACATGCATGCTCAGTATGAGGGATTGTAAAGTCAACGCCAGTGACTGTCCACTGTCTTTACATGCTCATCCAGGAGGAGTGAATGCTGCAAGTCACTGACTGGATGCAATCTGCTGGGTTTCCTTAGACAAAAAAACTTTTTTATCTTTTTAAAAAAAAAAACTGAATCTGACTGCACTGTTGAATGATTAGGACTAATTGGAATGTATGTACCTGACTTTTGGAAGTGCCTGAGACAACATGGTTTTTGGAATTGGTGCTATATAAAAAAAACTGATTGAAATTGAATTGAATTTTTGGGCTCCAACATTCAAAGAATGTTGCAGGAAACCTAAAAAATGGAAAACTTCCACTAAATTAAAATTCTGCCAACTTAACTCTCCTGTTAAAACCCCGGGAAAAGCCCCTTCTTCCTACCAGCTACCGTCCCATATCCCTTTTTAACGTTTACTCAAAAAAATCTGTAAAGCCCTCGCAAAAAAACTAGAAAAGCTAAATCCTCTCATAATACATCCCGACCAACTGGGTTTATAAAAGGGGGGATTTATCTAAAAACCACGATTACTTTTTTTAATAGACTCGTCCCACGTAAAAATATGAGACCAATATATTATCTCCAGATGCAGAAAAGAATTTGATAGAGTTTTAACTGAAATTCTTTTTGCAACCTTTACTAAAAATTTGGTTTTGGAAGCTCTTTTCATAAAAAGGTTAAAAAAATTATACAGTTCCCCAAAGGGCACATATCAGGACCAAAAACCCCAAAATCTTCCAGTTTTATTTTAAGGAGCACCAGGCAGGGATGCCCACTTTCCCCCTCATTATTTGTTGAGCCACTAGCGACAGCAAACAGGCATACTAAAGATATTAAAGGCATAAAATGCATGAATATTGAACATAAAATATGTCTTTATGCAGATGATGTATAACTCTTTCTCCAGCATACGCAAACCTCTGTCTCTCAGGTAGTTGGATTGAAAAATTCTTTCTCAAGAATTTCGGATTATTCTATAAATTTGTTGAAATCGACAGTTCTTCCAATTAGTTCTTTCCACAATTCCCTTAATATACAACTACAGTCAGGGAATATTACATACTTGGGTATTAATGTTTCTCCTAGATTGGCAAACTTAACAAAATTAAACCACATCCCGCTTTTAAAAAAGTGGAAGATGATCTCGGTAGATGAAAATCTCTACCATATCACTCATGGGCAGGGTTGCTTCAATAAAAATGATGGTCTTGCCAAAAATCAATTACTCTCAATGATCCCAAATAAACCGCCATCTGACTGGTTTAGATCTCTGGACTCCTCTATCACTAAATTTCTTTGGAAAGCTAAACCCCCATGTATTAACTTAAAAATGCTGCAAAAGACCAAAGATAAAGGAGGACTAGATTTGCTTAACTTTCATCATTACTTCTTAGCCAACAGGCTACAATACATCTCAAAATGGTTTAAACAGAGTTCTCTAGATGAACCCTGGCTAGATGTAGAACAGACACTATGCAATGATATTAAGATTTCAGATCTATCATTTATTAGCTCAAATATAAAACGACATGAATGCTTTAAAAGCCTCAATATCAGCACCTCTCTGACAGCATGGTGTCATATCTAAAATGACAGGGTCTTCACTAATCCCATGTGGACGCACACCCATCTGGAACAACCCTGACATCCTACAAAAAAATATGACAAACTTTCCAGATTGAAGGAGTAAAGGAATTGAATACCCGGAACATATATTTGAAGGAATTCAGTTGATCCAATTTAACAGATTAATTATACAATATGGGATGGACAAGAATATTTTTTTAGAATATCAACAAATTAAACCTATAATAAAAAATAAATTTAGGCTTACAAGCATTGGGTTACAAATGTCTCAAGTACTAGAGTTCATAAAACTCAACCCCCCTAAATTAATATCTAAGATACACAGGACACTGTGTAAACCAAGATGGCGCCGACGATGGCATCCTCGGAGCTTCGCTCTCCTTGTTTTTGTATTTTGTGTGTTTTTATGTTTTTCGAGCCACAGTACTGTGGTCTCGGGCCACAATTCGGTGGTCTCATTCGGTAGAGAGGAACTTCTCAACATCAGAGAGTCCTCTCTTGGGATGTTTTCACCATCTTTCATCCATCCGAGGTTCACTGAGCTTCTGGCAAGCGGAGCGGCGGCACTCTACGGGATACTGCGCCGGAGGCGTCGGAGGGGAAAGCGAGCTGGCGCCCTGGTAAAGCTCCGCAAAAGAGGACTTCACACACCACTGCCTTCAATACATCTGGCAAATGTCCGCTCCCTAAGCAACAAGATGGACGAGCTACTTCTTCTCACCGTTAAAAACTCGGACCTCCGCAGATCAGCGGTTCTCTGCTTCACCGAGACATGGCTGAGTGACAACATCCCGGACCGCGCACTGCTGATACCGGACTTCCAGCTGTTCAGAGCGGATCGCAGCGCGGAGCTATCAGGGAAGAAGCGAGGAGGCGAAATCTGCTTTTATTTAAACGAAGCTTGGTGCAGAGACATAAAAGTGCTGGGAAAACATGTAGTCCGGATCTGGAGTCATTCTCCATAATCTGTAAATCGTTTTACTCACCGAGAGAGTTTTCCTCGTTCATAATAATCAACTCATATTTTCCACCGCATGGCTGCACTTCTGCCGCGGAAAAACATCTTGCTGAGCTGATTACAGACGTGGAGAAAAAACACCCTGACTCTTTCATCATAATACTGGGAGATTTTAACAGCGCAGATCTCTCTAATGAGCTCCCAAAATACAGACAGCATATTAAGTGTCCCACCAGAGACAAAAACACACTGGACCACTGTTACACAGCTTTTAAGAACTCATACCATGCTGTTACCAGGGCTGCTCTGGGACTTTCGGATCATTGCCTTATCCACCTCATCCCAACTTACAGACAGAAACTAAGAGCTTCCAAACCCGTGGTTCACACTGTTAAAAAGTGGACTGAGGAATCGAAGCAGATGCTACAGGCCTGCTTTGAATGCACAGACTGGACTGTTTTTGAAACCTCAGCCACTGATTTAAACGAACTAACTGATGTGGTGACATCATACATCAGTTTCTGTGAGGACATGTGTGTGCAGACCAAGACCTTCTGCACCTTTGGGAACAACAAGCCATGGTTCACTCCACACCTCAGGAATCTGCGCAAGGACAAGGAAGAAGCTCACAGCAGTGGAGATTGGGCGCGGTACAGGCAGGCCAGGAACAGACTAACAAAGGAGATCAAAGCAGCCAAAAGAAGCTACAGTGAGAAGCTGAAAAACAGCCTTTCTACTGGTGACACTTCGGCTGTATGGACTGGTCTGAGAAACCTGACTGCCTACAGAAGCCCCACCACCCTTCCTGAACAAAGTCCTCGCCTGGTTAACCGTCTGAATGGCTTCTACTGCAGACATGACAAGAAGCCATTCACACCTCAAACCCAACTCCTCCACATCCATTCAGGAACAAGTTCGACCAGTAAAGCAACCAACCCCCTACCTTCAGATCCTCTGCCTGCACTAAAGATCTCTGAGGAAGATATAAACAGGCTCTTTCAGCGCATGGAAACAAAGAAAGCTGGAGGACCTGATAACGTCTCCCCATCATGCCTGAAAACTTGTGCACATCAACTCGCTCCAATCTTCACCCGGATCTTCAACAAGTCACTGGAGAAGTGTGAGGTCCCCTCCTGCTTCAAACGATCCACCATCATCCCAGTGTCCAAGAAACCCACCATCCTAGGATTAAATGACTACAGACCTGTAGCCCTGACGTCTGTGGTCATGAAATCCTTTGAGCGGCTGGTGTTGAAGCTCCTGAAAGACATCACAGGTCCTCTACTGGATGCCCTGCAGTTTGCTTACCGAGCAAACAGGTCGGCAGATGATGCTGTTAACTTAGGTCTACACTTCATCCTGCAACACCTCGACCACCCAGGGACCTACGCCAGGATCCTGTTTGTAGACTTCAGCTCGGCCTTCAACACCATCATACCAGACATCCCCCCACCAGAAGCTCACCCAGCTCAACGTTCCCAGCCTCCACCTGTCAGTGGATCAACAGCTTCCTGACGGACCGACAGCAGCAGGTGAGACTGGGGAGCATCTTCTCCCGAACCAGATCAATAAGTACTGGTGCCCTCCCAGGGTGTGTTTCTATCCCCACTCCTCTTCTCCCTGTACACAAATGACTGCACCTCAGCGGACTCGTCCGTGAAACTCCTGAAGTTTGCAGATGACACCACTGTCATTGGACTGGGTCCAGGACGGTGATGAGTCTGCATACAGACAGGGGGTGATCGGCTGATACCACTGGTGTAGTCAGAACTGCTTGGAACTAAACCCACTCAAGACTGTGGAGATGGTGGTGGGACTTTTCGGAAAACACCACCTCCATACACCCCCCTCACCATCCTCAACAACACCGTGCGGCTGTGGATCACTTCAGGTTCTTAGAACCACCATCTCTGAGGACCTGAGATGGCCCTTCACACATAGACACTGTTCGGAAGAAGGCCCAGCAGAGACTGTACTTCCTGAGGCAACTCAAAAAGTAAAAACCTTCCACAGGAGTTTGCTGGTCATCTTCTACACTGCCATCATTCAGTCTGTCCTGTCTTCATCCATCTCAGTGTGGTTTGGTTCATCCACAAAACAGGACAGGTCCAGACTGCAACGAATAATCAGGACTGCAGAGAGAATCATCAGGGCTGACCTTCCCTCCATCCAGGACTTATACAGGTCTAGGGTCAGGAAAAGAGCTGCTAAAATCTCTGCAGACCCCACACACCCTGCACACAAACTGTTTAGAGTTCTGCCTTCAGGTGGCGCTACAGAGCGCTGTTCACTAAAACCAGCCGCCACAGAGACAGTTTCTTCCCCCAGGCTGTTTCTCTGTTGAACATTCAATAGAGTACAAAACAACAGTAGACAGATGTTGCAAATGCACCTTTTTATTTATATATGTGTATATTTGTACATTGTAAATATGTATATTATGTAGTGCAAAAACAAAAACCAAAGAGCAAAGTGTACCGGAGTCAAATTCCTTGTTTGTATGTACAAACTTGGCAATAAAGCCTATTCTGATTCTGATTCTGATTCTAATATAGACAAATCAATTTCCCTTCCTATTATGAAATGGGAGGTGGACTTAGTTAACTTTGACCAAACATGTTGGTCTCAGATATGTTCCAGAACTTTTAAAATGACTAACACCAGTTTACAATTAATACAATATAAAATATTTCATAGAGTATACTATATAGGTCAACGGATGTTCAGGATGGGTGTTGCACCATCTAATACTTGCTTACACTGCACAGGCAATATACATGACAACTACAGTCAGGATCTATGGTTATGTACACCTGTTCAGGGGTTCTAGGGCCTGATCTGTGAAGACTGGTGTCTGAGATGTAATATTTCACCTTCCCCCTCAGTTTGCTTGTTGGGCAATTTAGATGATGTCACCATAGAAACAAATTCAGTTCACATGGTTTTCACTGCCTTATGTATTGCTAAGAAAACTATCCTCATGAATTGGAAAAATAAAAACCTTCTTAATATTAACCAGTACAGAAACCTTCTGTTGGATTATATAAGTCTTGAGACAGCCTCTGCCTCCTCATCAGATCAATCTCTCTGGGCTCCTTTAATCGCTGGGAGGTCTGGCGTCAGGGGCGGTGGTCCCAACTGGGGTGGGGCTTTGGTGGCTATGGGGGTGGCATCTGGAGGCTGCATGGAATGCTTTTGGGGAGCCTGCGCCGACAGACATAGGTTACTGGCCTGGTGGCTGGGCTGCTCCTGGGCCGGTCTGGGATGGGCTTGGGGGCGCTGGGTCCCTGGGCCGTGTCGACCCCGGGCTGGGGTCCTGGCTGGGTTGGAAGGGCTTGGGTCCGGGCGGGTATGTCACCGGGGTTTTGGGCCGGCGCATGGGCTGGCACCCAGCTCCGGCAGGGGGGCCTCCGGTGCAACGGTGGGCGTAGGGGCCTTCTAAACTGGTGGGTAGGTACCCGGTTCTGTCTGGGGGAGGGGGTCGGAGGGATCTGCGTGGTTTGGGCAGGCGGGCTGGCCGGAGTTGATCTCGGGGTGGATTTGTCTCGGCTTCTTGGTGGGTTTTGGTTTTGGCTCTGTGGGCTCTCTGCCTTTTATGGGCTTCGTTGTGGGTTTTCCAGGCAGGTATGGGGGTCGGGCATGTTCTTGGACCTGGGTGCTGTGGGTCTTCTTCTCACGGTGTTGCACTTCCGCAGGGGGCTTTGTTTTCGGAGGGCTGGTGGGGGCGCATTTGCATGGTGCGGGCTTTGTGCACGGTTTTTGCTCTGGGTGCTCATTGCTGCATTCTGTTCTCCGCTGTATGGTGTGCTGTGGTGTTAGGGCGGTGGGCCTGTGCATGGCGGCTCTGGCCTCCATGTGTGGGTGCTGCAGGGCGGGCGTCGCTGGGCTCGGTGGTTGCATTGGGTTTCTCTGCCTTTTACTGAAGTGGGGTTTGCTTGTCTGCTGGGTGGTTCCTGGTGGGTGGTGTGGGCTTGGGGTTGGTGGTCTTCACCATTCCCCTACCGATGTATGGAAGGATGTGTGGTGTTGCTGGGGCGTTGGCTTAGGGAAAACCGCACCTTGGCTTGACTGTGTCGTTATTGCTTGGCTGGCATGGATGTTGATGGTTCTGCATCTCGGAGTGGAGTGCGGCCTCTGTGCTGTGCGTGCTGTGGCCTTTCTGTGCTGCCCTTCTGCTTGCTGGGCTGGCGTCTTTCCCTTGGGCATGGTGGTGGGCGGGGTGGTGCATCGTGGGGTCTGCTTGACTGCTTGGCTGGCCCTGGAGCTCTCGGTTCTTTTGTCTGTGGGGCGTGTATGTGCCTATGCTGGCCCAGAGCTTGCATTTGGGTGGGCCTGCCATTTTGGGTCGGGCGTTTCTTGTTGGCGGCCTCGGTGTTGGTGTGGGACGTGTTTTGTTGCCCCGCTTGCCTGATTGCGGCTGGTGTCCGGTGCCTGGCATCGGGGACATGGCGCTCTGTTGGCTCTGCCCTGTGGGTTTGGGGGTGGTTGGGCATGTTGGTCGTGTGCCCTTCCTTTGTGTGGCATATGCTGGTTGCGCTGGGCCGGCTGATCTGCTCTTTTTTTCTGTAGTGGGGCTGCACTTTTGGTCGTTGCTGCTGGATGGGGGTCGTTGGGGACTGGGGTCGGGGCGGGGGGTCGGGGTCCAGGCCGGGGTCACCCAGGTTCAGGTACGAGCTGGGTGCGGTCCTGGGTCCGGGGGCTGGTTGTCCCTGTGGGTTATCGGCACCTGGACCTGGGAGTATAGATTATGTATGGGGAGTGTGAGTGAGTGTACGACGTCCATTGTTGTTTGTCTTTACGTTGGGTGGGTGGGTGTGAATGTTTTTATATGTATGCATGAGGGTGGGAATGTGTGATTGTGTGACTGTGTGTGCCTGTTTTTGTGTCAGGTTGGGTCTTGGGCTGCTCCCTCTCCTGGATCAGTTTAGGCCCCCCATCAAATCTGGGGCCTATTCCCTCCCCGCCAGACTACCTGCCGCTGGTTGGTGTCTCTGCCAGCCAGTGTACTTGTGGTTCTCTGTATCCGGGGCTGGGTGCTTTGGTGTGTGCTGGCTCACTCCCGGTGGCTGCTTGCCGGGCATTGAACCACTGGGCTCTGTCGGGTCTCTGATTGGGGAGTGATATGCCCCGGGGTCCCAGGTCTCTGGGTCCATGGCTGTATCTGCTCTGGCGTAGACGGCTGCCTGCGGGGCCTGTGGGCTTGTCGCTGCAGCTCCCTGGGGCTTCTGCATTGTGGCTGCTGGGTGTTTCCCCTGGGACTCTCCCCTGCTCTTCTCTGGGGGGGTTGCGGTAGTCCCGGCGGGGGTTCTCCTGGGGTTCCTGGGCTCTGGGGGGCCTTTGGATGTCTGTGGCTCGGATCTCCTCCATATCTGTCCCGGGTCCAGGGGAGCCGGTCTGCGGCTCCTCACACTCACTATTGCATATTTTTATGGAGAAACCTTGTATACACAAGTGCACTCACACTCAGACCCACAGGTGTTTAGATTCAGGTGTTAACAGATACACAAATGTTCTATATTGAGCTACATGTACCACTAAATGCATCTTTCATTCATAAGTACCGTGCACCTTTTGGTAAAAAAGCTGTTAATATGAATGTTTCTGTAGGTGTAGAAGCAAGCAGGGTGTTATCTTGTATTCTCTTCATCCTTCTGTCTTTCCTCCATTCTATTTTCCTTCTCTCCCCTTTTCCTTTTTGCCCCCCTTTCTCTCTTTCGAGCTTCTTTTTTTTGGTCCCTTTTCATTTCTGTCTCCGTGTCCATAACAATTAAAATAATCCCAAAGCAGTTTCTAATAAAGTTTCTTTCATAAATATCAAGCAGAGCTTTAAAGCGTCAGCTGTAATGCTCCACTTGTGAAAGTAAATCTGTTGGGCTTTTTCTTGGCACTCAGACAAAAATTCTGAGCGTTACTCTGCCGGACAGGACATGGTAAAAAAAATAAATAAATAAATAACTTGAATTATTCTATAAAATATTTGTTTTAAAACTAAATGTTCAACTGCTGCTTCAATCAGCTGGTTCGTTTCTAAGATAGAATACTACGTCTTGGAGAGGATGTGGCCTTTCTGTGGCGCTCTTCGGGTTGCTCGGCCGGCATCTTTCTCTTGAGCACGGTGGTGGGTGGGGTGTTGCGTTGCAGGGTCTGCTTGGCTGGTTCTGTTTGGGTTAATTTGTCTATGGAGGGCTGCATGTGCCTATGTTACACTGGCTGGGGGCTTGCATTTGGGTGGGCCTGCCATTTTGGGTCGGCTGTGGCTTATTGGCCACCTCAGTGTTGGTGTGGGGTGTGTTTTGTTGCTCTGTTGGTCTGGTGGTGACTGTGATGTGGTGCTGTGCTGGGGGGCGTCAGGGACTGGGCCAGACTGATTGGTTCTGTGCAGTGGCTCCAGGGGTGTTTGGGGTGTGTTGGCCGTGTGAGGAATGGGTACCTTTTACATTTGAACCAATGTGGTACCTACGAATAGATACCACTACTCAATGGTACCAGTTTTTGGTACCTTTCTGTGTGTTTATGTGGTAAATGGTAAATGGACTGAACTTATATAGCGCTTTTCCAGTCATACAGACCGCTCAAAGCGCTTTACACTAGAGCCACATTCACCCAATCGCACTCACTAACGCTCACACATTCATACACCGATACGCAGATCGGTAGGCAACTTGAGGTTAAGTGCCTTGCCCAGGGGCACATCGACATATGGCAGGAGGAAGCTGGAATTCAACCCACAACCTTCTGATTGCAAGACGACTACTCTTCCTACTGAGCCACAGTCGCCTCAATATATGGTAATATATGTTAATTCAATTTAATTTAATAATAAAATCTCAAAATTCTTCAATTTAACATTAATTTCTCAATATAAACTTTAATGAATATTTAAACAACATCCAGCTGTTTGTATTGTAATGTCTCAGTTGTTTCAAACATTCTTCTCCGTGTTGCTGGCTGCAGACAACGAGTCGCTAACGGAGGCAGGCATGCAAACGGCGCTGAATGCAGGAGATGTAGCCGTAGATCTGAGGCTGATGAACATTGTGCACTCTTTCTATCTGGTGCTTCACCAGCTGCTTCCTCCGATTAGAAGTATTCCCGCCGCTGGCCTTGGACATCGCGTCACAAATATTGTAGCGAGCGTAATCTGCATTGCATTTTAAAAGGTGGAGCCATACTTTCTAGCGCTTTCTATCAGCCATGCTTGCTTTGTTGATGGTACCAGTGGCTGCTGATGCTTTTGTGCTTGCAATGCTGTGTTCATGTCCGGCATGGAAAATCGTGCACTCTTCCACTCCCTCAGTGTCACAATGATACGTCTAGATACCGAAACATGGTAACGTTTGATTTTACATGAATCAGCTGTTGGAATAATTGTATATAGATTTATCTCACATTTCCTCTTTATTACCTTTACTATTTGACCTTTATAACTTTCATGCTGTAAGCAAACATGATGAGTTCTTTTGCAGGCAAGGAGGAAAGGTGGAATCGGGATGATGCAGTCACAGTTGGGGACTCATCACATAGATAACAGCTGATTGTGTTGAGCAAAGATCACACATATCTTAAGATTATGGAGACAATGCAAGCGTGTTTGTACAAGTTAATGGTGTGCATGACCTATGTCACGTTGCTGCTGTTTGTTTTTCCCCCACCCTTTAGAGCAGCAACGTTCATGTAACCAGGGACCACCCTGAAGATAATAAAAGAGGATTCGGCGAGATGTGTTTCAGAGCGGTAGGAGATTCGTAACAGAAGCACATCTCTGTCCGTTCTCCTCGCAGCGAGTAAGAAACTAAAACTCTTGTCTTTCTCTTCTTTTTGTGATGTCATAAGTATTTTAGGTTGTTTGAACCTGACATCGGCATATTCTGGTATCACTGGAATTCGGTTAGTACCTATAAAAGTACCAAATTCGGTACCCATCCCTAGTCGTGTGTCCTCTTTTGTGCAGCATATTTTTGTTGCACTGGGCAAGCTGGTTGGCTTTTCTTGTTGGAGTGGAGCTGTACTCTGGGTCACCAGCTGGTTCCTCTTTGTCGGGGATCAGTGGCTTCTTCAGACCGCTGACTGGGTGACAGGGCTGGGAATCGGGTCGGTTCCGGGGGGGCTGGAGGTGTTGGTCCTAGTTTTCGGTTGGTTCTCGGGTCTTGGTGACCATCCCCAGCCTTGAGCTCAGTGGATGTGCCAGTGCCTTCCTCCTTTGGTGGATCTCGGTAAGCGGGAGTGCCCATTAGGGTCCTGTTGGTGGGCAACGGTACCGCTCCAATCCAAGAGAGAGAAGCAGGGAAGACAGGTGTTTAGATCATTTTTGATCCATGCAGAGAGCAAGTTTGCGTGCGAGGAGAAGAAGGCAAGAGGGAGGAGAAAATGGAATAACAAAGATTTGAGCGAGAACTGAATATATTTGAAAGAAAGCAGAATTTTTGAGAGCAAGCATTACTAAGTTTCAGTACAAGCAGAATGAAATCCTGCTCCTAAATTGAAAACATATACTCTTGATTTTTGGCAGTAAATTAGTACTGACATGTTGACACTGGTACAGTGGTTCGGAAAATTCTTTGCTCATGTCAATAATAAGTGACAGACATAGGGACAATTAGATTGGCTGTTTCTGAAATAAAAGTTGGAATAAATATTACAGAGGAGAACAAAACTGATGTGTGAAAGAGTGTTTGTTTGGCATGTAATTTGGACTTTTTACTAATATGCCTGCTTGCAACCTTACATTTCTGGGTTACCTGTAGCCCAGCATATCAACTCTCATACCACTTGATTTACCAACCAAGATGTACAAAGCTAAATCTAATATATTACTAGCAATTAGTAAAAATATATGCAGTGAAGAGCAAAAAACAGATATATTACAGAGTTAAATAGTAAAGCTGAAATTAACTGCAAAGTACTAAATACACATGTAAAGCATGAGGTAGTCCTTAATATTGCACCTAAAGTGAGTAAAATATTGTACCTTTGGTGGGTGAAGTGTTTAGTGCAGGTCAGTGTGTAGTGAGAGAGTCTACAGAGAGCGGCGTGAGTTCAGTAGTCTGACAGCTTCAAGGAAAACAGCTGTTTCTGAGCCTGGTGGTCTTGCTCTGAATGCACCTCAGAAACAGTCTGTGTGCATCATGATGTGTAGAGGTCCGAGGTGGTGCGAAGACTGCTCCCCACAGTCCTCTATGCAGCCTTTACCCCCCTCTGAAGAGCCTTCCTGAACCCTGACTATATGACAGCTGGGATGTCTCGCCGAGCAGTCATACGTCATCAGAGTGAACGGGAGGGGGCTCAACACGCAGCCCTGGGGTGAGCCAGTGCTAAGGGTGACGGAGGAGGAAACAGTGTTGTGGATCCTGACAGACTGAGGTCTGTTGGTCAGGAAGTCCAGGACCCAGTTCCCCAGGGTGGGCAGAGGAGAAATCCAGGAAGAATAGACAGACGTAGGATTTACTGCTCTCCAGATGGGTGAGGGCTGTGGACCACCAATGAGATGGCTTCTTCAGTGGAGCGGTTCTTCCTGTAATTCAATTCAATTCAATTCAGTTTATTTATATAGCGCCAATTCACAACACACGTCGTCTCAAGGCACTTGACAAAAGTCAGGTACATACATTCCAATTAATCCTAATCATTGAACAGTGCAGTCAGATTCTGTTATTTTTTTAAAATTGAAAAAAATTTTTTCTATCTAAGGAACCCAGCAGATTGCATCCAGTCAGTGACTTGCAGCATTCACTCCTCCTGGATGAACATGTAGAGACAGTGGACAGTCACTGGCGTTGACTTTAAAAAATCCTCATACTGAGCATGCATGTAGCGACAGTGGAGAGAAAAAACCCCCTTTTAACAGGAAAAACCCCCAGCAGAACCAGAACCAGCTCAGTGTGAGCGGCCACCCTGCCACGACCGACTGGGGGTTATAGAAAAACAGAGCAGAGACACAAAGAGAACAAAGAACCACTGATCCAGGAGTATTTTCTATGGGAAAGGGAAAAAAGTAAATGTTAATGGATGTAGCTCCTTTAGTCTTTTTCCCCTAGAAAGAAAAGATAAACTCTGAGCCAGTTTTCAAGGGTTTAGAGTCTGAAGAGAGCACATAGAGTTAGTTACAGAAAAAAGCTCAGTCAGTAGCCATGTCTAGGAGAGAGAAAGGGTTAAACACTGAAAGACAGGCCATGTGGATCATCGGTAGAGGGTGAGCATTAAATTTTGTTGCCAGCAGAAGCTCGGACGATCCCCCTCTCCAGAAAGGTGTTACAGGTAGACACAGAGTCAGGCCAGGTGTAGCTTCTAGGAAAAAGAAAAGAGAGAGAACAAAGTTAAAAGCTGAAATAACAGCAAATAATACAAAAAGAAGAGTAGTGTGAGAATGTAGCGAAGAGGGTGAAAGTGGTCATTATGTCCTCCAGCAGCCTAAGCCTATAGCAGCATAACTACAGAGATAGTTCAGGATAACCTAAGCCACTCTAACTATAAGCTTTATCAAAAGGGAAAGTTTTAAGCCTAGCCTTAAAAGTAGACAGGGATAATTTGGTTGGGATTGGGTCTAACATACAAGTTGAAGGTTTAGATAAAGCTAATATTTCTGATAACTCAGGAAGCTCCACAGGATCAAAACAGTCCAAACACAGATCAGGTTCTACAGTTATTTCCAATGTTGTCTCACTTGTTGAGGATGAAGTAATCATCTTCGGGAGTATGTCAAAGATTTTCTTCTTAATAGGCATATTGATGGGGGTCCAAAGTGATGTCGATATAGTTTGTTTATATAGTCTTGATATGAGTCATGACCAGCCTCTCGAAGCACTTCATGACTACTGGGGTTAGGGCTACAGGTCAGTAGTCATTTAGGCATGTCACTGTGGAGCACTTGGGGACGGGGACAATAGTAGCAGTCCTTAAGCAGGTTAAAGACTGCTCTTTAAGTGCCTGAAAACAAGGAAGGCCTCAGGACCTGATAATGTCTCCACAGCATGCCTAAGAGCCTGCACCAACCAGCTGGCCTCCATCTTCACTGAGACCTTCAACAAGTCACTGGAGCTGTGTGAGGTTCCCTCCTTCTTCAAACGCTCCACCCTCATCCCAGTACCCAAGTAACCCACCATCACAGGATTAAATGACTACAGGCCTGTCGCCCTGACGTCTGTGGTAATGAAATCCTTTGAGTGGCTGGTGTTGAAGCACCTGAAAGACATCACAGGCTCCCTGCTGGACCCCTGCAGTTTGCCTACTGGGCAAACAGGTCGGCAGATGATGCAGTCATCTTGGGACTACACTCGTGCATCCTTCATCTTGTATGGAGCTAAATTGGGGCCATAAAGTTTGTTCAAAAGAAAAACATTTGAACCTGAAAAATTATTTTGAACCTGCCCCAAGAAAATGTGAAAACTGGAAAAAAAAGTTTTGCAACTGAAAAAACCAGATGTGAAACTGGAAAAAAAAAAGTTCAAAACTTCTTTTCAGATTCAAGTTTTTTTTTTTCGAACTTGTTGTCCGTGTTGGAGATTTCCCATGCTCTCAACATAAAGCAAAAGAACCGCCAGACTATGAGACAGGAATGAAACCAGATGCAAAACGAACCGGTATTTTCCGAATATCCTTGCATAATTAAGCCTGGACTTGTTTTCACATGGACTGGACTCGGGTTTCGGTTTCTAGTGCATTTTTGATTTAAACGTGTTTGGTCTTCATTTAGTGAAGGGACTCACAGCCAGGGGCATACTGGCATACCGGGGCAACCCTAACCCTATATATATAATATATATATAATATATAATATTTATATATATTATATATATATATTATATATATATATATATAAAAAATATATATATATAATATATATATATACACTGCTAAAAAAAATAAAGGGAACACTCAAATAACATCCTAGATCTGAATGAATGAAATATTATCATTGAATACTTTGTTCTGTACAAAGTTGAATGTGCTGACAACAAAATCACACAAAAATCATCAATGGAAATCAAATTTATTGGAGTCACACACACAATTAAAGTGGAAAAACACACTACAGGCTGATCCAACTTTGATGTAATGTCCTTAAAACAAGTCAAAATGAGGCTCAGTATTGTGTGTGGCCTCCACGTGCCTGTATGACCTCCCTACAACGCCTGGGCATGCTCCTGATGAGACGGAGGATGGTCTCCTGAGGGATCTCCTCCCAGACCTGGACTAAAGCATCCACCAACTCCTGGACAGTCTGTGGTGCAACGTGACGTTGGTGGATGGAGCGAGACATGATGTCCCAGATGTGCTCAATCGGATTCAGGTCTGGGGAACGGGCGGACCAGTCCATAGCTTCAATGTCTTCATCTTGCAGGAACTGCTGACACACTCCAGCCACATGAGGTCTAGCATTGTCCTGCATTAGGAGGAACCCAGGGCCAACCGCACCAGCATATGGTCTTACAAGGGGTCTGAGGATCTCATCTCGGTACCTAATGGCAGTCAGGCTACCTCTGGCGAGCACATGGAAAGAAATGCCACCCCACACCATTACTGACCCACTGCCAAACCGGTCATGCTGAAGGATGTTGCAGGCAGCAGATCGTTCTCCACGGTGTCTTCAGACTCTGTCACGTCTGTCACATGTGCTCAGTGTGAACCTGCTTTTATCTGTGAGGAGCACAGAGCGCCAGTGGCGAATTTACCAATCCTGGTGTTCTCTGGCAAATGCCAACCGTCCTGCACGGTGTTGGGCTGTGAGCACAACCCCCATTTGTGGACGTCGGGCCCTCATACCATCCTCATGGAGTCGGTTTCTAACCGTTTGTGCAGACACATCCATTTTTTTGGGTCTGCTGGAGGTCATTTTGCAGGGCTCTGACAGAGCTCCTCCTGTTCCCCTTGCAAAAAGGGGGGGGAGTGGTCCTGTGGGGTTGTTGCCCCCCTACAGATTCCTCCCCCGTCTCCTGGTGTCTGGCCTGTCTCCTGGGAGTATCTCAGGGTCTGGACACTAGCTGACAGACACGCAAACCTTCTTGCCACAGCTCGCATTGATGGCCATCCTGGATGAGCTGCCTACCTGAGCCATTGTTGGGTTTTTAATCCGTCCATGCTACCACATGTGAAAGCACCACCAACATTCAAAAGTGACCAAACATCAGCCAAAAGCATAGTGCTGAGAAGTGGTCTGTGGGCCCCACCTGCAGAACCCCCCTTTATTGAGTGTGTCTTGCTAATCGCCAAAGATTTCACCCTGTTGTTTTTCCATTTTTAACAGCAGGTGAAATTGATTGTCAAACAGTGTTGCTTCCTAAGTGGACATTTGATTTCACAGAACTTTGATTTACTTGGAGTTATATTGTGTTGTTTAAGTTTTCCCCTTTTTTTTTTTTGACAGTGTATATAAACTCCGTTTGGGTCTGGCTCCAGCAGAAAACGGCCCGTGCATCTCTTGCTATATTATACAGGAGTTGGACAATGAAAAATGAAACACCGTCTTTTTTGTGGGGGTTTCATGGTTAAATTTGGGCCATGGAGCCTCTTCATTGATTGTTTAAACATGTATTGTTCTCTGAGAGTCCACCCTTTACTGTTTTTCCCCCTCCAAGAAGTTTTTGGTTGGAGAGCCCCCAAAGAGCGTACCACCCAGACTGTTTGCATGCCCAGAGTGAAACATGGGGGGATAGTGAGGTTTGGGCTGCCAA